>WAAD01030682.1:938-51762 GCA_013389945.1 Fregata magnificens
TGATGCTGTGGCAAGACAGGTAATAGGGGAGAGGTGACCAGGATAACACAGTGAATCCTGTCTTTATTTCACTTTTGGGTAGGATTTGAATGCCTTGACCCTGTTTCCAAATCTGTGACTAGTTTGCTGTGACTACAATAAAGATATTTCTTTTCCTGCTGCTTTAGAATTCCTCTCTGTGACAACAGGAGATATATCAAGCTTTATAATTTGTTACTAAATTATTCTATGTCCTCTGAATAGAGGGTGTGACACTGGGAAAAACTGTTTTTGTTATTCTATCTGAACCAATTCATAACGTATTTTCCCCAAATTAAGTGTACCTGTTTCCTGACCTCCTCCTTCCCAGCCCCTTTTAATTTTGAAGCCTTTTATGAAATGCAAAATACTATTCTCTGCTTCATTTTTCTTCGGTCTGTTTTTGTTTGTTCTCTAAGGTCCAGACATTTGGAGAAAGGATTGTTCTCTTTGTTCTGAACTACGTTATTTTTGGAATGCTGGAAGGGAGTTCAGCTAATGATGCATTCTTTCTACCTCACTCTNTCCAAACTCTATTCTCAGTTACACTGAGTGAGGTACTGGCTTATTCCAATAAAATATGCTTTAATGCAGCCAAGTAGAAGGTCGTACATCTAGGAACAAAGAATGCAGGGCCTACCCACAGAATGGAGGACTGCATCCTGGAAAGAATGATATCTGGGAAAAGGATTACAGTTCACAGTGGAAAACCAGTGTATCAGGAATGGCTGGTAGCGAGAAGCAGCAATATCCATGGATGTATAAGGAGCAGTGGCTGGGTGTAGTAGAGGAAGGTGTATGCACTAGATCAGTCCTGGAATGCTTTGTCCGGTTGTGGTACTCCCAGTTTAAAGGATGATGATTAGTTGATTTCATCATTAGTTAATTAACTAGCGTAGAAAAGAAACAATGTATTTGATTCTTTAGGGATAAGCTTTAGTGAAGGTCTTTTATTAAACAGAGAGTTTGTGTTAATGCTATTACATTGCTATTAACCAGTCTAGAGTGGAAAAGGCGTCATTAGAATAACTCCAGGTATGCAGTTGAGTACGTACCCCCATGTAGGAGCTGGTTACCAGTCTATGTTTAAGATTCATGGGTGTTATCTTCATACCAGCAGCTTAAACGTAGAGAGGTTGGTATCTTTGGAGGTAAATGTATTGTTCAAGTCAGCAATCAGTAGCCATCTGTCCAAAAGGGGAGAATAAGAAACAGCTTGAGAGCTGTACAGATATGGATTGCTTTGGATTCTAGAGGACAGCCTGAAGGTGCCTTGTGTGATAGAGTCTCAAAGGCCAGCAACAATAGAAGAGGTGTTCTGCTCTTCTGCTGCTTTGGGATGTGCAAAACCCTTATTCACACTGAGGTGTAGCTTGTACACCACTGTGCCAGTACAGTGCTACTGTACTATCAATGATGAATCAAGCCTCAGCCTATGATAAAGGAATCTTGTCTATATCTGTGAATATGCTGATGAACTGGTTTGTAATTGGCAAACACTTCAATTGCCACAGTGCATTTTCCTTTAAATCCATAAATACTTCTGAGCAAAGCTTTTGGAAAGAAGCACTTGTATGGGCTGTAATGATTCATGCTTCAGTAAAATAAATTTGCACAGTAGTCTCTTATGGGTGGAGTATTAGCCAAGTTGAAACTGTTTCTGACTAAGTTGAGAGTCACAGTTTGGTTTTAAACCAGGTCCACATAAAATACAAATGCTTCAAGTCCAGCTTTGTCAGCATCTGTCTTTTGTTGCCAGTGGTTTTTTTTTCTCTGGGCAGCTATATTTGTTAGTTTTTGGCCTGTGTCACAAATTACTGCAGTCTTTTGCCAAAGTCTTTTCGGGAAGCTTGAAACTGATTGGTTTTGCCCCTTTTTGCTATTTGCTGCATGCATTTAGAAAATAATTCCTCTTTCTGAAGTTCTGTGATTTCAATTTCATACCAGCCATGCTCTGGCTGATCCTTTTCTCCCTACTTTCTAGAAGAGCCATGGATTTATTAGGCCCAAACCAGGCTAAGATAACTATCTTCTCTTAGAAGTTGTATTTCACATGGTTGTTTTAGATATTTTTTTTTTTAATNGACCTCTGTTACAGCTTCTGGTCCTAGGAAGAAATTATTTTCCTCTGTGCCCACCATGTGATTCTGATTCCCTTTATGTCCATGCTCTGCAATTACCTGGCCATTCTTTATAGTTTTATTTTCTTCACTAGGTAATTGAGACTCTCATGCTGATGTTGTATTCAACTGTATTTCTCATCTGTGAATTTTCCATTATCTACAGTATGACAAAAAACATGCTTCAGTGGAGCCAAATAAGCCAGAACAGATCTGTGGAGCATGGCTATTTCAAACATAAGTCATCTGGGTGAATCATAGAAATGGTGACCAAGGAGGAGAGAGTCTGTTCTATCTTTACTACAGATTTAGTGTGCCGTTATGCAAACTAAATTTTCAATGGACTTCAGTGATTCCAATTAACTATCTTGGCAATACTGTAAAGTCATTTCCATTTGCCAGTTCCTAGGTGGCCTGTACAAAGTGAACTTGGTAATTTTGGTGCAGTTCCACACATCCATCCATCTTATGAACATCCTTAACTGGATCTCTTTTGATAGTCTCCCTAAAGAGGGACAGATGGTCTTAGCACCCGCCTTGCTCAGAGACGCAGTAACTGCAAGTCAAGGTTTTGAGACAATTTGGCAACTACTGACACTGGCCATCCTGCACCTGTTGTGTAGATAAACAGAAGACTCATTCTTCAAGGCTATCACTTTTCATGAGCATTAGACACCTTTATTAAAACAAAATTTATTCATGACTACACAGATCATCACCCTAGCCTCTCTGGTATGTGCGTGTTCCTGTCCAATGACAGGCATGCAGCATTTACCACTGGGTATACTGAAGACTAGTGAGATGTACTAAGCCACTAATGAGGCTGATAAGACACTTTGTCACGTGCCAAGATAAATATCTCCAGTTTTATCTATGTCAGCGGCTTCCATATTAGACAGCCGCGGAGTTAGACCTCACTGAATGTAGCTACTTAAAGGTACAACAGGAAATGACAGTTCCCTGTCCCTGTCCCTTTCTTTGCAGACAGCAATCTGAAAATGAAATATTTTGCAGAAAGCCTTCATATAGATACTTTTTTGCTTTATATTATTTTAAGTATGTCTTTCAGATTTTTTTCTTGGCATACTCTATATCTGTGTGAAAACCTCAAAAAGAATGTCTTTTGTGTAGTGATGTAGGATTAATGACCACGGTTACTGACACTATTTTTTGTGCAATGAGACCATGTAATTCCCTGAAAGTTTTTCTTTTTTATTTACTGAGGACTAGCAATTGCTGAAAATGGACTTTTACCACCTTCACATAAATGTCAGGAGAATGTAGAAGATTCATAATGCAAATAAATCAGTAAGGAGGTTGGAGGATGCTATGAGCCAGGAACGTCTTAGTCCATTTGAGAATAAACCAGAACAAACCGCCTTTTTTTATATATGGCTTTTTTTCCCTACTGTTATGTATTACTGTTTCTGTAACACATAGGAGCTGCCCAGTTGTGGACCAAGCTGTCTGCCGTACAAAAAGCAACAGAGTCAGATTGTCAAAGCTTGCCCCTTCCCAAGCTCGCTGTGTCCCTTTTGTCAAACCTGAGTAGTAAAAGCGTGGAGAAAAATGATGTTCTCTGTGATGTGAGTCAAACCAGCCTTAACAAAATCGGGTCCTCTGAGAAGGCTATAAAACATGCAGTTGAACCAGGAGTAAATGCATTGTTGGCTTCTCATTCATTCTTTAGAGATGCTCCACAAATCACAGTTCGGGAACACCTGACTGCAAAAACTCTAAGCTGATATAAAGTAGGCAGCAAAGCAACCCTGGCCCAGTCTCTGCTTTTTGCTACCCCAGAGCCTTAGAGATGGTCTTTGGAAGTGGCTACCCAAGCTAAAATCCATCATTCTTCATTCAAGGCTTCACAAATTTCTTTTAATACTTTGGTGGCCCAGGCGGTATTCTCTAGAAATAGATCCCTAAAAAGATAATAGGATTTTATTTTTCACTGATTACATACATTTCTTTTGGAAAAAAAACCTAAATCAGAATTGAAGTTAACCTGACAGACAATTAGCTGAAATCTTGTTGGATAATTGCTTTTCTCTCCCTCTGTTTTCTAGCAATAATGTTTTTAATGTGCCTTTCTGAGGCAGACTGAAGGTTCTGGCTGTAATAAAAATTAAATGACTACATACCAGTCAAGACATGAATTAATTTAATTTTATTGAAGCCAGAACCTTTGTTCCCCTTTTCACATACAAACTCACACAATGGGTTGACCTTGGGATCTATTCAGCAGAAATATTCCCCACCCTTTAAACAAGCACTCAGCCTGCTTAAGGCCTGTCCAAACATGTGTGTGCCAAGCCAACTTGTTCAGCAGGGAAATAGTCAGTGTGCACAACCTTGTTTTGTTTGGGTCTGTTGGATGTGGGGACTGGATTGTTTTTTTTTCTGGTTTGTGGCTCTTTGAGAATGCTAATGGCTGTCTGCTTTCCTGCCCTTTTAATATCTGTTTACCATTTTGCTGGCTCATAAGTTGGTCATTTGGCACTCGTGACCTAACCAAACAGATCAAAGGCTTTCAAAGGGCAGACTGTATGAATACTTCCATCTCCATCGCCAATGCCCTTATTTTCCCTGTCTCCTCCCTCACCTCAAAACTTCGTCTGTTTGTGTGTTTCAACAATGAAACAAACCTCTGAACCAAATGTGTGAGAGCCTAGTGGTCACCTCTGGGCCACCATTAGCTTACAGTAACCTCTTTGCTATTGGATGGGAACTAGAGACAAAGTGGCCTTTGTTCCAAAGGTTGGTTGGTTTGTTTATTTTATTTGAAATGGCTGTGGGCTATGACTCTTCTAATATGTTTCCCAGGGATAAGGTGAAGAATGGCTTCATGGTTTCTTTATTTACGGTGCCTTTAGACATTACAAGTTTTTGTCATCTTCTCAACACAAAATTAGGAGCACAGACATAAATCACGCAGCTCCTGGAATTGCTGCACAGCAGTTTCATCAGGATTTATAGGAGACAGACTATATGAGATAATAATAAACTTATAAGGACACTTGCAACATGCAGGAATTCTTAAAGCTATTGACTTCATGAGGAAAAGTTTGTCCCTTTCTTAGAATGTATGGTGCAACACTGCTGGAATCCAACATCTCTGTTGGGCTGGCAGCTAACAATGGGACTGGGGATACACTCAATTTTTTGGCTCATGAAAAAAGCCTAACTACCCATCATGTGTTACAAATATTGAAAGGTTATAAACACCACCACAAACCATCCTTTTCCAACAATGTGCTTGTACATGTGTTTGAAGTTAAGCATGCACTTTGATTAAGCAGGGGTGGACGAAGCCTGGATGCGAATGGATTGGTTATGTAGCTACATACTCTTGTTGTATGGCTAAGTATGTGTGACGTGGATTCTTGCTAAATGGAGAGCTACAGCCTTGGCAAATCAGGGTCTAGAATTAAATAAAGTCATGTATGCTTTGCTGAATTGGCATCGTAGCAGAGAGAGTAATCAAAGTCAGGCCTGGCGACTGTTAGCAAAAGGTACTAGACACCAACTCAAGGAGCAGAAGTAGACCTCAGTTTAACATAGCTATGGGGATGCGATAAAGAAAAAATGGATCTATTAAGTAAAAGTCTTATACTGGAATTTAGGAACAGCCATTCAATAGGAGATCTGTGAAACTGTGAAATAGGTCTTAGTGAAGTGGTGAAAGCTTCATGTCTCAAGACACTGAAAACTAGACTGAGTGGCATAGTAGTAAGTGGTAAGAAAGAAAACCAAGAAGGTCTTGATGAGATTTAAGCAATAAAGTAAGAAAATGTAATATTTTTCTGTTATAAAGGCCTGGATATCCATTTCTATTTAAACTGCCATGTACCCAGAGAGAAGCAACATAAAATCTTTATAAATATTTTCTAAAACTGAAAATAAATCAGCGTTTCTATGGTGACCTTATCCTGTATGTGGGTAGTTGGTGAACTGATGTTGGTCATTCATTTCAGGGTTGAATGCTTATGCTGTCAAGTACTTTGAGGTTCTGTTTTTATGGTATTCTGCACTGAATGGAAGTTGTACAGTGAATCACTAATGTACCTCCTGCAACAGGACCCTGAGTTGTTTAGGATGAACATTAAAATTTTGGACCCTGAATGTCTGTTCTTGATCAACTTTCTCTTGACTCCAGTTTGAGTTTACCATACATGTTTGCAAAATAAGTCCCCCTTGGTTCTAATTTTTTTTGACAGTTTTCACTGAGAACTGAGTTTTAATAGTTTGCAGGCTTATACTTGAGTCTGTATTTTGTCCACATGTAGAGCATTATGTCATGTCCCCATGATTTCAAGTGACTGACTTAATGTGTTTGTTAGCAAGGACCGTCCTTGAGTGAAAACCCTAGCTTAACACTGATAGTAGTAGTTCAAGCAATGGACTAGAAGCATGTACATGTGTGATAAATTACCACTCAGTAGAAATCAAGTGACTTACAAAGGAGCACTTAGAGTACTTTCTTAAAATGCACCACTCAGCTGTTTATGGCTTTATACCCAAACGTCTTAATTAACGTCTATACTCATCTTCCTACAGCGGTGTGACTTTTGTGTGCTGCAGTGTAGGGTTGAACCTAAGCTGCTGCTGTGAGTTTAGCTGTTGCTTGGCTTCTACTTGGTGCTTTCTCAGACAAGGTTCTTCCTCTCTGGGAAGTGATCTGCCTCCCTGTTGTGTGCTGGGTTGTTGGGGCTGCCTGGTTTCTGCTCTGTTTTCTGAAGGAGGCAAGTGATGGACTTCCCTTCCTCTGGCCCGGAGTCACTGCGAGCGTGAGCAGTTGGGGGTCTGTTTCCAGTTTCAGATGGAGCAACCCCAACACTTACTTTTAGTGTGGTTCTCTTACCAACAAAGGTTTGAAGATGACTCCTGGGTATGTGTTTACAGATAACAGCAACTGAAAGAGAGAAGTATTCTTTTGTACAGTTGTCTACAGAATTTACTTAACTAGGAGATCAAAGAGTGAATATGCAGTAAAAGGGTTGTATAACTTTCTGACCAGTAAAAGTCAGAAAGGAGGTGTAAATGACAGGGCCAGTCAAGTTTCATACTTCAGAGTATTATCATACCAACAGCAATGCAGTTGTAGGTATATCATACCAATATATATCATATATAGCAATGTATATCATACCAACAGCAATGTATGCAGAGGCCAGGAGAGTCTCTCTTCTCTCCCTGCAGTCATTATGAAATTGTTAACTTAAACAGTATTGGGAGTTTTCTCTGGAATGCTTCTCCGCTGTCCAGCTGCATCAGGCAGTATAGACCTTCTGAGCGTCTAGATCATACTGCGTTGTGTGGTTCACTGTATTTCGTAAGAAGAGTTTGTGGGGTGATTTACCAGAATAGCCAAAAGCTAAAGGAATATACTGAGATTACGTTCAGAATATTTATGCCTCTTTGGCTGTATGTAGCCCAGTTATATCTTTTGAGTGAACTTTCCTTTGTACGTTGCCTGTGTACATAGATGGTCTGATTATGAAGAATGAGAGTCTGGAAAATACTACAGTGAGATCTGTCAACCACATGGTAAGGAGGTCCTCTCAGTTTGATGGCACAAATCTTCCTCCTGGAAAGTCTATGCAAAAGCACTTCAGTTGGGGTCATCCTCGTAGCCTGTGGAAAGGTATCAGGGCAGTATTTGTGGCTAGAATCACACAGTGGTTAGTTAGTGCAGCAGTACTGATTTTGTTTTCAAATTCATGTATTTTTTACTGTCTGCTTTCAGGGAGCCTGTGTGATGGTACAACCAGTCTATGTTACTTGCTGCCGGTTTTGGATACTATATTTGTCCGGAGAAAGTACCGAAGAGGTGGCCTAGGGATGAAAATGCTGGATGATTTCTGTCAGTCTTTCATGGCTGAGGATGCCTTGGGGATCAGCTGCCCTATTTCTGCTGCAATGTATCAAGGTAAGTCATTTGATGTGGAAGCGTTAGGTAAGGGTCATGTATAATGTATAAATTTCAATATGGTCTTGGTGGGATTTTCTTAAGTGTATAAGAAGAGTTCATGCACTTGTCTGAACTGAACTGTTGTTAGTGTGCAACTGGTTACTTTTCTTGAAACATCTGGAATTTCCTGTAGAAAGGTAGGCCAATATTTATGTAAGACAATGAGAAGCATAAAACTCACACTGCCTGTTTGACATTTTGCATTCTTATCTCGCTCTCTCTTAGAAATAGAACTGTGTCATTGCCCTAGACAGTGACTTACCCATTTTATCTGACACAAGAGGGAAAAGAATCATGAGATGTTGTCAAGCCTACACTATGCACATAATGCTCTTGTAGATAGTGCATTTATAAGAAATTAGATTTAATAAGCCATATACCTGGGCTCTGCTTATTCGTCCAGTCACATCAGTGCTTGTTTCGTATTGACTGTCTTTGAACATTTGGCACTTTTAAAAGATCATTAAGTAGTTATATATCTCCTCTGTGTTCAGGTTGAAGTTCTGGTTTTGCTAGTAAAATTTACAGAAAATATCTGTGCTCACATTATTTGTAAAACTGTTTTCTTTAGAAAAGCATTTTGTCCGAAGTTTCTCTCTGTATGGTATACAGTCTTTACCATCATTTTGGGGGGGATGTTTCTATTGACTTATGACTTTACAGCCATTTCCTAGCAAGTCTCAACAAAATTTTCACTGTATCTGTTCTTTCTCTTGGTCAGTATGTGCCACTGAATGTATACAAATGTACCCCAGTGCATAGAAATGTACCCCAGGAGTTTCTAAGGTACTGCTACTTCTAAATTCAGGAAGAAATGGTATTGGCAACATTCTTTCTCTTCTCCCAGTAATATCCACTTTTCCTGTGGCTTAAACATAAATATCAATGGTTTAGACACTATGGATCAGAAAGCTGCATTGTTTATCTGTTAATGCTAGCGATATGCTAGTGTCGATCTGCTCAAGGCAAGGAAAGCTCTGCAGAGGGATCTGGACAGGCTGGATTGATGGGCTGAGGCCAACTGTGTAAGGTTTAACAAGGCCAAGTGCCGGGTCCTGCACTTTGGTCACAACAACCCCATGCAACAGTACAGGCTTGGGGAAGAGTGGCTGGAAAGCTGCCCGGCGGAAAAGGACCTGGGGGTGCTGGTCGACAGCCGGCTGAACATGAGCCGGCAGTGTGCCCAGGTGGCCAAGAAGGCCAACGGCATCCTGGCTTGTATTAAGAATAGTGTGACCAGCAGGAGTAGGGAAGTGATCGTGCCCCTGTACTTGGCACTGGTGAGGCCGCACCTCGAGTACTGTGTTCAGTTTTGGGCCCCTCACTACAAGAAGGACACTGAGGTGCTGGAGCGTGTCCAGAGAAGGGCAACGAGGCTGGTGAAGGGACTAGAAAACAAGTCTTATGAGGAGTGGCTGAGAGAACTGGGGCTGTTTAGCTTGGAGAAGAGGAGGCTGAGGGGAGACCTTATCGCTCTCTACAACTACCTGAAAGGAGGTTGTAGTGAAGCGGGTGTTGGACTCTTCTCCCAAGTAACTAGCGATAGGACGAGAGGGAATGGCCTCAAGTTGCGTCAGGGGAGGTTTAGATTGGACATGAGGAAGAATTTCTTTACCGAAAGAGTGGTTAGGCATTGGAACAGGCTGCCCAGAGAGGTGGTGGAGTCGTCAACCCTGGAGGCGTTCAAAAAAGGTGTAGACGTGGCACTGCAGGGCCTAGTTTAGGAGTCATGGTGGTGTTAGTTGATGGTTGGACTTGATGATCTTAGAGGTCTTTTCCAACCTTAATGATTCTGTGATTCTATGATATATTGCAAGACTGTGCTTTCATCTCAATTAAAATTAGAGCTAGTAGTGAATAAATTTGACTTGTATCATGTTCTAATTAGGTTTTCTAGGTCCTACTTTTATAAAAATACTAATACTGTAAGTTAAATTTTGAGTATATTGAAGTCACTGCCTTTTTAAAATTTCATTGGAACCACAGTCTTGTACTTTGACAAAAGAATGCAATATTTTAGTCCAAATCTTTGTACTAAATGTGCACAGTTTTCACTAGCATGTTATTTAAAGCGCATGTTATTTTATGCCTAAAAGGAAGTAAGAACCCATTTAGCATATATCTCTATTTTGGTATACATGTTACTTTCAGTAGCTTTTATTGAAATAATTAATTTACTTTGGATATCCTTGGATAAAGTTAGTGACAGTGATCTGCTCATTACTGAGAGGCAAATGTTTACATACCAGAATTAGGGTTTTTGTTTCAACATCCCAATGTTAAACTCAACTGAATGTAGAAGACAAATGACCCATCTAGATTCATTCTGTAGTATGGTGAACCAGAATGGACAGAGGAGAGCATGAAAATACTTTTGTTGTTTACAGGTTGCTGTTTTAGTACAATTAATGGAACTGATAGAACGGTGGTTAAGGAAATTTTAAAATCCTCATTAAATTTTTTTAACTGTTTGTCCTACAACATACACCTCCTCTTGGCTCTGTAAACTTCCTAAGCAAACCTCTAAATAAGACAGATTTCAGTTTGATAACAGAAGCAAACCTAAATTTGATTGTTTATCCAAGTTATATTAATGTTCAGTGTGTACTGACAGTGATAGGAGTCTGTGGGAATATGGTTTCTCAAGGTGATTGTACATCTGACAAAGGTACCCCTGTTATTCCTCTGTTAGTTCTTCCTATTTCCTGTTTTCCACACCCAAAGAAGTAAATGAACCCCAGCAACGGGGTATAGGGTAGCAGTAGTAAAACGGAGGATGGTATTGGCCCAAGAACAAACGGATACAAAGCTTTTGTTTATAAATAGAAATTTGAGTAGCATTCTTAATGGTTAAAGCTGGAAGATACTGAAACACCTTTCATTTCAGAGTAGTGAGGGTGAAAAAACCCACACTGCTGTTAGTCTAAATCCTACTGAGTGTCAGGAGATAGTTCTGTGATGCAGTGCCAGAAGAAGGTGGCTCAGTAAGTCATTTCAAGTCCTGTATTTCTGCACTCACAAGGAGGTAACCTAGACTGAAGCAGATGGACAGGATTCACTGATGGCTGTTTAGGTCATTCCACATAGACTTTTCCTAAAAGCCCTAGCTAAAAGGAAAAAAAAGAGGATGAGAAGAGAGAAGAAAAGATTTCCAAAGGAACTAATGAAAGTAGGTCTGAGAGAATTTCCGGGATAGAATACACTCCCACTTCCACTGTACTTTTCACTCATTCATGCTTTTACCCCTTGGTTTCTCCTATTCAGTTTGCCAGAAATTCTTGCAGACTTATCCTGAGGAGCAGAAGCGACTGTGGGAGGTGGAAGCACCAGGAGATTGGAGCCAGCGAGTGAATATCTGGTTAAAAATTCAGATGGAGTCATCCCCTGCAGGAAGTGAGTTAAAATAAACAGTGTGAACTTGGCCATGTTAGTTACATAAAGATAAGAAATAAAATCAAGAGTTAGGTAGTAATAACAGATAGGTGGTTTCTCTGTTGTTTGCACATGGAGAAACTACTGAGTGTGCAGTCCAGTTCACTGGTCTTTTCCCAGTAAACAGGACAATTCTTACAAATTATGAGGTAATGAAATTGAACTACAGAGCATCTGAGAGATACTGAACAAAGCACAGTCTTGGCATAAAGTGGCTGTAACTCCCATTGCAGTGCACTTACAGCAGGGTAGAAGTTAGCCCAAAAAATTCCTGTTGCACAACACAATGTCTGGGTTATAGAGAGGGGTTTGTTTCTCTGAAATTATTACAAAGAAGAAATTTGTATGGCCAATGGGCAATGTGTTTAATTACCTCCAATTTGCTGCCAATACCATTCTTGGATGGAAACACAAACATTTTCATTATGGCTTTTGGAAGATTCAAAGTACTCTCCTACAGGGTACATCTTTCTTGCTGGGAGCATTTTCTGCCTACTTCACAAAAGATAGCGACAGAGTAGGAAAACCTTTTGACAGTTCATATGGGGATCTTGTTGAGGTAATCTGCTCAGCTGGCTTGAGGATCCAGACAGGCCCCTCTGCTGCATGCACACAAGCTGTGATAAGCATTAGGTTCCAAAAGAAGGGCACATATTGTCTCGTTCTGGAAGTGGAGCAAGGAGTGCTGCAGAGCGAATTGCTCCTATGCCTTCCCACATCTATCCTGCTTTGTACTGGCTTGGGGACCTTCAGTTGAGACATTGCGTTTCATCTTGTCTGCAGCACCCCACAGGAGAGTTAAGTCAGAATTTAGCCCTAGGCTGGGTTCCTCTGAAGCCATTAAATTTATGTTCCTCATGCTTAAAACCAACAAAAACTGGTGTTGCTCTTTCCTTTAATCCATCTTGCTCAGTTCAGTTTATTAATTGCAATTGAAGAGAACTACGATCACATCAGCAAACAGAAAGTGGATCCTGGAGGAGAGTATACTTTGTTTTTTCATTCTCTTCTTGCCATCTTCTACAAAAATAAACAAACAAAGAGAAATGACCCAAAATATGGGTAAATATAATTCCACCAGAGTGGCTGTCAGTAAAAAATACACGTGAGGCCTGGGAACTGCCTTGGCCAGTTCTGCACGTAAATGAGATATCTCATATCTGCAAAAAGAGGAAGGAGGGCAAGTACAAACCAGAAATGGGGGGAGGGTTTATATATATTTATATGGATTGTGAATTGCAATGTGATCTTTATAGTGGAAGGGAGCAGAAGCAAGTGAATTTAGCACTAAAATATATAATAAAAATCTGCTTTTTAAATTATAATCTCCACTCCGGTGCACAGCTCACTGGGCATCACTTTCCTTTACACTGAATGTGCTGAAGAGGCTTTATTTCATCCATCTTCAGTGGAAAATCAACCCACTATAAAAACAGTATTTAAAACAGTGTGTAATACATTTATTACATCTGTTTTACATATGGAATCTACTTGTGTGCTTCTTGTGCTTGTATTGTCCCAGTACTGTGCATATTATGCACCGAGGGAAATACCAAGGGAAAGTACAGGACCAGATAACACCTGCTAAAACTAGGGGAGAGTTTCCCTGGTTTTGCTTTGTCCTAAAGGCAGTGTTACTCCTGCATAGCTCTGTTTGATAGCTGGTGAGGAAATAACAAGAGAATTTTCCAGGGCATCATGCTATCTGTTAGTAGTAGATAAAGCAGAAACATTTTCTGAGTGCAGGAATCCTTTATCATCTGACCTAGCGTGCTGCTTACCATAAATGTAAAGAGAAGCTTGTGTTTCCAGAGTTGTGGTATAGGGACACAAAGACGAAAATGATGTGGCATAGAATGGAAAACACTGGAGTTGTACGCTTGCCTGTTCCATATGCGCACAGTCGCTTAGATCTTTAGGGGTCACTTAGGAACATAGTGCTTCATTCCTACTTGCTCTGTTATGTAGAAAGGAAAACAAAATGTAGTTCATTATTGTCAGCTCAAATCTGGATCTATGGTAACAACCACAAAAATAGGCAGGTCTTATTCTGCTCTGATTTCTTAGATCCCCATTGACATCTTCAACGCTATGTTTTGGAACAAAATTACTGAGAGCAAAAATTGAAAATTCTGCTCATATTACATTTTTTTTTCCCCCAGCACTCGGGATTGAATACTATTAATGTTGTTGTAAGAATTCTGCAATCATAGATATTCCAAAAAAGGTTTCTATAACCCTGAGGTCAGAATTTTAAATTTTGCAAGGTTATGTGGCTGCATCTAGTGGCAGTACAGATAAACTGCAGCACTCTGTTTACTGCAACTGATACTTTGATTTAGATGTGCCCAGATACATAGACATACATATACACATATATTTCTGTCTGCATTTATATATATAACTATAAAAACAAAGGTCTTTAACATGTTGTCATACATAGCTGCAATGGTTCATTCTGAATTAATTCTTACTTTATGAAAAATGGAGAGATTTATTTACGGCAAATAGTCTCAGCAACAGGAACATAGTGTTGTGTCTCTTCTGGGGCTGATTGGAGGAACAGAAATCATTTAACATGATTTGCTCTTAGTTGCTAAATGTACCAGGCAGCGAATTGAGCTGTTTTAAAGTAGTTCAGTAATATACATAAAGCATGTAAATGTAAAGCTAATGCAAAAAAATAAGCAGACTGAGCAAGAATTGAAATAAACTTCAAATGATTGCGTATAATCCTTTATCTGAATTGATCAAAGTATCTGCATTTCCTGAAAGGGAGGAGGGTATATGGGTTTTCTTGGTGTAAGAGATGAATGGATTATCTATTTAGCAGAACTTTCAAGCTAAGAAAGACCCAAAGACATTTTCTTTCTAGTATAGTTGTTCACCTTAGTCTTTTGTGATAGTGTCATTGGGCACCCTGGTTTGGTTAATTAGCAAAAGCAAGGCAAAAGGGGTAGAAGGTAGCATTCAGGTGGCTTTTTCTGGTGTGTTTTTTAAATGAAAATTGCCATGGAAGTCTGATAACATTTCTTCCTTTTTATTCTCTTTCTGGGGCAAAACTATTTGCTCCATTTCTCCAGAGACTGAAGCGGGCTTTCAAACGAGTAAACTCAGGCAATGAGATGTGGACCAGATAAGTAAGGTACAGTGGCTAATTTGCTATTTTATGACTTTCTTTTTCATTGGTGGCCTTTTCCCTTTTTAGTGAAGTAGTGAGGTTTAAATATGAGAGACCATCACAGACAACTATAGGTGTTCTTTTACTACTGACCCGTAGGCTTATGTGGGTAATCATAGCTATATAAAATATATAGATACACATATAATTGATTCATATAGCTAATTTATATAGCTATAGTAGTTTCAGAGGCTAAAGAGTACAGGATAGTTTTCGCTAAATGTTTCAGTTTGATCCTTACTGAGATAAGGGAACTGTAACCAAGCTGGCATACAGCAAATTCCAAGGTTTGCGTATGCAATGACTTTCTGAACTGAACTGTGATTTTTTTCCTGTGCCTATACAGGGGCTTGAGTGTAACACCTTTACAATGAGTAAGCCAAGCTCTTCACTGTCCTAATTATTTTATCCCACTACAGAGCTGCAGATCTGACTATGCTTAGCTTTTTGCAGGATGGAGGCCTAAAACAGGCTGAGGGGTTTGAATGAAGCCTAAACCTAGTTAGGGGTACAAGTATCTGAGAAAACAAATCACAGTAATGAAGCTTTTTCAAGTAATAAAGAAAAAGGAGAGACGAGTGGAAGCAAAACAAAGAGCTGTAGGGGTTGTTTCCCCAGTACATTTTGGTTGCCGCACAATTAAATCAGTTTGTTTTCTTCAGACACGGGTCTCCTGGGGGAGCTATGACAGCACTGGCCCCTGTGGTGCACGCTCTTGCGTTATGTGCTGTGGTCATGGCTTCAGAGGCCACCCAGCCAGATCAAGGCTCTGTGTACTCCCAGTTTTCTTTATGCTGACACTTCTGGGAACTCAGGCAGAGCAGCAGGAATGAAGCTGTTCTATACAAACAATGCAGCTCAGTTTCTTGTCTTGCATGTTTATGGTGTCCTTGGTTGACAGAGGCATTTTATATTAGGATCAAGTCACTGTTTATGTTGTTTGTGTATAATTTGGTGTTCCCTCTGTCTTGGTTCTAATTTCAGGGCGTTGAGTACATTCCTGGTGTTGGGAAAGTGGCAGGGGATGCCACAGAAAAAAAGATGACACAGCAGCAGCAGGGACTCTAAACTCACAGGGTCCTGAACAAAAGGACTTAGAACAAGGTGCAGGCAATACTCGACAATGCAAAGGATTCAGAGAAAGAGCAGGCCCTGGGGGCTTAGCTGGAGACAAGGCCACCAAACAATTCAGAATTATATCATAATTGCACTTTCAAAAATCAGCAAAATCTCAGTGTGGTCTTAAAAATTGTAATTGACTGTTCATAATTTGTAACGCTGGAGAGATTTTTTCAGGTAAGATACAATTTTTTTGCAAGACACATGTTCTCCATCTTGTGTTTTGTTTTAAATAAAGCTTTTGTTTGCTAAACGTCCTTTTCTTTTTCTTCTCACCAAGTAATTAAGCAGTAGTTCAGCCTAGTTATTTTCCTGCTCCGAAAAGATTTTATTGGATTGCATGAGATGTCCAAAAGGGAATAGTTGGAGGGCTTGTAGTTACTGATGTAAGAAGATATTTCTATGGAAACCACATCCTGCATTATGGAAGAGAGATACCGCAACACACATTGGAATCAGAGTGACAGCTGTAACCTTCCTTTCAAAGAGAACAATTGGTCTTGAATTGCTTTCATTTGAGCTTTTCTAGCAGAAAAATCTGCCTTAAACCCTGTGGTGGACAGGATGGCATACAAACTCCATCGATGCAGGAAAAGTTTGGTGCAAAGAAGAGTGAGCAAGCCACAGGCCTTAAACTGTCTTTAAATTCAGGCACTGTGTTCATACTATGTGTAAGTTCAGGGTGTAGAACTTTGTGTAGATTACATATGGCATGTTTTATTTCCTGTAGGCTCTTTCCTAATGTTTTGCATTTAATTAACTTGGAAGTATAACATATTTCACTAGATTATTCATGTTATCTCTTAGTAAAGAAATTTTGTTCTTTCACCACAAGCTGGTTCTGTATTAGAATTTTTTTTTTTAGTGGGGAATTTCTAAAGCTTGAATATTGTATTAATGATTACAGGTGAAACTCTTAAGGATCAGATCTTTAGTCCAGTGGCAGAGAGGGCTTTGCAAAGAGATAGGCTCAGTGGTGAACAGCAGTAGGGTCTTGATGAACCTGAACAGATCCAGCAGCCTGCAATTCTTAAGTGGGTGCCTTGGAACAAGAAACTTGGAACAAGGAATAAGCTACCTCTGTAGCTATTTCTTTCCAGAAACTAATCCAGCATTTCCAGGGAGACAGATCTGTAGGCAGGCATTGTAGGTGCACTGTAGGGATGTATATTTTTCCCCCTGTACAGCATAATTGCTCACACGTAGCCCTGTCACCCTGTTTTTGTTTAAGGTCGTGATTTAACATAGCATTTATTCATGTATCCAAGTAACTCCTCCCCTGTTGAGCTAGTCAGTAAACCATATGCCTGAGACACATCAAAATCAGACCTTTCTAGGCATCTCTTTAAAAAAAAAAAAAAAAGCTATAATTGGAACTTACAAGTTTTTGCCAAGAGAATTAAAACACTGAATTTTGTGCCAGCCTTAATCATGTTGCTATGGTTCTCTTGTCTCAAAGAGAATGCATTTAGGACTAACTTTATAATCAGTTGATCTTCAGGTTGTTGATTCATCAAGTCGCAAAGGGTGTGCTATAAAGACTGCTAAAAACTGTGTGTCCTCCTGTGCAGCAGCCTACATTCTTACTTAATGTACGGTTAAATACATACCTTTTTAAAAAAAAAAAAAAAAAAACAAAAAACAATATTTGTGAAGAGTTGCAATACCAGCTGCTCCGAAGTATGTTAGAAAATGATTATATCTCTCCTCATGAAAGCTGATTCTGGAGTTGCAGTAGCCTAGCAAACTAGCCTCATGTCTAGTTTGCACATAACAGCCTATATTATAATTGTCAAGTTAAGGTAAACTGGAGTTGTTCCAGCAAGTGGGGACTATTGAGAAGTTTAATCTGTTTTCATAGAATCATAGAATCATAGAACACCAGGTTGGAAGGGACCTCAAGGATCATCTGGTCCAACCTTTCTAGGCAAGAGCACAGTCTAGACAGGATGGCCCAGCACCCTGTCCAGCTGAGTCTTAAAAGTATCCGGTGTAGCAGTCTCAACCACTTCCCTGGGGAGATTATTCCAATGGTTGACTATTCTCATTGTGAAAAATTTCCCTCTCATGTCCAAATGGAATCTTCCTGAGAGTAACTTATACCCATTACCATTAAGTCTTTCAAGAAAATTTTATCTAAGAAGGCCCCAGGAAACTCTATATGAATTTGTATTAGAATAAAGAAGATGAATAAGGTACTGTGTGTGGAATGGGCAGACACCTAATTTGATTAAATTCTTTCTATATCTAGGGACACTTTGAGTCAGAGGAAAAACCAGCAATTTGTCAATATCCCCAAACTGAATTTCTGTTTCACCTCTCTGTTATCCAGTGATAACTGCATTAACAGCCACTTTAGTGCCTGTTCTAACAGAAAAGTTGCTTCTTTCCTCTGTGTAAGAATTGTCTTCCTTGATTATGTTTAGATTTTTGTTTTCTAAGTAATGCTTTTTCATCAAAAATGCTTATGATGGCAACTGGGCCTATTGTAGAAGTAAGCAAAGGTGCATTTGATGAGGTGGTGTTGGCAGATGGCTTGGTACTTTCTGATCAAAGAAAGTGATCACATCATCCTTCTAATCAAAACTTGTGACAATCAGGGATGTTCTACATTCAGTTCATCTGCCCTGCCTGGCAAATGAAAGACACCGAGCAGAAACAGTAGAATAAGAGGATACAGACATTTGCCCATTATCCATATCCAGTAAAGAACTGGAGCCAGGAGTTCTGAGATCCTACTTAACAGTACTAAATTCCTGGGCTACAGGTTGCAGGAAGACACAAGCTTGCTCCATATTATTTCAGAAATGCTGACTTATAGAACAATTAGTCTGAATATTGATTTTCTTTCTTTTCTTTGGTTGTATTAGTGCTTTAAGGTATCAGATTAATTTAGAAGTTTGGACCTGCAACTCGTTCTTGGCAGTCTGAAGCACTTCTTAGTGAGATCACAAGAATCCTAAGAGGGTCTGAAGTAGAAACAGATCCAATATCTTCACCGTCTTCATAGAGCATAATAGAAAAAAAAGCCCCCAACAGCACAAACATCTTTTTCTCACAGTGGAAGTTCTTTTATTTAAAAGAAATCTGCATGTACTCAAGGGTAGGATGCTTTCAGAGTGCTGGAAAAGTTGGCACAGGGTTGAAAGAGCATTCCAATTTTTGGAGTTAAGTTTTCAAAACCTTGGATTTAATCTCTCTTTGAATCTACACTCATGGTTGTGGCTTGACACAATGGTATTTCTGCTTAGGAGATGAGGTAGGTGTGTGTGCGTGGGAGCTGGCAGACCTGCTGAAAGGAAATTTGTGCCTATTGTTCTTATAAGCATAGACACTTAAGTCTGGCCTACAAGATGTTAGACATCAACATTAGTGTTAGCAGTTATCTGGGTGGGTGTGTGCCAACTAAATAAAGTATTTGAATCGCTCTCAAGAAAAGTAAACGTATGGATTTTAAGGCTAGAAACTTCATTACGTTAATCTGTCATGATGTTTCACATAATGTAAGCCAGACAATTTCATGCATGGTTGCTGTATCAAAAAATCATTGGTTTTGGTTGAAACAACCCATTTTTTAGAAAGATCGTTTTGATTTGACAGTTTTGATTTTCAGACGTTGGGCAGTGGGAAATCTGCCACATTCGTTGGCAAGTTGTTCTAAAGTTTTGTGTTTACAAGTGCAGCCAATTTTTTTAGTCTGAATTCATTTTGGTTTAGACTCCTATGATGGATTTTGCTTTTCTGTTTAATGCTGAGCTATGGCTCTGGTCCTATCAAGATTCTTTCAGTGTGGGGATGGATACCTTGTGGTCCGTCATGACATCAGTGAACAGCACTGTTTTGTGGATCTGTCTCTGTGAGGCAGATTTTCCTGACCTTGATTCATTCTTCTTGTCCTTTCAGAGATATATTCATTTTTTCAAATTCCATCTTAGAAGCCTGAACATCATCAGAGACCCAGTTCCAGTTACAATCACGCTGACCATTGTGGGTTAGCATTTCCTGGCTGGTCTGACCTGTGGTTCTAAATCATCACGGGATTCTTTTGTGCTTGTGGGTGTCTTAATGGTGAACATGCACTGTAAAACTTAAACGACATGGAGGAATTAAGAGGTATCTGTTTTAATATGTTGTCTTTAATGGCCACAATGGCTACAGCATACTACTGAAAATATAGTCGCTCCAGCGTCATCTTTATTATTACCACGAGATGGCACCATTACACAGCTTAACATTGTCATCATCTCTTGGGTGCCTGAGACGGTGCCCAAGACTTAAATACATCACTGGTTGGCTTGACTTCTTCAGAGAAGGGTTACCGGTTCAGAGAAAGGAGGATGAGGGTGTGGTAAAGCTTGTCTTGTGTTTGCCATTCCGTCTCATTGTGTCTGTGGAGTTTATCTTGAGTGGGCCCGGGATTGAGGTTTTCAAATATTTGTGAAGCCAAGATGAAGTCATAGAGCAGTACAAAACGCAGACTGCACCCAGATTGTGTCCCTTCGTACTCTTGTCTGATCAGGAAGCCTGGGTGGGACTTTTCCCTGTTGTATTTCATGGTTTCCCAGCACTAGATGGTTCTCTGCTCAAATAACTTGAACATCTAATTTTCTGACCCTTCTCTTGTCTACTACATACTTTGCTTCAGAGTACTACTGAGCACTTTTCTTTTTTTCATGTAATAGCAGCTGCCATATAATATGCTGTTAATATTCTCAGCATTAGAAAAGCAAGGATGGTCTATATTTGCCCTAAAGGCTAAGTTTCTTCCTGTGCTACTACATTTTATATGTGACCATTCCAAAGGAGAGAAGGGCAGATTAAGTAAGCAGATGATTTAATTTAATTTTTATTTTTTCAAATTTTTAAAAATGTTTAATGTTTAGTTTAATTGATATAGTAAAACTTCAGTGCAACCATAAAGTTTGTACATTAAAGGCAGTTCTCCATCCTAATCAAAGATTGTAATGCAAACATTTCAAAGCATTCTCTGTTCTTTCACTTGCTCTTTGTAAGCCCAATGCTAACTCTATTATTGGGGTGATTTCCCAGTCCTCCAGGCCTGCAATATCACACTCCATGATGAGTATGGCATGGTACATCTGTCTGCTAAATGGTAGGAGCTCTGTGCAACTCCTGGTTTATCATGTCAGTAGCTTGGGCTAATATCCTTCCCTCCAATCTCTATGATGACATTAATGTGTTACAGGATCTGTTTGGACACTCATGGACTGCTCTTGAAGGATCTCCTAGAAGTCACTTTACAGAAACTTCTGATGCCTTCTTTCTGCTATGGTTTTTGTGTAAAAGTTTTAGAGGTTTAGAAATACAAATTAAACACTTCTAAATAACCACTTTTCACTTGTATTACTTGATTATGAGAAGTGAGCCATCCAGAAGACTGCTTTATAAGTAGGTGCCAAAGTAGGAAAAAACGGCTCACTTGTCTGAACTCATTAGTCTGAAAACCAGACTAATTTGGCACCTTTGCATTGGCTGTGTCCAAACAAAGGCTCAGTGACATCCTTAGAGCTGAGTGCCTAGCTGACGTAACTGGGATTGATTCCATCTAACTGACCCATGTTCCTAAAGAAAGCCTTGGCAGGTCAGTAAAACACAGCAGTTGATTTGGAGTCATTTAGGGTGGTTCAAATCACATTTTAGTGTCCTTTCCTATGGATGAAGAAGGGAGGGAACAGTTTAAACTTCACTACCTATCTGGATCCTTCTTAATATTTGCATATCAAGGATGTTGCAGAAACAGACAAAATTAAGATGTCCAAATAGAATTTCTGCTTTGTCAAATCTTGCCCAACTGCATAAACAAAGAATGCATCCAGCTATAGTTAGTTGTTTGGTATTGACTTAGGCCTTCCTTTATATATTCCTTGTTACAGATGAGCATGCAATAAAATTTAAGTACACAGGAGACAAAATTAGGTGTTTGTAATTAGCCTGCTTTTCAATTTGTTTCCTCTTGCAATACAACTTGATGGTAAAGTCTCAGTTTAATCTGCTCTATTTGCCTTAGACTTTATCCTTGCTTTATTGAATTTTTCTGTCTTGAAGGTTGTTGGGGGGTTTTTTTTGGTGGTGTTTTTTTGAAGAAATCTTTTTGGTTTTAATTTAAACTGAAGGCTCCATTTTTGGAAGATCAATAAACTCCATCTGGAAGAATTCTTTTCTCCCAGCCACCTGACACTTAGATGAAGTTGAACTTTTTTTTCTTTTTTAATTCTCAGGGATGAGATCAGAGGTTGCATTCACCATGATCAGTACATTTGGGGATGTCGGTATTCATTCACTGACATCTGATTTGTAAATTAATAGCTCAGCCTCTCTGGACTGTGGTATGTTAAAGGTCAGTGACCATGAGAGGAGAAACACTCTGGAGCTATGTGTGCCCTCTGGTCAACAGGAGTGGCCTCGGCTCAATGGCATTAATTTCATGCTGCTTTTAGAAGATACAGATGTGCAGCATACCTTCAATTCTCCTACCTGGAACCAGTAATCCCCTCCCAGCTTTCTGCAAGGAGTGGGGAGGGAAAAGAGAAAAACCCTTCCTGAAAGGATTAGTTCAACTGACACATTTTCTAAGTTTCTCCTTGCTTGGCATGTCCCCTTTTTTCCAAGCCTTTGATAAGTATCTTAACTAAGATGCATTTTAGGTAAATGCTGTCTTCAAAACACATGATATAAAAGAGCCTTCTGATTCCCCCACCCTCTCCAGATCTTGGGGCTGGCTCAATCTTTTTTAAAGCTATTTCTCTTGTGCTGCATGCAGAGCCCATCTGCTGTAATACAGACTGAAACGCTGCTTTTATCCTTGTTTGTGTAGAAGGTTGGTGGGTAAATCAATTGGAGTGAAAGACGTATTGTCCCTCTTTGCTCTATGTCAGAAGCACAAATATCTTCCTTTTAAAGCATCTCTTGGTAGAAGCCAAAGCCTTTGGCACAAGCCACCTCTGCTAGTTTGACCTCTTTTGTGCATCTGGAATGGAGGAGCAGCTCTGAGAAGCACAGAACAAAACCCCAAAATAGCAAGAGAAAAGGTCAAGAAGGGGTCTTGCTCCCTGTAGACATCAGAAGTTTCTGCAAGATGATATTTAGCATGTCCTGCCTGAATGGTTATGGCATCAAAGACACTAGCACTTCGATAGGTAATATCCTTGTGAGCTGTCAAACAGATCGCAAAGCACATTGCTCTGCCATGCTGGGGATGGGAGGGAAGGACCTTATGTCTTTCTACTCATTGAGGTAACTGAGACTCAGAGCTTCAGAGAGCCTTTGGCTTCCAACAGATGGATGTACCATGCTGTGCTCTGGCCTTGCCTGGCTTTTGACATACAGGCCTAAGCTTACAGAGTGGTGCTGCAGTCCTACAGAGGAATGAGAAGGCAGGTTTCTACCAAAGACAGAGCTGACATCAGTTACAAGCAATAGAAGTGCTTGATTTTCGCCTCTATATCTTTGCCTGGTCACAGCCTTGCAGTGGCTTATTCTCAGACCAGCCAGTCTCTCTGATGCAGCATAATTGCAATGACAGAGATGCTTCCCTGTCCCCTCCCATTCCAGCAATGAGATCTGAAGGGGAGGTGAGACATACTCTGATAATTCATCTCTCAACTTAGCAGGGTCAGGACAAACAATAACGCCTGTCCTAGCTAAGGGAAAAAGCCACTGGTATTAGAAATCCAGGAGGCAGCCAATATTCTGCTGCTCAGGACCCAGAAATGCTGGGAAATACAATCCTGGCAGCTTTGATACTAGATTATTCTGTATATTTGTAGCAACGGATTGGTGTAACTCTGATCAGAAAGAATCATCTTTGCCAAATCCCATGGTTGAACCCCTGCCCAGGACAATAAGCTCATATGGTGATGACATGGGCTGAGTTGTGTTCTTCATTATTATTATAGATTTTTCACAGTCCCCTGGTTTCATCTGCAACTTTTCATGCACAGGCGCAGTTCTGCTTCGCTCCTCTTGTATCCTGCCCAGGAGTAGCGTGGGGCCTCAGATGAGTTTGCTTTCCCTCACAAAACCCTGCCAGTATCTGCAATCGATTCAAAATGACTTACGCTGGATTCACTTGTCCTTACTTAAAAATAAACATGGACTGCCAGGTTTTATATATAATGCCTGGGAAAAAGAAAAAAAAAAAAAAAAAAAAAAAGAAGGAAAACAACCAAGCACAGAACAGAACTCAGTTGATACAGAGGCACATGGCATAATGCCAGTTAGGCTAAAATCTTTCCTGAACGCTGGAACTCATCCAGGGTGAAACTCACTGTGTTGCTGCTTTCTGATGCTGACCTCACTCATACAACCACCATATCGGTGTGCATCAGTCCTGCCTTTCTGGCCTCCAGGTAGTTTGAGCCCCCCCGTGTCCTGATGGTGGATACTCATGGCAGCCAGCATCCCACGCTGTGCACTGCTGCTAAGGGAGGAGCAGTTTGAACCCAGGGATGCTCAGGCTAAAGTTAGTAGCCAACTAATAGCACCACTTGTTGAGAAATGCCATTTGAATCTGTGGCTTCTGGTGCTGAGGAGTGAACTCATTGTGAGCAAAAATTAGCCAGGATATGTTTTGGGCTTTATTAAATTCTTTTAAAGATTTCCAAGTCATTTGCAAAGGCGCGGATGAGAGCTTTAGCGAGATGGTATGTTGCAGAAGAGAATGAGACTGTTGACTTGGAGAAAGGGGGGTGATGAATTAAAGAGACTTTGTGGAAGTAAGTCTTTTTCTGCATCAAACTGTAGTTTTGACCTTCCTAATTAATGTTGTTGTTTTCCTTCTTACTGTAGTGCAAGCTGTCCTAGCCTGACCTATTGGTTCACAAGATAAAAGGGGTTAGCTAATCAGAATGGAGATCCCCTCTACTGGCTTATCCAAATCTTTACTAAAAGTGTGATATCCATGAACACAAATAGAACAACACATCTAAGAATTATGTATCTGGGAGTTTAAAGGGGGGGCGGTAAAAAAAGGAAAAAATTCCATGTTGCTTTGAGGTTATTTTAAGAACTGAAACGAAAGAGGTCAATACCCCTTAAGCTTTTTGGTCTTTAATTCTCTTAATGGTATGGCAGAAATCGTTAATTGTATTATTAAAAAAGCTTTGAAGACTGTATTAATGTAATGTGACCTCGGATCAGTCAAGATCACATTTTCATTATGATTAAAAGATTCCTTGTCCTGAAACATTGATCTCATCTTCAGCTGAATGTGAGAGGGAGGATGTTTTCACGTCTGGGCAGTAGATGGCAATATTGCATTTCATTCTGCAGTGTGCTCTGCTATAAATGCTCGCCTCAGAAACGGGCCATGAACTTTTTCCCTCAGCTTCCAAGAGCGGGTTTGCACTTACATAGTGTATTAAATATTCCAGAAGCAAAATAATTCGAAATTCCATTTTGAATCCAAATTTCTTCAGCGACTGGTGTCAGGTGCCTGAGTTACAAACTGTAGCACCCAAACAATCCTGATCCTGCATGTCAGCTCTGAGACTGAGCATTTGCATGTTAGGGACCATCAGCGTTGTCTGTCTTGTAGCAGGGATTCAATGAGGCAGTAGATGACCCCTGGAATTAACATCTCCCACTTGGTTACTGTGATTTTTCTAGCTTTTTGGTGGATTTTCCAACTTTGCATCAAGAGAATGAAAGCTGTATCAACTAGTGTAGTTTCTATCATGATTGGGGAAGTTCAGAAAGGTACCTAGCTAACATGTTGTCTTCCTTTGTACTGTAATATTTGGACAGACCTTATAGCAGGTCCTGGAGAAGAAGAGAAGAGACACTTTGCAAAGAGCTAGGAATCAGGAAGGTGTGTGTTACAGGGTCTTACACACATCGACTGTGCTGTGCCCTAATGTGCTATGCTGCTGAGGAGGCGGACAAGGATTTCGGAATGAAAGTGACATCTGGGGTCAGCGATTTATGAAAATGAAATATGCTGTGGCAGCTCGAAGATACGGTGTATGTAAAGTGCTACTCCTTCAGTGTCCTGTGGGCATATGCCATGTGTCTCCACAGTTTTGTGAGGTACCAAGGTAATTGCCTTAAAACTCGTTGCTACACAGGGTGTTGCAGGATGCTAGCGCACATACTAAGTGATGGGAAGCAGAGGGGTGCGCTGGCTGGTGTTACAGCTTCAGTGCTGCTGACTTTTCTATAAATAACTGCTGTCTGCTGTAATTGGTCACATCACAGTCCATGGTGATCTTTTTTATTATTGCTGGCTGCTGGAAGACTCCCGGAGGCATAAAATAGATACCAGGAAGATCCTGCACCCAGCAGTGTGTTTCCCCATGTGGCACAACAGAGTAAAACAGAAATAGTGTTTGCAAGGAGCTGATGAAGAATTTTCTGCAGCAGGAAGGATGAAAAAAAAAAAAGAGATTGCACCTCTGAAATGATCGCAGCAGGCCATCTCTCATGCAGGGTATTGATGGGTCTTGTGGAAAGAGAAAATCTTCATAGGGTTTCTAGTAGTGCACTGAATGGGTATTATTATTTGCCTCTGACTTACTTGTGGGTATTTTTCGGCTCTCCATAAAATAAGTGTCTTGCAAAAAATTGAAAACTAGAGGAAAAAAAAAAAAAAGTAGGTAGTTGGCTTGTGTGAGATGTGTGGGGACAAAATGTGTAGTGTTCTCTATCCTGAAGGATTCAGAACACTTCACAGACCAAGAATGCCGAATGCTATGTGCCACCCTCCCTTAAATGCAGCCAGCTTGGGGTGGAGCACAACACTGAGGTGAAGCTGCCCAGCATCAGGAATTGATGTTGTTACTAAGGGAGGGCAGAAAAGCACTGGAGTTAGATGTTCAGGAAGGGATTTGAGTGGAGAGGGTTGAGTTGGCAAGCTTTGCTCAGTAGTGAGCATTTGAAATAGTTTCTGTCCTGAGAACTGAGAGCTGTGGTGAACCACTGTAGAACCGTAGTGGCTTTAAGGCCACCAGGTGAGTGTGGGGGGTGCATATGTGTGTCCCCACTTTGTTTCTACCTCTGTCTTAAGCTGCATTTGCCCCTCTACAACATACAGTGCGGTATACTACATGCGTTAAAGAATGCATGCTTCACTGGCCTAATAAAAACATTGCTCATGTCGACAAAGAATTTATTAGAACTGAAATCTTTCCAGCATTACACAGAAGCTGGCACAGAGAACAGCACTGTGGAGGGACTTGTCAACAGCCTCTCAATTGACTTTTGCTGACTGATATTTCAAGATTAGGTGCTATTGTAGGGCATTTAATGTAAGAAAGGATTGCTGTGAGATCTTAGCTTCTGTCCTGGTTATTTGCTATTGGTGGGACCTCTTTTGTTCCAGCAGTCTGATTCTTTGTGATTTGGAAGAAGCATTGAAAGTCCACATAGCTTTGGGTCAGAAACGTATTCACCTTCAAAATATGCCAGGAAAGTGTCAATGTGACAGAAGCGCGGTAAAAAGTCTACAGGGAAGAGAACAGCAGGATGCCTTCTGTGGCCTCAGACAGACCCACCAAGTGATTCCTGGGGCCTGGCTTGAAAGCAAGCTATATTGCTTGCCATAAAAAGGCAGATACTGTACGAAAGCCATTGCTCACTTACGAAAAAGTCTAGGCTATTCTGGCATGGATTTGCTCATCCAGGAAAGAATTATCTTGCCGCGATTGGGCAGGGTGCCTAGTGGTAGTAGGACATTATCTGCTCTATACACTGAAGTCTCCAAAGCAATGAAGAATCTGGCCCTTAGGCAGCAGAGCACTCCAGTAACATGAGACTAGCATAAGACTTACGCCTGCTGATCTTCAGCCTTGGTGTCAGCCCTGCTATATGACAGTATCAGTTTATGTGGGTGAAGATCCATACCCAGAGCCATATTCAGACCACCTGATCATGTTTAACTTTCCTTGGTTTCCTGTCTTCTTCCAGCCAGGATCCACTAACTATATAGTGAGTGCTCTCAATTGTTCATTGTGCTCATGAAATTACATGCCTGCGTTTATCTGAGGTGCCATCATAAGCAGCCTGCATATGGCCTGTGTATGGGCCGGTCTTAAAATATTGTAACAACAATGTAATGACTAATTTATACTAATTGCCCCTCAGACAGTGAAAGATCAAACAAACTAGAAAAATTGTGGAGGTAATTGGCAATAGACTGTAGAAATGGGAGGAAGAACTTTAGTAATATCTGAAAATCCAGATGGAGAATTTCAGACGTTTGCCTTCATTTGAAGACTGCATAGGTAGGAATTCAGCGCTGAGACTCCTCAAACTAAAAGTGAACAATGTTGAGAGAAGACAATACCCGTTCAGCAAAGATAGTGACCTGTGAGAAGAAGGAAAGCTCTGGGAGTGTAAAATCCCAGCTAAAAACAATGCTGCGGTCAAAGAAATGACCACGTCTGGTGTAGCTGCTTAGGACCCAGCAGTAATCCCGAGTGACCAGTTTGTATTGGGAGAAGACAACAATGAAACACTTATGTTTGGAGGAGATCGTGGTCTGCAAACTGCAGTACAAAAGCTTTTCTCACCATCTACCTTTGAGGACTGTGCACCAGAAAAGAGCCCCTCCGATCTTCTGAAGTCAAACTGGTGCTATCCACGCTAGTCTGTGCTACTCTGGCACCTTGCAGAAAGGTAAAGGTAAACTAGTGAGACACCTTCTGCCTCTTCCTCTTATTCTAAGCGGTTCTTTCTCCTTCAGGTGGCTAGTTCTCATTGCGAGTAACTAAATTCAGGAGGGAAGGGGAGTTTCGGCTCCTAGATTGCTGATGTAGAGTTAGATTTTTGTTTCACTAACAGTTATTTTTTTTGCTCTAGTCTTCAGGTACCGGGAGGGGAAATGAGCAAACCCCTCTGACACCAGTTTTCACCATGACAGTAATTTGAGTAGAAACAGCTTTGCCTTCAAATAAATAAATAAATATTATATGAAAAGCTTTGGATGGAGCTGCCATGTTCATTCTTGTTTCTAAAGCCCCCACAGGCCATGTCACATATGTGGGTCACGAGGTCTATCGATTATGTGTCAGACCCTTAGGTGTCAGTAATCAATAACACTAACCTGCAGAAAATGCGGCAGAGATTTGCTAAACCAACTCTTCACATTGTTCTTTTTCTTGTATTTAAGTTTTCTGTGCCTCACTAAAAAGAACAGAATGCATACTAGCAAAGGCAAGGGAGACAAAAACATCATTTGGCTGCCAACTCATTTACTGTCTGTTTTCATCTGATTCTGCATGGTTCTTGGTGAGAAGGCAGGATGAGGAGGGGCAAGACAGGAAAGGGTATTTCCAATTGAATGGCTTCTGAGAAGTAGAAATGAAAGTGATTGAGTTGGGAGGACCTAAACATTTTGACCCCGACAGCTTATTAATATTTAACAAGGTGCCAGATTTTTCTTTGACACTGGAAATTGTTGCGACTGTCTGTCTCCAGCAGACTGAATCTGCTTTCTCAGTCCACCATATCTAATGTACCTGCTTCCAGTCTTGAATAGTTCTTATTCACAAATGCTTTCCTTTATTTGCCATTTCTGAGAATAAAGAAGGTAGTTTGGCAGATTAAGTTGTGAATTTTTTCATTCAAACTTCATATCTCTTTATGTTCTCAATGGGTGACTGAGCAGACTGTGGTTTTCTTGTGTTGATTGTGGTTTTTAGAATCATTCCTCAAATAACTTTTAACAAAACATTTATTTGCCTTTTTAGTTTGCAGATTGCTTGTGAGCTGTGACAGTTACGTCTTTTAAATGTAAGCAGCTCTGATGAGATAAATATAACAATTTGGAAGTTGTACTCTTATTTTTATTTGTATTAATGCAATACTTCAAGGTGGTATATGAAATAGGGATCCTACTGGGGGTGGGAGAAAAGTCTACGCCATAAAGATAATGCAGCATCGAACAAGCAATACTCAATAGAGGAGATGGAGAGTAGGAGAAAATAATATCTTTATGTATTATTTAGGTGGTCTGCATCCCCACTCTTTTGGTGCCTGTCTCTGTCTCTCTGCATTATGTAGGTGGATTAGCTTCCTAATGTTGATGCGTAAACCCAAATGGCTTTTCCAAGGTCACACAGAAAGTTTGTGGCAGAGTTGGATATTGAATCGGTTTACCAAATCTCAGCCCAGTGTCCTGAATATGTTTGTTTTTTTTTTTTTAAAAAGACTTTCAAACATCCATAAGCATTTATCTTTCTGTAGTCCCAATTAAATCAGTGAAAAACTAAAAAATTCCCTTTGCTAAAGGGTTAGTTTTGTGTTAAATTAACAGAGACGATCCCTGGATTAGAGAGCTGTTGGGTTTGGCTTTAGGAATTTCCAGTCAAGACCATGAATTCTCGAAGCTATTTTTGTGAATGCTCCACAACATGGGTGTAAACTTTGAGATCTCAAAGTTTAAGTGTTTAGGGTTTTCTTTTCGACATACTTGTCCACCTACTTTGGTAATTTTTTCATTGCACCCCAAGAGTGATGTCAAGGAACTTCGGTCTTTTTGGCTTGTTTGAAGAGTAGTCCAAAATATCTTTTAAAATTTTATATCATTTTTTACTGCTCCAGCTGCTCTGTAAAGTCTGGTTCAGATAATTCATCTGTTCCCCTTAATAGAACTAAGCAAACATTTGGTGATTTGAGTTTACAATGTGTATTTATGCCTTGCCATTGGGGAATTGGCTTCCATTTTTGCATTTAGAAAGTTTTCAAATGAAACCTGAAAATATTTTCCCTCTCTTTACAATGTTTAAATTGCAAAGCACCCTGTTGCTGCCTTGAGATTTCTGCATTGTGTAAAATCAGTCATTTCAATGATAATCCACTTACAACTGTGCTCAATTACCCACTTGTGCTGTGAGTTGCCAAGTATTTGCCTAGTTGCAGAGGATAAAACCTATTTGGAAAAAATGGGTAAAAAGTGAATGCCAGGAAAGGTAAACCTGGAGGGAAAGGCTACCAGGGGAAGAGGAATGCTTGAAGTTGAGAATGGAGGCACTGGAAGAGAGATGGACATAAAGAAGAAACATGGTAAATGCTGAAAAGGTAGAGAATCATAAAGAAAAAGAACTAAGAAGACAAAATATGAAAGCAGCGTGGCCTGGTGGATGAGGTCTGGTCTAGCAGATGGAAGAAAAGATTTATGCCCAGCTTTGCTTGTGAACTTCTGGGTGACCGTGGACCATTTGTATCACCTCCTTGTCCTCAGTTTCACCTTCTGTAAAACAGGTCCTGTGGTACTTACCCTCCTCTGAGATGCATGGATGGGAAAAGCCAGACAAGAGCTACAGTAACACTGGTTATTCTGATTTATTGTTTTTCCTTTGCTAAGCCAGCATTTAGCCAATGGCACTCTGCCCTTTCACTTGTAGGAGAACTACGAACCTAAAGAAAGAAAAACACACTGCTCCTCGGCTCTCTTTTGGGAAAGGAGGGAGGCTTTTAATTATTTAAGCATCTCCTTTTCATGTTGCTTCTGGTTTTTGTATCGTTATCGTTATAGTTGTTAAGGCTATAGGCTCTGCATAAATCATTTAAATAAATAATAAATAAGTCATATCATTGAGTAATACACTGGTATTATTTATGGCTGTAGGGAGAGGGTAAGAATACTGTAGATAAGATTGTGTTTAAAATGAAAAGAAGCCTTTGTTAGGCTCATCATTTTAAACACCGCCTTCTGGAGTTTAGGCATTAGCTTTTGGAAACTGTCCTGGGAGGTGGATTTGCTCTGAAAGTCACCAAGTCAACTGTCTCTGATTGTGCTGTGTATCGGGCACATCATGTGTCCCATGGCGTGGCCCCTGCTGAATGCAGTCCTGTCTCGCAGACCTCTTGTTCTTGGTTTTTCTCTCAAGAAGGACCAAAGGTTTTGCATCAGGCAGCACTCAACATTGCGGTGTTTGGAATGGCAATGCTGTCCTGGGCAGACACTGCAGCGTTGTCAGGCTTTACAACTGCTCATGTCCTATGGCAGCACATGTAGAGCATTGCCTCCAAGTTCTTCCTTTGCTTGAGAGGATGAAGGCCTGATATTTACTGGGCTGCTCTGAAAGTCTTGTCTCACGGCTTTATCACTGTATGTATATTTATATGTATGTATTTGTATATACATATATTATATGTATATTTATAATATGTATTTGTAAACAAAGCTAGGAAGGTATCACTTCAAAATCTTCTTTCTGAAGTGAAAAATCAAATTAATTTGATTTTTAATATATTGTAGTTAGAGAGTGTTCTACTTAATTTTTATTTTTGCTCTAAATTTTTGTTTGTCCGATTATTTTTCCTTGACTGAATTTTCCACACAATTTGAGTATTTGAAAGAAAAAATTTGTCCCAGCTAGTCTTGCTTGTGGCTCGTCATTGCCAAGTGGCTGGGGACACATCAGTTCTGTAATTTGGTGAAAATAAGCAAGGCGGTTATAGAATCATCAGTGGGTGATGAGGAGAAGTATAATTTTATCAAGAACTATGTTTCTGTGCAGGGTGATAAGTATCTTTACCGAACTGGTACCTATAAACACTTAACTGTTTTTCAGGAGGACTTCTTAAATCCAGATGAGTCACGTAGTCCTTGGGGCGTGCTCTGAAACGGCCATGCGGCTGTGCGTGGGAAGACCAGTGCATGGCGGTAGCGCAGTTCCACACCACACTGGAGGGCGAAGTCTGCAGGGTAACTTTGCAGTGCCTTGCATGCCGTAGGACAAGACACAGAGCCGGTCAGCATCCCTGCCAGGCTGCTCAGTTGCATAGGTAAAACTTTGGATGTCTTTTAGTCTTGAGAGACAAGACCAGGGGAAGGAGCTGGGCCAAGTGCTGGTTGCTCTGGAGGGTTTGAGATAGAAGTAGAGCAGAACCAGAAGGGGCAGCAGGAGGAGGCTTTTGCACTGTGGGGTGAGGTGGGCCAGAGCAGAGCTCCTATTGTTGGGAAACACTTTCCTGCTTCTCTAAGATGTTACAGCCTTACATTTTGACCTTGTCCTCAACCCCAAAAGTCACCGTTGCAGGTGGTTCCCATGCTGCTGCCTACTTTTTCTGCACTTCAGGCCAGCTTTGGCAGGAACCATACCAGTTCTTCTCTGGAAGCCATGGGTTTTCTCTTCCTAGGAATATGCTAACTTTCAGAGACTGGATTTTCACAGTATACAGAGACTCAGAGACACAGACAGTGAAAATATATGAGGCTGACTTGCATGTTGCCTCCACCCTTGAGAGAAACACATGGTGTTTAAACCCACAGCAAACTCCCACCATTACATGCTGTGTTTTAATATCACATGATGAAACCCAGCTCATCGAGACCATGTAATGCTGCTGTAAGGGGTGTCCTGGATTAGCGGGAAGTGAGGAGCAGTGGTACTCGTTACCAAGCAGGTAGTTAGCTGTATGATCTGCGAGGCCTTTATCCCTAAGCAGGTCCTTTATCTCTAAGCACAGATTTAGTTCTGCTTTCTGAGGTGCTATGTTCCACAGGTGGTTATTCGCCTGTGTCCTGAATGCCTTGCACAGTTGGGGATAGAGTGGATGATGCATTATTGTCGTAACTTCACTGAACTCATTGATGTTGATCTTGTTTATGCCTCATTTATTGCTGTGCATGCCATTTGCACAGAAATCTTTAAAAAAAAAATAAAAATTGCATTTCAGATTCAACTTCCAAGCACTTGCTTGAAGTTCTAGAGTAACTACGTTGTAGGGTTTCCCTTCTCCTATATAACTGAGGGGTATAGCTTCCCACTGGCAAGTCCTGTCTTAAGGATGTATAAACACAATTTCTTGGCCTTTGCTTTTGAATCGGCTAGGTGGACCTGGCTCCAGTGAGGTGGAAAAACTCTGAAGTTTCTTTTCCCCTGGGGCAGGATCCATCCAACTCATTGCCAGTGAGAAATACCACTAAGTCAGCATGACCAACATTTGGAAACTTACTGCTGTCCTTACCCTTAGTGCAGGTCCCCAGCTGGGACTTCAGCTCACTGCACTTAAAGGCAGAGGTTCAGTGCACTAAAGCAGTTAGTGCATTTAACCAGCACACTTTCTGATTCCCTCACCCAGTCCTAGCAATCACTGATGTAGTTTCCTCCTGCTTATTCTAAATTGGCTTTAATTTTCTTTTAAATAATTCTTAAGTGTGACTTTTTCAGCACAAGACTGGGAACTATGACTAATTATAAAATCATTACATGATTAAACTCAATTAACTTCAAATAACCCTTGAAATTTGCTTAATGTCAGCCCTTGGCCCTGCTTGAACCAATAAATATTGCTCACCTTTTGTAATGGGTATGAAAAGAGGTGGTTGCAGAGCATGATTGTTCAGAGTCAGCTGAGCCAGAGAATGGCCTTACAGAACTGGGTTAAACTGCTCCCAAAGAGTTGAATACTGCCACATCAAGAAGGGGAACAGAGTCTTCTGCTCCTAACTGGGATATTTTTTCCCCCAATATTTTCTCTCAAGTAATAAAGCTTTGAAAATTCTTTTCAGCCTTACATTCAATGGTCCCAATCTGCTTTGCAAATGTTAATAAGGGTTAAACCTCACAAAACCACCAAGGCATGGGAAAGCACTGTCATCCCCATTTAGACAAGGGATACCAAGGCATAGATGAGTGGAGTGAATTGCAGAAGGATCAGTGGCAGGAGCAAAATCCTAAGAGTTTGATGTCCTATTTTATATTTTAGCTAAAGCTCTTTCTTGCATAGTGCTGCAAGTTTCATATATGAGAGAAAGGGCCTCTTCTCAATTATTGGGCACATCTGATCGTTGGGGTTTTTTGGGGGTCCCCCCCCCCCCCCCACTTTATGAAGCCATCGCTGGATCAAGTCTGTCTTACAGCTAGATCCTGGCAAGAGAGCTGGCAAAAGTGTGCAGAAGGATCCCAGCAGCTATATTTCTGGGTTCAGTTCCTGTAAGGACAGAAGGGGATGTCATTATTGCTACTGTTCCTGGCAATCTGCTCTGACTGGGAAACTGGAGCAGACAGTAGCATTGTTCTCACTGAAGGTAGACGGTAGATGATGGATAGAATTTTTCCAATAGGTAATTAGATGGGCATGGTAACTAGACGGTCATAAAGATGCCTGATCATCTACTCACAAACGTCCCTTGTATGGTGTGCTGGCCATGAAATGTTCTCAGAATTTTTTTGACTTCCAGCCCTTCTTCATGAAAAATCTCAGCATTCTTGCTGGGTCCTGCCTGAAAATGGATTTAGAGGCCCCTCAGAGAAAAGACTTCACTTCCCATCCTCCCCCTTTTTTTTCTTCTTTTTTCTTTTTCCTGGAGACAGCATATAGCTCTACAGTCGCTATTGAAATAATAGTATTTGGGAACTGGCTCTTAAGGAAGCAGGAGAACAGTTGATTAATGCACCTATGTGCAATAAAGCAGTGTATTTGGTCTTCAGATTTTCGGACACTTAATTTTTTTTGTCCGTTTATGATGAATGTGAGTGGTTCATCGGTGTGGACTATTAACAGTCTCCTTTTTCTTTTGATTGCGGGAACTCATGTAGCTCTTGATAGACTCTTGAAGGACATCACATGAGGTCTCAACCCATTTATTAAACAATAGAAGTAGTGAGAGAGAGAGAGACAGGATGTAAACACTCATCCCTAAACATGAGTGGTTATATCCCCAGCTTGCTGTTTGAGTCTGGTTTCATGGCTGGGAGTGCCCTCGGGTCATCATTGAGCAGCTTGTTCGACTGTGACTTCTGAATGATGAATGTCTCCACTTAAATTACAGATCACTACCCCATAACAAAAATCACCACTATTATTGGCTTCCGCAGGGGCACCAAAGGGTGACTGGACAGTGGCGGAGGGCTTCACCTGCTACAACACTGCTCTCTCCCTGATGGTAAATGGAAATTTGTCAACAGTCTGTCCTGTAGGACGTGTGGTGGGGAAGTTTGGCTCAGTGCTGCCGTTCTGTCTTTTTGCTATAGACAGAGTGTTCCTGTCTGTGGTACTGCCCATCAGATTAGTTAGGGTCAAAAGCTGCATACTTGGATTTTTGACCTTTGAATGAACCTCACAAAAATAAAGACAAGGAAATCAGTTCTACAGTGCTCTGTCCAGTACTTGAGGATGGATTTGAACATCAAAGGATGGGTAGTTCAGAAAGACAGAGACACAGTTGTGTTCTTGAATTCAGAAGAGTGTATAAATTCCCCTCATTTATTTGGGGGAAAAAATCTCCCCCATGTGTCTAGCTTATACTTGCTGTTTGTATTGTGTTGCTCCGTTTGCTGTGACAAGTCCTGATAAAAACAATTTAAAAGAAACAAGTTGGGGTCCAAGATGGCTGGGAACTGAAGGGACCATTATGTTTAGTTACTTGCATTAAAATGATTTGCAGACTGGAATTAGTTTGGGAATGTCTGTCCCCCTGTTTAGATAGACAAAAAGCTAGTTCTCATAGCAGACTGCCTCTTTGTCGTCTACCTACTGGGGGCAAAGTGAAGTCCTAAGGAGTTCCGTTTTCCCTTCAAAAATGAGCAAGTGTAGCAGAAGCAGCAATGGTGGGCGTGCAGTAGAAGTTTGGGCCATTCTGGAGCGTGCTGCAGCCAGTGCAGAGTTGAGGCAAATGTTTGTGAGCAATTTCCTCCCAGCAGCCTGCGGACCTCCTCTTGCATTGGTCAGGCAAGAGCCAGTGGTAATACCTCCCTGCTGCCCCCTGACAGATTGATTTTGACCCTTAACGTCCCCCTCCACCTGCTAATTACTTGATCACGCTCTCTCCCAATGCCCTTTCCACCTGGTGGTGGCCTGGTTTTGTCATTCTCCCATTCTGCTGCTGCCCTCTCCACCTTTTGGCTATTTGTTCTTAAAACCCTCTCCTCCTCCTCCTGCTGGCCATCCCAAAGATAGTCAAATATCCAAAACATTTGCATATCCAAATTTTTTTTTATTTTGCTGACTCCCAGAAATCTGGTCTCTAATGCCTGCTGGTTGGTGGGAGCAGGGAAGGGGGAGTGAAAATCAGGTTTTTCCCTTTTAATTTGTGCTTTGTCACTGCTGGTTTGACCTTTAATCAGGTGCCTGGCTGTTGTTTGCTTGCTGATGGTTTTTACAGAATGGTCCCTTGTAAATATATACAGAAAGGGCAGGAGAGTAACTGGAGATTGTAGACCACTCTTTTATTTCCTGGGAGCCTATTAAAGGCAGTTTCCAGTTTATCCATCCATCTCTTTGTCAAGTTGCCTCCTGTGTCCATCCACTTGTGCATTTATTTAGTGTTAATATTAGCTACTGTATCGTCCTCTAGGATTGTAACAGTGTGTTTCAGAATAAAGCCAGAGATGCAAAGTGCGCTGAAACCATTATAAAAAAATAAAAGGGCTTTCCTTGATGGCATTTAGCTCAATAAACAGAGTTTGTCAGAGATGTCTTTATCTCCTTACATTTAAGCGATTAAATGTTGGTAAAAATAGCTTCAGAAATAAAACATGAAGAGACCTTCTGGCAAAGCCCTGTCCAGTTTAATTCATACATTAAATATTTGCTACTAGGGTCAAAAGCTGAATGTTTAGATATTTTGCCCTTTGAATGAACCTAGCTAAAATAAAGACAAGGAAATCAGTTCTGCAGAAGCTGTCTCCAGAATACGAGGATCAATTTAAACATCAAAGGATAGAGAGATCATACAGCCAGCCAGCCATATTATTCTGCACAATTAATACTCACAGAGGTGTTTCCTGAATTCTGAATCTTGTGCAGGGAAGATAATATTAAAATTTCAGAGTTTTAATTATGTAAAAGACAGTCCTTGATCCTTAGCTCCTGAAAAACAGAACAGTTTATTTTGTATTAATGAATGTAGAAAACATCCCCCAGTCTGATTCTCTGCGTTGATGCAGTCTTTTTACAGTCAAATTAGCATTTATATTTCTAAAGGTAATTTTTAGACAACACAATAAATAAATGATACGCCGGTAACCTCCAGATGGATAAAGTGGTGCTCAGACATCATTTGCAATGCAAACTGGCAGGAGATTACATAATGGCCGGCTCTGTTGATCTTGGGCAGCAGCGAGCAGGGAGGGGTGAGCACCGTTCTGGGTCTAGCGCCGGGCTTCACACCCCTGCAAACTCCTCGTGTCTTGGCAGGGAATGACTCGCTCGGTAAAGGGTTAGCTACAGAGCACAGCAAGTTTGCACTGAGGGCAGGATCTCTTGTGACTTTAGGTTTGCTAGCAGGATCTGTATCTCAGACCGCTACGTTCAAAATACACTATCGGTATCTGGTGTGGCGTTAAATTCTGGAAAGTCTTCTCCAAATTGGGTCTTGTTTATCATATGAGCTCTTTGATACTGAGGTCCTGAGAAGAAGGGAGAGAGCAACAGCCAATTGCTCTGAGCAACTGGAGCTGAAATTTTCCTGAAGTCTCCTGTAAGTCTATACATCTCCATGTAGGCTGTGAGTCACCTTGTGCTTCGGGTTTCAATATAGCCTTAATCTGGTTTAATAATTTCTGTATATGCCTTATTTTAATAAGGATTTCAGGATTGAGGTGAATGATTTTTGTAGTTCAGAAATATCACTTTAGTGTTGGGATTTTTTTGATGGCTACTAAAACTTCACTTCTAACTTGAACCTTCTTTAGGCACCTACGTAAGTGTCCTCATTTTTGTTAAGTGATTCCAAGAGCTCCTGTGCTTTTTAAGACCATGCCATGACTTATGAAGTTGTCTAACTCAAGTGTCAGTCTTTTGAAAATCTCAGCCATGATTATTTTCTCACTGTGTGTCTCCAAAATCTGTTCGTTTCTTTTTTAAGTAGAGGACTGTATTGCCTGATGTGGATTTTACCATACCGTTTAGTTTTGGATGGTAAATGGTATTAAGAATAGACTAAAATAAATAAAATAAGGCCCAAGGTCCTGATCTTTTTCCACTGAAATAAAGGAGAATTTTGTCATTTACTTCCATTGGAACTATCAGAGAAATTCTGCGCGGTGATGAAGTGCACGGTATTTGCTTAGTTTGGCTCATGTGGTAGTCAATGGAGTGACTTGACTTCAGAAGCAGAGCGTTGCCTTGCTGTACGTAATTAACATTATAGTGCTGTAGGTTCTGCATATGAAAATCCAGGCTATTGTAAATTGTGGTTTCCTTGCCAACCATATCTCAGCTCTCGCACTTCTGTAGTTCTCTCTATGATGCTTTGTGCAGTATTATTACCCCTCACCTAATACTGGAGCTGGGCGGATCTGCAAAATCTAGCTATTATTCTTTCCATTTGAAACACATTAACATGAAAATAAAAATAAAATTTAAGATGTTTCACTTCCCAAGTAATTCTATTCTGGAAACATTAAAATAAACAGACTTGGCATTGGGAATGTTTCGACAAGATATTTTTTTGGCAAATGCTCGTAGCTAATGAATTTGCATTCATAAATGTAAGCATTTATGTCAGAATCGTGATTAAAGCATTAAAATTGACTCTTCTGCCAAACTGTAGGTCATATAGCTTGAATTTCATGTTTTGAAAATTTCATACTTGGAGCGAACTGCTTGCCAGCAAATTAAAGACCAAGACTTATTTCCAGGAATTACTTTCTGGTGAAGTTCAAATAATGAATATATGTTTGTGTCTGTGGAGAGGGAGGAAGCTAATTTCACTGGTAGTGTTATTCACTGAACATTATTTGGGCAAGTGGCCACAGAGAAAGGTTTCTTGAATTTCTTCTTTTTTCTCTTTGATTTGTCCCCAGAAGATATTGATCTGGCTGGATCTGCAGCCGTGGGCAGGGTTCACTGGTTCTCAACAAATTTTTGCATGTTCCTGGCAGCATTTTCTGAATTGGAGATATCTATTCAAAATGCCAATAATAGCTGCAAGTGATGTCAGAGTGAATGTACTTATACTCCACGCTTAAGGTAGTAGCAAGACCTTGGTCCTGCTCTTTCCTTGTTGAGACAATTGTTTGCATTGCTTACTTCCATGTTACTTTGATCTAATATATAGATCAGGAGATAAATCTTGTTTTTTCTTGATCAAGGTTACTTTGCAGATGGAAGACCTCTCTAATCCAACTTATGCCATTCCTGCATGTGAAGGAATGCCTAGGAATGAGTGGAATATGGCAGTCTTCCTCCCTCATGGTAACATGGTACTACATCAGGAGTATAGCGCAATTGCACCTTAAAGCTTGAGGAAAGAGAGCAGGATCTGGCACCACCCATCCTGTGGTGGAAGCTACCATGTTTTATAAGTCTCTGTACTGCTATAAACAAAAGATAATCAGGCCAGAACCACAACAGCTGTAATTTGGTGGCTTTGCTATCTTCAGTGGAACAGTGCTGTGGGATCCTGCTCGGTGACCTTCACCTGGCCACGCGTTCTCTCCGTAGCTGCCCTTGTGATGTCCACGCTTAACATTTACAGTCAGGCTAACTGCAACATCTAAGGTGTGATTCGATGCACTGCCCTTAGTTGCAAAACTGGGATGTTATTCTGCTTTCCTCCTCAAATCAGAGATCCTCTTTGTTCTTCTGATTCCTTCACAATCCAGACTTGATAAAATAGAGTTTTTGGCAAGCTTTTGAAGGCAGATTAGTTCCTGGATTGCAGCGCAGCACTTAGGTGGGTGCAAAGGAGAGGGTAGCGTGTTGTCCTGTGAGGACAGGGGCAAGGAGGGAGAGGTTGGAATACCTTAGGCTGGTCCTGCTGCCAAAGGCAGTGTATTGTCAAACTATGGCCTAATTTTCTTACCTAGGGTGTGTTTAAAGAGGGATTGGCATCAGGAACAGGCCATTAAGCAATTGAAACTCTAATAGAAAAACATAACCTTATCACAGATTTTTTTTAAAAAACCCTCGGAAAATAGCTCAAATATAAGGTTAATTGGAGCCAGAAATGTCAAACTAATGTAGCAATTTACCCTGGGAGACTGCCCTGGCCTTTGAGTATAGCAATAGTACAGACTACTGAGTAGGATAGTGAAGAAATATAATAGGATTTTATGTAGTCCCCTGTCATATTAAACGTTCTTTGCAATTAATTTCTTGTTGCAATGTTATTTTCACTGACCTATTTTTTTTTGACCTCCTACAATCTTTAAGCTACCAAAGTAGGGCATACGGGAATTCACATTTCTTAAAAAAAAAAAAAATTAAAAAAATCTTAACTTAAAGCACTATCAATAAACACATTGCAGTGTAGACTGGTATTAACTCAGAGCAGTATAAAAATGCCATTGGCTCATTCTAGAATAGCCTTTAGTCTATGAGCTGTACTGATCCATTCAGGAAAATGCTGCTTTTGAACAGCTCGTTCAGAAACAAGTGGGAGTTTTCTTGGACTGAGAGTTTGAGGATGTCTGCTCTGTGAATGAAGCACGATAGGTGGTCTTCTTTTCGTCTTTCTGGTTGCTGGCTCTGTTTCTTCTACTGTTAAGTGGATGTCAGACTAGGATAGTTTGGTATTGTGATCTGGTCTGATTAATCCAAAACTGCTGGACCGAAAATTAACAATGATAAAATCCCAAAGTTGTGGAATGGCCAGGGAATCCTGGTAGGTTCCAGCTGTTCTGACTCTAACTGAATCCCTTCCCACCTGAGCTGGATACACAATCCATTTTCATTTTTTTAATCAAACATTGCTGAAGTGATGTGTTCTATATATTGTTATACAACTTCCACAGTTTACTACAGAAATGGCTGTATTTCTCTGGAGGCTTAATGTTTCCTGAAAGCATTTCTTCATCTGAAGGTGTGAGTGGGTAACATAGTCAAATTCCAGAATAGATAACTCCGGGGGAGTATGAAACCTCCATCACAGAGACAGATAGACGTCTGCTAGAAACAATTAGGTGGCTTGGGAGGGAAACAGAGCTACATGATCTCTGGAAGTCCCTTTCACTCCTGTTTTTCTATCATTCTGAAAGATGGAAAGTGCTACCCCAGGAGACTATACCTGATGTCCAGGTTTGCAGTCAAGGTGACCAGCTCAAAGGAGAGAGAACAATACAGGCAACAAAACTTTCTGATCTTGAATAAGAACTCTTAACATAAGCCCAAGTGTTTTCCAAGCAAGTGTCCTTAATGTTTTTCCCTGTGGTAGTATGGATTTTTTTTTTTAAAGTGGAGCTGGAACCAAATATCATTGAATCAAAGAAGCCAGCATTAATCAAAGCACATCAAAGAGGTTCCTCATCAGTTGCCTGGAGCAACAGAATCTACAGCGTATCATCTTTCTTATGCTAAGATGGAGGAATTCAGAGGAGAGAATTTTGTCTGTTTGCTCTCAAGTGAACACAGAAATAGTATTTTCAAGGTTTCTTTAGTAGTTCAGTGAATTGGTCTGTTTAGCCATCATAATTTCTGAGTCCCAGGCTTAGATTTCCCAATCAATCAAACTAACCATGGTGGATTTGCCTCTCTTGACGTTACAGCAGTGCTTCCCACTCTTACAATTGTCTGTTTATGTTCCCTCTCTCTAGGACATTAAAATGGTACCCCTACGATCACTTGTTGCCTCGCTACAGATGCATTTCCTTCTTAGCTAATAGTACTTAGAAGGAGCGAGCAACTCAGCTGGATAAACAGCATGGTTCCCTGTTCAAGTGAAAAACCCTCCCCTCAGATCAATATTTTCTGGTGTTCCCCAATACAGAAGCTGGGGGTGCTTGTATTTACTATCTGTTTCCAGAAGATCCATTTGTTACCTAAAAACTCATGGACACTCAGTACAGCCAAGTGACTACTCAGGCGTAGAAAGGCCTGAATTTTAGATCTCAGCCAGATTGATTCTTACACTTGCTTGAGCAGTTGATAAAACGCTCACCAGCAAATCCTCTTTGTCCAGCCTGGGGAGTTTCCGGGCAGCACTGACAGATACCCAGACCTTTCATGTTGATTGCATCTACCAGAAACAAAATCCAGCAACATGTGAGCGTTGTGATCAATCTGCAGTATCGCTGAGGTTGGAGCTATGTTTTTATGGTTTTCTAGGTCACACATTGTGCACCTCCTTACTAACGAGTCCCAGAGCATTTCACAGAATGTGTACGTATGGGCTGAGTCCCGTACCCAGGCTCGGGGCTGGAACGTGTTGGCAATTCAGCGTGAGCGACACTTCGCTCCGGTTGTTAAAAGAGGAAGTGAAGAACAGAAGTTCCCCAACTGAAACTGCAGGGGGAATTTTAGTGCGGTAGAATGTAATTATCCAAACTGGAATATGGCCAGGATCCTGAAGTTAATAATACCCTCTGCTCTTGCAAAAAGTGCCACAGGATCTTTAATGACCACTAGTGGTCAGTGGGCTTCACATCACATCTCAAAGATAGATGTTAAACAGATCAGAAGTGTAGATATTTCAGTCTTTCATATCACACAAATATTTCTGGATGGTCTCTGGCTGCAGCCTTCAGGTTCAGGGGGAATTGAGTTAAACAGCCAGGGAGGAGACATTAGTCTTAATGAAAATGATCCCATTAAAGGCAAATGACATGCAATTGGTGAAGAACAGCTGAGATGTACATTGAAGTGCCCATAAGGTAATATTTGGGTGCACCAAATCACCAGTCATCTTTGGTGACCATCAGCAACATGTAGTTTGGAGGAATGGAATAGAAAAGGTTAACAGCATCCTTTGTATAATAGGGTCAGCTCCTGTGGAAATCTGTATTATGAATTTACCCTGATTTCTGTAATAGTGGAAGCTATGTGCAAATGAGTTGGGAAATGGGTGTAAGTGGCATGATTACATTGTGTTAATTAGCCTGGCATTGACGAACTGTACAAAGCCTGGGAACTTCCACAGCAGGAAAGAGAGAACATCACAGAGAATCCCTTTCGTCACAACTGACTTGTGCCATGGGACTTCAATTAAAAACCAGACCAGGCCACTTTTAATCGCTTTAATGAGGAATTAGTTAAAAAAAAAAAAAAAATCTTTCTTAAACTGCCTGTGTACTTTTCTACAGTGCAGCCCATCATGATGGTAGATGAGGTGCTAATTTTATCTGTCTTGGCTGCTTTTTCTGAGCACAAGGTTTGTTATTCTGGACTGCACCTGGCACCATAGACTCTGATGTTTGGGATCAGTGGGCATTACTATATTACCAGCTGTAATAAAGAGTAGAAGGCCAATGATCCTGTATGCCTGTTGTTAAAATGAAGAAAGACTTGCACAGTTCTCCCCCTTGGTACATCCCAGTACATTGGTACTTACACCATAACAGTATTATCTCAGGGAATATAAGTCTGCTACAGGATATTGCCACTTTAACCACCTGAACTGCCTTTTAGTTCCAGTTTCAACTCAGTGTCAAAAATATTACCCCTATTTAAGATTAATTTGTGACAAAATGTCATATTAATACAGCTATATTTCCCAGGGGATAAATATGGCCTTTTGAAGAGCAGCCATGGCAGAGTGCTATATAGGACTATGGAGAATTATCAACAGGCTTTTGCTTTAGCAAATGTCATGCTACCAGAAGAATGGTGCAGTTTGTGGGTAAGTATAGTGTACGGTCTGTTTTATTGTAAGAGTGAGGTTATGATATTTTCTTCCTATTAATCCATATCTCATCCCTAATGATATTAGCACCTCTCAGTGACACCTGATTAAGAATCTGAGGAGGAAGCTGTCAGTTACCTATAAATCCATCAGCGTTGTATCATGTTTATTTTTGGCATCTTAGCTATTTTGGAAGGCTGATGTTTACCTTGAGGTTTGTGCATCATTGGTAGAATTACTTCTGATTTACACCAATGGGTGTGCAGTCACAGTTGAGACCTGTGTGATGTTGAGGAGTTTACTTGTCAGGGGCTAAATCCAGCACCAGTTGTAAGCAACTGTAATTCCAGTGAAACCAATAACAGCTGCACCTGCATGTGCTAAGGCTGACTTTGGAACAGTTTATCAGGTATTCTCTTTGTACTGAAGTAGAATAAACTTTGTATTTCATTGCACCTTCGGTACCTGTCGTACGCCTTGGATATGTCTGAGCTATTGAAACCAAATTTCTTAACAGCCCTCAGAAGTAAAGAAGGAGAAGATGAAAAAAAGTCCTAAAACTAATCTCTTGCCTCACAGCATTCCACCAAGACAACTCAGAACATGACAAGGGAACCAAACTGCAAATTAGGCTCTAGTGTTTGTTGAAGACATTTGCCACCGGTAAAAATGAGTTATTGAAACAGTAAAGCCTAGAACTTCAGAGAAACTTTGATTGACAACAATAATTACAGCTATTCTTGTTCCTATAAGAAATGCAGTGCAGGCTAGGCATAATGAATGTATGAAAAGGATATTCTAAATCTAAGCAGAAGTAGATGCAGCTCCAAACAGTTTAAGTGCCTTCTGCACAAATTTCTGTGCATTTTTATGTGTTAAAAGCAGCAGTAGTTACCAGGCAGGTGTGTAAATTGGCTTTACATGACTAGTCAGCTAATCATTGAATGTTTTCTAAATAAGCCTCTGTGAATAAAGGTTGTCTTGCATCAGTAGTGTTCAGTCTGGTGGAGCAGTTTGGGTTCGGTACCCAAGCCAGGCTGTGCGGCAGCAGGATCAGGCTGGGGGGTTCTGCAGAGCAGATGCAGTTCATGGGACACTTCCACCTGACTTCTGTGTCTGTCTCTGGAGGAGAAGCCTAATGATTGTTTGAGCCACATGCAGACGCTGCCAGAGTGGTCAAATGATTTCTTTTGTACCTGAGGACAACCCCAGTCTCAGTCTGAGCTTCCACAATATTCCTCACAGGCAAAGAGGAGATAGAGTTGACGCGCACAGTCTTCTGTATCTGCATGCAGCTTGGTGCCTCAGGTGGGGAACTGCTGCAAAGACCTAAAACTACAAGCTCTTCTCTTTGGCTAACCAGGCTTACTCACATCTGACATGTATGTGTTACCAAACATCAGGCTTTTCTAGAGAGTGTCTTTGAACAGGGATGGGCATGAAAGGATCAAGAGTACTTGAGTCTTAGATGCTCTTTCTTGTGTGTCTGTATTGTCTAATGCTATGGTGGACTAACATATGAGAATATAAAACAATGAATGTTCTGTAGCCAGTAACTTTTGGTTTTCTCTCCCTAACTTGATGTCTGCCTTCTATTTCCTTCTCCTGCTGTTGTGCTTATGCTTGTTACCAAAAGACCCTGTATCCCTCCCAACCCTCTCACATGGTGAAAGCAGGCTTGTAGCTGTACTCTGCTAGCAAGCGGCTCCAGTTGCTCCACCAGATGTTTCTGCTGTGAGAAGATCACTTTCCCTCTTCCCTGTCCTGGTCTGAGATCTGGATGCATTTTATGACACCAGCCAAAGTGTGGAAGAAGGCAGCACTGTAGCTAACCCTTCTTACAAGGCCACAGCAGTGCCAAGAAAGTGACTGTAGACCAGTGGTTGGTTTTATTGAACCTGTTAGATCATGTTGCTGGGAGTTGTTCAGTAGGGTTAACATTCACAGGGAAAGGGAAAATAAGAAGTTAGTCAAATCCACAAGTGCTGAGAAAGAGTTAAATTAATGGGGGAGAAGGAAAAAAAAATTCTTAATGCAGGAGAAAGATTATGCTGGCTTACTTATCAGGTTCATGCTGAGCCCAGTCATAATTGGAATGTACCCTTTGTAAAGTTTATTGGGTCCTGGGGCAGCTTGTTACTGAACCGGTCAATTAATCTATTTTTTTTTTTAATGAGTTAGGGGATTTCCTTTTGTGGAAAATCACCAGGAAACCTGACCAAATGCCCACAGCTTGGGGAAAGCGTGGCCTTAACGTATAGAAAACCCTTCCTCCACAATTAGGAGAGGAAATAGACACCTCCCCTTATGGGCAGCATATTTGACCAATCCAGGGACAAAATAGATGGGATTTCACCATTGACTTGCAGGTTGTCGAGGGAGGATCACCATGAAACAAAATTACTTGAATGCAGCTTGGTGTTGAAGGAAATAAAACTGTTGGGTCTCCCTGCTGAGAGACAAATGATTTCCATTTAAAAACCTGTTTGTTCCATGCTGTAACTCCCAATGTAGCAATAATTAATGATATCAGAAGGTTACGAAAGACATTCTGTTGTGCTTGCTCTGTTCTAGGCATGAAATTGGATTAACATGAAGATAAACTTAGACTTTAAATCTGTTGAGGAAATCAGTAATTATGTCAAAATTCACAAATATTAATCTGTTTAAGTGTGTCAGGATACTGTTCATCAATCAGCAAAACATCCTGCCTTGTCAGAATTCTGTCAAAAGGTTAATTTCCTAAAATACTTGGATTTCCAATAACAATATTGTGAAGATGCAGCTTATTGAATAAACACAAACAATCTCACCTCTGGAAACATGGTTATTTCTGTTTCAGTGGCATCAAGCCAGTACCCTCTCATGAGGAAGAATCAATTTGCAAGGTATTGAATAAACCCTTGGGCTCTGCTGTGGAGAGGTGACCACCCATGAAAACAACTGACACGAAAAGACTGCAAGGTATGACAGTGCATACTTATTAAAAGTGTACCTTTGCTGCAAATGAGCACATGGAAACACTATTGGCTTTCGGGGCAAGCAATGGGGGCAGTTACAAAGGCTCTGAAATTAAGTTAGGTAGAAATTCACTGGGTGATTGGAAGGGGAAGGGACTCCATATCTTATCTTCTCAAATATTCCATGAATGCAATGCTGGCCCTGATTCTGCTGTAGCTAGTTTTAATCTAGCTGCTCTAAAAAACACAAAGGTGACACAGTTGTGTGAATATGTGTGCAGTGATACAGTCTGCAATGAAGCCTGCTCAGGTGTAGCTTTGTTGCTATTGATACTCATGAGGTGGAAGCTCAGCTTGGTATGCCTACGTAAGTTGCAGTCATACCTTCCCATTGCAATTTAGATTTACCCTGAGGGAATATGTGAGCTTTGAGTGCCCATTTAATTAAGTAGCCTGGTAGTGCAATTGTATTAGAAATAGAAAAAATAACCTTCAGTGCTAGATTCCCTTCTCAGTGGAAATGGAGGTAGTCGGCACCTGTATAAATCTATTAGGAATGGTCCTCAATACCATCTACCACAAAACGTGCATCTAAAACCACTTGAGACTTAGAAATCTGTCTAGTGCAAGAAAATTACAGTAGTTTCATTCTTGATTCATTCATTTAAAAATGCAGGCTGAACATACCTTACAGAAAAAAGGAGGTTTCAAATCAGGAAGATAGTTAGGAGGCTGAGAAAGCCGTTTCCTGTGTTATTGGGGCATCACAGAGATCGCATCATGCAAAAGGCTGGCAAGTCTCTTAGCAAAATGTTAGTTTGCTTTTGTGCAGAACGCTGGCAAAAAGAGAGGGTGTTTGTAGCATCACGTGTGTAGCATGTGAGAAAGGCGAGTTTTGCAGCTGCTGAACGTTAGGAAAACCTAAGCCAAAGGCTAACAGGTAACTTCAGTATTTTGCTGAGCAGGTCTTAAAGCAGATGAGATACCACTATTCCAGAAAACTGGAATTTTGTGCCCTTAGGTAGAAAAAAAGTTATAATAAGGAAATATTTTTGCAAACAATAATAATTTTTAATGTGTTCTCATAAATTAAAGCCAAAAAGAGCTTTTTATATATATGCTGGCCACGTCTAGCCTCTTCATAAAAGTCTATGTGAAAAAGAGTATACAACCTCCATAGGTACTTCTTGTAGCCATGAAGTGGTTTCTCAACACTTCAAAATCTCTTATTCTGCTTAACTGCATGTAAAGCTAACTCCTTTTTCTAGTGGGGAACATCTGATTGCTCTACTCTAAAAAAACCTTTCACTTGTTGGAAAATGGTTATCAAATCTCTTGCTTCTCTTCTGTTTTCTAGGTGAGCTCTCATCTTAGTAAACATGAAGAAACAGGGTACGAAGGCCGAGAGTGGCTGTGGATGTCTTTTCAACTCTCATGCAGTGACAGGCAGCTCCCATTCAGCAGGTCTGGTTTTTGCATCTGGCTGATCCATGGACAGAACATGGCTTTTCCATTTCCTGACTTGAGGTGTTAAACCAATACACCTCTGTGCTGTGCCATGTGGCCTTACTGGTAAGTTGGGTATTTCTGCACAGTGCTCAACATAGACATGTTGTAAGCATCTTGGCTGAGATCATACAGGTACTGCATAACTGAAAGGACAAGGAAGCCCAGGCGTAACCTCTGGTGACAATTACAAGGCGCTCCTTGCTGTAGTTGACTTTAGTGAGAGCTACAAAGTGTTTGTGTGTGGGAGCTTTTTAAGTCTTTAATATTTATAAAATATCCCAACTGGTTTATATGAAGTTCTATGATGACCAAGTCAAATATAAAGAGATTGTCTAATTATTTTTCATTTTATCATGTACTACTACTCTTCACCAATTTCTTTTTCATTTCTCCTATGCCCCTGACTCTTTTCTTTATGATAGGCTGCTTTCACGGGCTCAGCCATAAAGTCATCTCTCTGTGAAAGAAACATCCTTCTATTTATTGTGTCTATTTTTTATGATGACTTTTACTTTGAATTTATTTAACAATACTCTACTTCTTTCCTTTCACTACATTGTAACTGCTCCTTCCTGTGTCATTTGGAACTGGCCAAAGTTGGCAGATCTCAAATTTCTTTTTCCTCTTTGAAATGTGCAGATTCATTCTCCTTCAGTGATAATGGGCATTGTGTTTCCTTAGAAATATTTTTGGGGGCCTATTATTTCTCAGCCACTTCAGTTGGCAAACTGAAGGCTTGGAAACAAATTAGCTTGGATGGCAGCCCAAGCTGTCAAAATGAGCCTTCCATTCATTACTGAATCATCCACCTCCTGCATTTAGATCTTCAGCCTCACTTTTCCAGTAAGCTTCTCAGTTGAGTTCTTGGAATTTTTTTTTTTCTGTCACTTTTAAACTCACTACTCCAGTCTACTTCACTTACAACCACACAGCAAAGACACTTCCCCATTATCTGGAAGTAATGAACTAATAACGCCAGTATAGAGGGTACAGCTGGTCATCGTTTTTGGTAGAAGACATTAAAATTATATTTTTCTCACATATTATTTCTCTATGAGTTACCTGAGGCTGAGGCCTTGATCACTTTGTCAGGCAAGAAATTCCAGGTAGGAAAACTGATTCCTACATGGGTATCATTAAAATCATATTATTAGTCTTGCTCTGAAATGTTCTGGGGATGAGGTAGGAAGCTCTTGTATCCCTTACATATTTATGTCCCTTAAGTATTTTCCCCACTTCTTTCTGGGTTTTGGAGGTTTTTGTGTGGTTTTTTTCTGCTTTTTTTTTCTACCCCGTCTTTGTCAACAAACATTTTCTCAGAGGAATAAATCTCTCAGAAATATCAAGTAGCATCTTTTTCTCTCTTCTCACTTGGTGTCCGCATGGACTTTGATTGTTAAGGGAATTTTCAGAATGAAATGTTTCTGAACATGAAATTTTTTTTCCCACCATTTTAGTTAACTTTTTTTGTATTTCTATTTCAAACAGTATTTTTTAAATGCATCTATTTTTTTTAATTTTTAAAAAAATCTGATTGTTAATGTAAGGCAGTTAAAACAAGTTAACAAGTTTGAAGGTTTCAGTACTACCTGGAAATAAACTGAACTGTGTTGGGGAATTTGTAGAGGAGAGTAGTACACAGGCAGAGTCATATCCTTGACACACTTTTTATGGGGTAAACAAGGAGACCTGGTGTAGAGCTTGCTACATTTTATCCCATCAGGCTGAGATGGCAACTTTGAGTTGCTATTTTTAGGGTATCTGGAGTGTTCTTCTGAGGAGAAATTCTGCAGGAAAGACAAGAAGCCTTCAGATTTCTACTGAAAACTTCTTACAAAGCCTATGAAATTACCCTTGATTCTACAGAGCATTTCTAACTGACTGAAACCTAGGAGAAGGAAGGGAAAAGAAGCAAATTTCTTGGCCAAACTCCATGTTCTCCACATGTACAGTGTTAATATTAGAGACCGTGGAGAAATTTCCACTGGCGATGCAGCTGTTGGAATGAGGTGTACAGGAAGGAATAAGTGTCAAACCTCGTAA
>WAAD01030682.1:60002-77951 GCA_013389945.1 Fregata magnificens
AGTCAAGGGGCTAACACACTGTCCTTGAACTATTCTCCTGTGCAAAGCTGTGCCTGTACTTCAGCCTGTCTTCTTTGGAGCTTCATGAACATTAATTGGTCAAATGCTAAGTCCGTCAAACTATCAAAGTGTGGGTTTTTTTCCCTTCTCTCAAGCCAATCAACAAAACTAATTACGGTCAAGAAAAGAAATGTCTTCAAATACTGCACAACTAAAGAAGCAGAGTGAGAATGAAGCTGTGCTGGAGAATGAATAGAATAAATACAATTNTCCTTAGGGAGGCAGTACTCACCGCTCTACACCTGTGCCTGTATGCAGTGGCCTGCCTTCGCCCCTGAATGCTGTCAACATTTGCATTTTTGTAACCTGAAAGCTGTTGCCGTTTCCTCTGAGTTCTGTGGCTATGTCTACGTAGCACTAAGGAAGAATGAAAAGCTTTTCTGTAACTATATAATTGCCTAAATCAATCAATAAATATTGGTTTAAATGAGTGTTAGGTGCCACACAAGTGGTCGTGATGTGAACCGGGGAGAAAAAGAGAAGGCTTGAGAGATGCAGGTCTGCTCCCCCAGGAGGTGGCCAAGTGTACTTATTTCCCTGTACTTTTAGCTTCTATAGTGGAAATAAGCACCTAAATTCCTTTAAAGAGCTGAGCTTCTATTAATTTAATAGGAAGAAATGCTAGTACCTGTATGAGGCTGCTGCTAGAACCTCATTAATAATTTACCATGTCTCAGCTAATCTTCCTGGTTTTTAGGTTTCAAAATTATGATAGTGAGGGTCAGGGACCTTCCAGAGATCCCACAGTGGGTTAGTAGCAGGACTGTAGAAAGAACCCAGACCCATCAGCTCTGAGGTCTGAGCACCACATGCTGTTTCTTTTCAGGCTGGCTGTTGATTTGAAATACAGTGTTTTCCAATAAACAGGCAATCTTAATGTGACATCTTACAGGCGAGTGAGCTATGTAAAAGCAATCTGTAATGCATTCTGCCCAGTTCAAATGAATTCACCTGCTGTATTGTTTACAGGAGTGGGTATTTTCTATCCTTACGTGAACCTTCTCAGATTCCAAAGGGGGATACTGAGAAAAGAGAAGAAGGATCGAGCTATCAGATACAGGCTCTTTTGCAGTGTAGGGGGAAAAAGTAGCAGATACGTACGGTGCATGTACAGGAATGAAGGTGCCTGTTAGATTAATTATTAAGGCCAAAACTACATTGTCTTCCCTGCCTTGGAAGAAAGTGCTTGAGGAAGGAGATGTAGGAAAAAAGCTTGGTTCTCATGGGCACGGTGGCACACTGAAGAGAGGAGGCATGGATCCCACGGCAAGACAGGGGTGACTCAGAGAAGGCTACCAGTAAAAAAGTTACCAGTTCTGAGGCTCTGTTCTCAACAGTTCAGCTGGTTTGCACACTGCAATAATAATTATTGTTTATTAGGAGCCTATCCATCAACTGATGCCTCAAGTGCCCCTTGCGATTAGAATACATAAAAAAAAAAAAGGGCTGCTGCACTCAGGAAAAAGATTTTTAATCTGTTTATTTCAGAGCAACTATGTGACACTAAAGTCATTCTAAGGTTAAGTGGGAGGGAGTTCCTGGGAGCTGAGATTGTAGGAGAAGTATATGCACAAACAGTGCCTTTCTCCAAATACAACCAGTTTGAGGGTTATGCCTGTGCTTATTAAGGCAGAGTAGTATGAAAAGAGTTTGAAGATTGGAAGCATATCTTAGTGCCTGCCCATTAAATGTCTGAGATGTGAGAACCAACTTTTTAAACTCTACTTTCACGATCGTCAAGTCTGTGACAGGTCAGTGTTTAGTCTATTATCTTATCAGCTAGTGGCTACATATTCATTGGAGAGAGATGAGCTGTCCATTATATGTATTTTGTACTTTTATGATGAAAGATAATTTGTGTAAAAGCATCCAGAGCGTAGGCATTTTGGGATGCTTTTAACATATCAAAAGAATCTGATCTGTATCTGTCTTTTTCCTCTAGCCAAATTACTCACCAGGAATACTGATTCTTTTATTTCTTTTCCATTCCCTTTCCACACAGTCTGTGTTAAACACTTACTTTTTTATTTTTTATATAAGGGGAGCAGAACAGGGGATGGAGGGTAAGACACAAAACAAAGAAATAGAAATAAGGGTCTCTTGGATTATCTTTTTAAAATTTTATCCTAATTATTTCTTGCATCAAAATAAAACATTTTTTCTTCCCTCTATAAATTTTCCCCTAATGTTCCCTCATATTTGCCAGACTGGGAAAATTTAAAGGAGCAAAACAAACAATCTGACTATGACTTCTTTATAAACCCCTACTTTGTTATTAGGCTTATTTTGAATGAGTTAACCTTAGTGTGTGTCTCCAGTTATCCAACAGAGAGGATGCTTCCCTAGCTGCCAGATGGGAAGTTCGGAAGCAGCGTTAAGTAGTCAAGTGGGCTGGGTCTTGGGGTTGCAAATATCATTTTTCTGGAGATGTCTTTGGTAAAGCCAGAGCAGTTTGGAACAATGTTCAGTCTTCTGAATCATGTGGGATGTTGGAGATATGCTGCAATAAATTCTTTGACCAGAAAAAGATATTGTTCGACTGGGAAGCTGTTTTCCACCCTTCCTTCTTTTCCCTGTGTGCGGTGGTCTTACACTGTACACTGTTGCCATGGAGTTGTAGCAGGCTGGTCTACTCACTTTTGCAAGCCTCTCAAACTTTCAACCCCTTTCAATTTGCTAAGCTTCTCCTCTCCCTTTTTCTTCTTGGACAGGAACTCTTGAATTTAAGCCTTTTGACAGCTCTCTTGGTTTTTGGGTGTTGTGTTTGTTTTTTTTTTTTAAAGTTAAATTTCGTAGACCTATTTTGAAGGGAGCCATGGACACACAGGTCTCTGAAGACCAGAGATTAAAACCACCACATAAAAGATCTGGAAAGGTACAGAGCATATTACTCTGGTAATGATTATTTTAATGGTTATTGCATTTACTTTCAGATGTTTTACAGAGTGTATACAATATGTATAATATGTTGTCTTGAAACAAACAGGTGACTTGCTCCCATCAACCATAGGAATGGCTGATATATGGCTTTATGTAGCAAGGGAATTCATAGCTGTGAGCTTCAATTGTTTGTTTGTGCTCAGTGTCTTTTCTTTGTGTTTTAAGAAAATGCTTCATGCTCCTATGGCACCTTTCACTTCCAAGGGCTTGCTCCTGATCTATCAAGATGAGGAGTAACTACTTGATTTAAGTCCAAGTTTTATGGCAGTATAAATCCACGGCGAGATCGGTCGCCAGCTCAAATAGCTGAGTTTCCCCAACAAAGTTTAACTGCAGTCTGCAGCAGTCAGTCAGGCAAAAGAAGTAGTTGCAGTGGAGAAAGGAGAATAATGAACCTCCTCTGCTCTGGGTCCTTCCCCCTCTCCTTTCCCTCTTATTTGGGTTGACAGTCACAGTGTTCTCCCTCAGCCTCATCTTCCTACTATGTTGCTTCTCTTGATTTGTCTTATGAGGAGCGGCTGAGAGAACCGGGGCTGTTTAGTCTGGAGAAGAGGAGGCTGAGGGGAGACCTTATCGCTCTCTACAACTACCTGAAGGGAGGTTGTAGGGAAGCGGGTGCTGGACTCTTCTCCCAAGAAACTAGCGATAGGACGAGAGGAAATGGCTTCAAGTTGCATCAGGGGAGGTTTAGATTGGACATGAGGAAGAATTTCTTTACTGAAGGAGTGGTTAGGCATTGGAACAGGCTGCCCAGAGAGGTGGTGGAGTCGTCTACCCTGGAGGCGTTCAAAAAAGGTGTAGACGTGGCACTCCAGGGGCTAGTTTAGGAGTCATGGTGGTGTTAGTTGATGGTTGGACTTGATGATCTTAGAGGTCTTTTCCAACCTTAATGATTCTATGATTCTATGATTCTATGATTTCTGATTTCCCCTGCTCCTATTTCTGCAATTCTTGACATTTGCCTTTGCAACGCAGTTTGCCTGGTCCCTCTTCTCCCTTCACAAGTTTATCTCCTCCCAAAGACACAGATACATGCTGCTCGGACTGCTACCTAGACAGTGGTCACCCTTGCTCTCCCCCAGTGTGCATGCAGCCTAGGGTCCATTACGTGATTCTTCCTAAGCTTCTTTTAACTCACTGTAGCTCCTTTCTTGTTGAATTCAATCTCTTAGTCGTTGGCCTTATGGGTTTGTGTGAGGCTTTGGACTGGCTTCTCCAATTATTACCTTCTTTCAGAGAGCCATTGATCAGCACAATTAAACCAACCCTTCTTCCCGTTCCAATCAGGAGGAGAGGTGTTCCTATCATTCAATAAGCGCTTGCTTTACATGCAAAAGTACATGTCTGCATTTTGCCTTCAGTAAATAGTGCTGCATTTTTAATGAGCTTGTCCCTAAGTAACAGATTGTGCCGCCAAATGCTTTAAATTTCTGTCTTTTCAGGTTCTAAAATAAGTTTTTGCTGACTTTTTGTTAGTAATGGCTGAAGGGGATGGTTTTCAAAATATGCGTGGCTGGCACCAGCTGAAGATTGCTTTTTATTTTACTCATGCTGAGTGTGCTGGCTCTTTTCTCTCATTTATCCCAGGGAAGCTTGTTTAAATGTCCCTTGCATACTGTAATTGAATCCACTGTAGGAACTCAAGCTTGTAGCATCTTTCTCTGGGCCTCTGGAAATTCCTGGGGGTGATAATCTGCATTTAATGATGAACTTTGCAGTCTGAAGCCTTGTGTGAGAGACTATCCAAGGAGTAAGACAGGAAATATGTGGATACGCTCCATTTTAATTCAAGAGGTAAATGAGGGCACCATGCGTCGTGGCGATAGTTGTCAGCTTCAGGCTCAGCAGTTTAAACAACAGCACGCGCGGAGCCTTCGCCTATTGCTTGTTCTGAACTGAGAAATCAGTATGAAGAGAAACGTGATTCTTACTCTTTAGTTTCTGAAATAGATTTGGCAATGTAAAATCCCAAGGGTGCAATGGTACTTTTTGAATTAAACTCGGAATCAGTGACTTGATTCTATTCGAATTTTAGATTGCGGGGCCAACTTCCCAGCTGATGCTACTCAACACACTTTAATAAAGCCGATTATATTTCAGGGATGTCAACAAAGCCATACTGGCTTATGCTTTTTAAAGCCCCACATCCCTTACAAATATTTCACTGTAAGTGCTGTGATATGGCAAGATAACAGGGAGCTAGAATGGTTTTGGGTGAAACATGAGAGGAAGGAGTTTTCAGGGAGACTGTGCACAGCCATTATTACATAGTATCACGTATAGTCCTAATCTTATGCCCGAAAGATGCAAGGCCTGAGAAGAACAGCTTGTCATCTGAAGCCAGCATGAGCACATAAGGTTGGGCTGTAACTGAAGGGAGCAGAAAAGTGCAGCATTAATTTTACTTTTCATGGTGGTAATGGTTATTTTAATGTTTCAAAGTGAGGAAGAACTAAACTTACATAGATGTATGATATATGGATCTAACCCAGTAGAGTACTGCAGCCTGATCAGGTTTCTGGCATATACAAGAAACTCTGGTATGAAATTGGAAGAAAGTAATGAACAAATCACCTCCTGGGAGAGTTGAGGAGGGCCAAGATGAAAGTGAAAAGAGGGGGAAGTGGAGAGAAAAAAAAAAAAAGAAGTAGTAGTGCAAGGTGCTGCATGTGAAAACAATAAGCTTTGATGTGATGAGCAATGGCTGGGAAGCAGAAGGATCTGAGGATGGCAGAGAAGGTAGGTGACTCTGGATAAATGGACTGGAGGGGGTGAGGGCAGAAGCCTGGAGGGGAGAAAGCTTCAGTAAGATGAGGCGTGAGATGACTAAGCCTTGGCTGAAAGGCTTCAGCATTATAAATTGGGCAGTCAGATTTAATGGCAGCTTTGACATCTAGGAGAAGAGGGAGGAAGAGCTAAAAATGCCCCTAAGAATATGAGTCTGTGAGAAGGACATCGCCATTGGCAATGTGGAAAGGAAGGAGAAAATGCATTACACCCCCCCNGCACACAAGTAGATGAGGGGAGCAAGCACCGACCGCCCCATTAAGCCCCTCTGGATCTCGTGAGACACGTGGGTCGTGCATAGCTTTTTCTTCAGTGGAAGGAAGGGGTCACACTTCTGTCCATTCAGTGTGCCAGCCATAGAGCTTGCTAGAGAGGTGGGAAGTAGGTATTTTAAGACTAAAGTGAATTACTTCTCCCAGAGCAAAAGGGGATGTCAGGGAAATAATGTGGCTCTCCGTGATACCAATTTACTGCGCAGTACACCTGAAGTATTGTATCTCATCCGTTGCCCTTATCTCATCCAAGGCTCTGCCCTGGAGCTCTTTCTAGCCTGGCTTACTAATGCCTGGTCCGCATAGGAGCAGGCTGCTGCCTTTCAGGGCTGGCTGCGGCTGCAGCATTCGTGGGGAAGCTGTGCCAAGGCACAGATTTTCCTCTATTGTGTATGATACTGCAGTCCCTTGAGTCCCTCGAGTCCCTCCTTTCCTTTCTCTTCACCCCTCCCGGTTAAATCTGCTCCTAGTTTTAAAGCTCTAAATCTGCTCTGTGATTTGGTACTTTGAGAGAGATCCTCATCCCCGCGCTGCATCACATTGTGTGGTGTGGGCCCCAGGAGCATGCATGTGGGAAGGACGTTCTCCAGAGAAGCCCTGGGAGCTCTTTGCTCCCCTTCTGGCACCACCCAGAGTTTCTGTCTTCTGCATACACTACAAACCCCACCTTTTTCTTCTTTTTTTTTTTTTTTTTTTTTTTTTTTTTTTTTTGTTTTTTTAAAGGGTTTTGTGGCTCTTTCTAGGCCACTTGCAATGCATAGTATAGGATGACAGCTGTGAAGAGGAGACTAAGGTTGACCTAAGGACCTTCAACTTTGTGTGCCTTTTTGGTATGCATTTCCCAGGCTGTGACTGTAACGATGCTGTGGATCCCTTTTCCCTGCTCCTCCAGATCTGGTGTGTGTGCTCTGGTTCACATGGGCCAGAGGCTGCTCCTCTCCTTCTTCCAAAAAGCATCACAGCATCTGCATCTGGTCCTGCCCAACATGATACACCTTTGCAGGACACTAATTCTCAGTGTGGCTGTTGTCAGTCCGGGTCTTTTAAGCTCAAAAATTTGATGCCCACAATTTGTCAGGGCTTTTGAAAATCTTGGCCAGATGGCTTTGTAAATGCAAGGAAATAAAATGATAAATGTCAATATGGCAATAATGTGACCGTTCAGGGATATTAAAAGGATGGCATTTCACAGGGAGTTTCTCGCACTCCTTTTTTCTTTCCTAAGAATGCCCAATTTTTTCAACAAGCCACTTTCAAATATGCAGACATTGAAAGATCCTGGGTTAAATTTATCCTTTCCACAACTCCATGGACTTCAATAGAATTGCACCAACACTTGTCCCATCTTTTGTAGCTGATTAATTTATGTTCATTTTACTTCTCTAGTGCCAATGAAAGAATTTAATAGACCCTTATTGTTCCCCGCAGATAGCCCCCCTCTGTGCGGAGAGGCATCCAGCTCTTCTGTGGGCTGGCATTGTTGTTCTTCCTCTTTTTGATTTCCTTCATGTAACAGAAAGAGATTACACTAGGGGAGCTAACTGTGTACTTGGCTCTCCAGGGAATTCAATACATGCCTGCAATTAACCTGCATTTAACTGGCCATTGGATGTTGCTATTCCTCTACAATAAACACAGATGGTAGGCAGTTTTGACTGAGTATTTGTATACTGCAGGTTGGCACAGCTCAAGTCAAAATAAATACAATTTCCAGACGGCACAGATCCTTGCCTCTACTTTTTGCTTTTTTGACAGAGGAGGGGAAAAACTGAATAGTATCCAAAAAAGCTTCTCGTTTGGCCCCCAAAACATATATTTCACCTAAAAGCTGAAGTTGATTTCAGATCTCAGCCCCATCAGTCTGTCAGGGAGACAGTAAAATAGGAGAAAAATTTTAATCAGGATGTAGCGGGGAAAATAATTCAGTGGGAGGGAAAGTGCAGTTTGAATTGCACTTAATATCACAAGCTCTCATCTTGCTAGTGCTTGGAACGGTGCACAGCTTTACTCCTCTCATGGACGGCTTGAGTTCTGTGGATTAAAATAAGATTTTGGAGGTTTGTGGGCAAAAATACATCTTCATGCGTTTCTCAGTCTAGAAAGCAAAGAGAATATGTTCCAACTGGAATAGCTTTTTCTTTACTTGTTTGGGGAGGGAAGGCTGTGGGTTGGAATGAGCACCTCATTAGCTATTAATTATTTTCTTCATTCACAAAAACAAGATATTTCCTCTGTTGCCAAAAATGGGTTGTCTGTGGGAAAACCTGAGCTCTGGGAAGATTTTAAAAAATAAAATAAATAAAAAAAAAAGCACAGTTGTTAAGTTTAAAGAAATTGAGCTAAGCATATAAAAAATCTGCCACCAGGGTCAAACTTGATGCCATGTGTATTTTTTTTTTCATTAAAGGAGTGCAGATTTTGAGCCCGAGCTATTATTTCCGGTGACTTGAGGCCCTCCGGGGGCAGCAGTGAAATGGAAAAGAGCACGGCAGCCTGCTCTTGGAACTGATGCTCACTGAATCTGAAAGGTCATGTCATGTTTTCTGGCAATTGACTCAATGGGTTTGGATTCTACAACATAAGGTCTGGCCGTTTTCACTCAGCACATGTTTACTGGGGAATGTGCCTTCCAGTTGTTTTCACATTGACCTTATTACCCTGCCACACTGATGAGCCTGGCACAAAACCTACTTTTTGTATTGCCGTGTGCACCACTCTCCCTCTCCCGCCCCCCCAGCGTTGTTACTTTGGGCTGCAGATGGAGGATTCGGGATATGCATTTCCCCCGCTCCTAACCCCCTGCGTTCCGTGCCTCTGTTACAACACAGATGCGCAGAAGCCCATTGACTGCACGCTTTAGAAGGACAAGAGGGTGCAATGGGACCGACTGATGTTTGGTTCCCAAGTTTTGCAATAGGAAAGCTGGGGAGGAGAGGAGGCACAGGCTGTGGACTGTAAACTTGAGGAGGAGGGTTTACAGCGTCTGATGTAATAGCCCTTCTCAGTGCTCCTGCAGTAGATGTGGCCACAAGTTGGACAGACTCTGGGAGGGCAGGGCTCAGAGCCTGGGGCTGGGACATGCTCCGCACTGGGCAATGTTAAAAGGGATGGAGGTAGCAGTTCCCTCTCCTCACGGTAAATCTGCTCCTTCAGTGCAAAATATACTGGCCAAGCTTTACAAGGATAAATAAAATACTGCTGCTATTTCTGCAAGCGCATTGGCAGCTCTCTCTCCTTGCAGCCACAGAAGTTCTTGTGCTGAGAACACAATATGCGTCTCTGCCACCTTTTCAGGCTTAAAAAAGTGTTTTGGGCTTCTGTCAATTTTAGGAGTTATAAATTAAAGACAAGGAGTTTATTATTACTTGGAACGCTCCCATGTTTTAAGCAGTTTGAGACAAAAAGGAGCTAAAACATTTGCAAAAAGTCATTGACAGACACAAGGAAATAAACCGGTGAGTGGTTTCTTCTATGAATGCATTGCTTAACCTTGTCCTGCCACCCGTTTGTCAACCCTGGCTGCCCCAATAAGAAAAAAATGTTGCACTGCTTTGTCATTGTTTGAATATTGCTCTTTCAATAAGGTCAGAGCAGACTTGCAGCAAATCCACTGGTCAGAGAGCGAGGCACCCTGTGATGTTACACGGGACTGTCAGGACCTCGGGAGATGAGAGTTTTGATTCTGGCTTGGACTTCACTGTCCGAGCATGGCACGGGCAGGTTATTTTTGGAGACAACTTCACAGTCTGCTGAACAGAAACACTGTGTAAGACCGAGGGATCAGTTATTACCTTAGTATCAACAAGTTCTGAAGTGGCTCAGGTGCAGGAGCTGCAGACAGGACTTTGGGCATGTTTCTGTCAATAAAATGAGAGCCTGCCTCAGAGGCTTCAAGGAGTGCCTGTTACATTCACCAGGATGAGGGCAGTGTCAGTGGTCTTTGCCACTCATCAGTTTGATTGGAAAAAAAATAAAAAGCATCGTAGTCAGACTTTACTTTCCATCAGGATAGCTTTTGTCTGTGAGTTGCACTTTAGGAGGAAACTTTGAAGGAGGCTTTCTCGATGCTATGGGGAATGTGCCACGACTGGATTCCTAATGCAGCTATCTCCTGTATCACATGCTTGATGCTGGTGGTCTGAATATCTTCTCAGGATATAAAGCACCATGCAGAAATACCCAGCGTAGCTCTGAAACAGGAACATACAGCCATATCAGCCTGCTGCTGTGTCCAAGACCCATGCACAGGCTAAAGGGGTGATAATTTCTGAGGAGAAGGAGGAGGAGGGTTAACACATTAACATAGCTCAGGAGGTGCTGATCATGCTATGTAGACACACCAGCCTGTTTGGCACTGGATTCATTACCACATAACCAGTGGGCAGTGTAGAAAAGCCTGTCATGGCAGATTGTTCCCAAAGTCTCACTCAGAACATGGCTGCTCATGCAATTTTTAGAACTTTAATTTTTGCAAGACATGCAAGCTCATCTGATTTTGCAAGTCCATCTTGGGTAAACCACTGCCTGACTGCAACCCTCAAGCGAAGCTTTCTTGAAAAAAATTCTGGCTTTTGTACTCAGAGGGTGAACACTGTATACTGAAAAGCATGGACTGTGCAAGCGTAGCAGCTCTAGAAAATACTTCTAAACTTGTATTTGTTAAAGTCTAGAAATGAGTATTCATCTCACTTAGAGGACCAAGGCAAGGCTTGAGAAACACATGTCCATTTTAACCTGAAATAGAAAGTCAGTGATATGTTGGTTCTGTGTGAAATTCCCTTGTTTTACAGTCATATCAATTAGATTATTTGCTTTGATTCTTATAGTTTGAATGTTTTCCCAACAATTTTGTAGTGCTGCATACGTATTCACTTTGACTGGAAGCCATTTTAATGGATCAGACTGCTGATTTCACAAGAGCCTAAAGGGTAAAACTCCTTGGAAGAGTATTCAAAACTCAAGTAGTTTGTCTTGGAAGGAAAAATCCAGTTTAAACCATGCGATACCCTTTCTTAACTAAGATTGCAAATGCCCTATGCCTGGCTGTTCTGTTCTCACTTTAGGTGACGGCTATGGATTAAGAGCCTGAGGCTTTGGCTAACATCTATAGGCAAGGCAATACATCCCCAGGGTCTAATTCAAGGAAAGTTGTGCAGGTGTCATAATTAGCAGTTTCCTGTTAAAGCTCCACAAATAAGCTGTAATCCTCAAGGCACTAGTCTCCAAAACCCCTTGCAGATTTGTTTTCAGACCAAATAATATTCATCTGTAACCTTTTTTTTTTTTAATTGCCCAAGCTGCACATTTAACTACCCTGGACCTGCTGGCTTAGATTTTGCCGAAAATCAGATGTGAACAGGGATTAATGGTTCCAGTTACTCACGCTACTTAGCCACCACGCCGAGTGCAACTTGCCCTTAAATGAGGCTGGGGTGCACAATAGGTGAGTCAGAGCTGAATGGAGGACTTCATCTTCCCATGTTATCCCTCCTTGCCCTTCAAGGCCAATAAACATGTCATAAAGGGAGGAAAAAATGTGAAAAGTTAGGAAGCAAAACACAGCCCTTAATGGTCTGTACATGTGCTGCAGCCACCTTCAAGTGAAAGTTGAGGTACCAGATTTTTTAGCACTTGGACAAAGAATGCCTCCACCTCCCAAATGCAATGGCCCATGGACTCCCAACACAAGCGTTCTTGGACTAAATAATGTTGACAGTGTGCGTGCCAGTGTGTGTGTGTGCGTATACATCTGCAGCGAGGGAAGAAGAAAGAGAGAGAGGGGTGTGTTAATTGCAGCGTGAGTACATGTCAGGCAGGTAGAGGAAAGTTTCTCAGATCCCACGATCAGCGGGGCATCTGAGGACTTTAATGTTTTTCACAGTACAATAAAACTACCAGTGCCAGCTGGAGTCTTCAGCCAAACTGTATGCCTTAGAGCTACATAATGCTTATAGCTGGCATTGCATTCCATTTGGTATGTTTGGGGATGGAGATAGTTAAATAATCACATCGGCTGATGTGTTAGCTCAAACAATGGTTCCTTCCCCTTCACTCCAAACACATTTTGGGAGTGTTAGTTTGGGAAGAGGGGCACAAAAGCCTTTCATCTCTGTTTGCTTGATCTGTTTCTTTCTTTGTTTAGCCCCTAAGTGTTGACAGGTTGTGATGATGTTACTTCTCTTGGCGTGAATTTTTGTGAGACGAAAAGAAGGATCTGGTCAGGTTTTTCGAACAGATCAGAGATAAGTCAGAGAGAAATGAAAGCTTCAAGGCTTGTTTATTCTGAAGGAGAGATTTTAACCTTGGTATTGGATAGTGTAGGTTGGGGGGGTTGAATAGGAAACCATTTAAAATAAATTCCATATGTACTATCTCTTCAAGTTGCAAGTAAAAAACCCCAGAAGTTATATACATGCAAAGCACATGGGAACAGAATCATAATTTTACTATTTAAATGTAAATAAAATATGCTTTGGCCAGCCAGGAAAAATCCTGGGTCTTCAAAAGTCCCTTTAAACCATGAAAGCTGCACCTGGGGTACTGAGGTGCTCATGGAAATGTCTACCTGGTGTTGTGACTCTGTGCCAAGTTTGACAATGATCGTGCCATTGTCTAGTTGATCATAAGCTAAGCAAAACTGGAGAGAGGACTGCTGCAGGGAAGTATGGCTAATCATCATAAATAGTTCCGTAATGTTTTCTTTAGTAGACCCTTTGTTGAAGTTTAAGATGTGTTTTTCAGTGATTGAAATAGGCAAAACTGAAATTTTTGAGTGGTTAGATATTTGGGTCTGTGGCTTTCAGTGTATGGATCTAGAGGTTATGGATAGCATGGGAAAGGGAAAAATAGCAGATAAACTTTTTGGTCAGTTCATTTTGGAAGGGGAGTCTGTATGATCAATCAGATTTTAGCAATATATCTGGATTAGGGTTTGTTTGGGAGCCTGATCTTGCATAGCAAAGATTTCTAGATCTGGCAGAGGCTCTGAAGAGACTTTTGAATCAGCTTTGCTAGCACATGGAGCATCAATGAAGCAGCTGGTAGAGAAGTCTGAGGCTCAAAGAGGGTCATAGAAGCAAGGTTTGAGAAGACATGGATACTACAAAAAGGCCCAGCTGCATGCATTTGTGTGCCTTCATGAAAGACAGCGAGGGTCCTGACTTATTCCAAAGCAGGGGTTTTCACTAAATGCAAAGAACAGCCATCACACAAATGGATTTCTTAATGGAGAAAGCAAAGTCATGGGTGTTTTGAGGAATCTAGCCCACCAGAACCTTAAAAGCAAGAGAGAACTGGAGCTTCTTTAGTGAGCTCTAGGAAGAGAAAAGAGGAATACTGTTGGGATGTAATGAATCCCACTCTGAGTTTCCAGATGCAAAACTGTTTTGCTTCCCAGTTCTTGTAGAGTTTACTGTGCCTGTTTGCATATGTTCCTAAAGGCCTGATAGCTTTCACTCCAGGTGATCTCAACCAGCATTCTCTACCATAAAAAAAAAGTAGATGGTCCTTAATCTTGTAACCTTTTGTGTCACACACAGTAAACAACCTGGGCAGATGGACAGGAACAGATTCCGGCTCAGCTGGGCACCTGCAGGGCAAATGTAACGCCTTTGTTCATTTCCTTTTTATACACTTTGGGAAGTAGCAGTATGAATGCTTGGGTGGTGGGGAAGTTTTTCATATGGATGTAAAAGAATGAGGATGAAGGACAAGTCAGGATTTAAGTACCTAGTTTCATTCTTGTAATGTGTGCTACAAATGAGTAGGCAAGAGATCAGGTTCCCTTTTGTTGCTGGAATGCTAAAATTGCAGAGTTTTGTCTGGTTTAACTCCAGGACCAGAAACCACAAGGAGGCCAGACTATTAGGGTTTGCTCTGTATGTGGTAATGCAGGAAGGATAAGACATGTGAAATGGAATGGTCCCTCCACTCTTCTGCTTACCTGGAGATGGAAAGGGATTTCACATAATGCATTTCATCCTCCTACATGGATCCTTTGCTTTCAGAAGTATTGAAGTACTTTATCTTCTGGACTAGTAGGATTGTCTACCTGTGTCTTTTCTTCCTTCTAAAGTTTTCGTATGAGGATCTTCTAGGAAACTTGACAACCTATACAGATGACGTGAAAGAAGCTATCTAACTTGGTGCGTTCTTGAACTTGCTTTCTATTTCTTTCTTTCATGTCTCCAGCCTTAAGTGTTGCTAAAACATAAGTTGTAAGTGTGCATTTTTCCCTGTCACAGAGACTTTTCTTGCATACTTTTGGCAAGGTGATAAAACCTGTCTTCCTTTGTCCTTACTTTGTCATACAGTGGTGTGTGAGTGCATGTAACCGATGATAATCCATTGCAATCTCTAAACCTATGTTATGCAAACAGTTCTATACCTTCCTGTCTCTTTTCTGTGCAGGAAATCACTCTTATAAACAAACACAAATTGCTACTATAAGATTGTGAAATGTTGAGACTCTTTACACTGCCTGTAAATGGTGAGGTTAGAAGGCCGGTTCCTCTTTGCTTCCCACATAACAAATGGAGAAAGCTGACCTCCCTCTCAATATTAGGTTTTGAGTCACTCTTTGAAGAAGCCTATCTCTTTCCACTGCTTATGTAATGGATGTGATCTCCCAAGTGAGACACCTACATTCACGCTAAATTTAAGCGGTGTGCTTGCTCCCATTGCTTTCAGTTGTAGCTAACCCCTCCACATCTGTCTGAAGAGGCTGAAACATTCATCTAATTATGAAGAGGATCCTGTGAAGAGAATTAGGGGTTTCAATGAAGAAAGAGCATCGGGCTTTGTTTGAAGTTGTTAAGCTCTCACAGTGGCACAGCACGGCAGTGTGCTTCTCACTATCTGCATTGCCAGGTACGTTGTGTCAAATAATGAAGCCACCTTTGCACATGCAATCACATGCTCTGTTGAGTTGTAATGTATGACATGATATTTAAGAAAAGCATTAAGATTTATGGATGAAAGACAGAATCCTTCTTATTTCCTGGAGGCCCTTCAAATCTTGACCTCGTTCCAGGAAGAAAGCAACCTGTGAAGACATCAGCTCCTATCAGCAACTGCAACTCGGAGAGAGCAGCACATGCTCCATATGTTGGAGGAGTTGTGAAAATCTGTAGAGCATCATGTGCTTGTACTTAAAAAGCAGCTGTCCTTACACCTCCACTCTGAAAGCAATGTAACTGTTTACTTAATATTCTCCAGCTCCTTGATATGGGCACTGTGAATGCCACAGGTGAAAGCTGGGTGTAAGCTTTGGAGTGTTGTAACTTCCTCACCACAGGTTTTCAGCAGCAGTGCTTACCATCAAAGACCTGCTCATTCAAGGTAAATATTAAAGTGATCAATTCCCTCATTCATCTTACACCTGAGAGTTACTGATACTGAAGGACAGAAGCGGGAGATGAGTTGACAGGGTGGCGCTATATCACGGAGGTGTGAACAGAGGACCTGAGATTGTCTCAGTTGACCCCTGATATCTGTCTGGAATTGGGAATATTTTCTCCTTCAGACTTCAGCAGTGTGTCACATTAGGCTATATTATGTCAAGTTATGTCACTCTGGAACCCTATCAGATGCCCTTTACGTTTTTGCACTGACTGATTTAAAGGGGGTCAATCAATGAAATCAATGGCAATGAATATGGGGCAGAAAAAAAGAAATGTGTTCTCATGCAGCACAGGAACTTGCTGTCATAGGAGGTTACAGAAGCAAATGCTGTGGATGAATATCAAGACGTGAACCATTTAATGAGATTGCTGATCTTTGGAAAAACTGATGCATGCAGGAGTATCTCTCTCTCTTCTGTTCTGCTGTTGCTTCTTGGTCCTGCGTCCTTTCTTAACACATTTTCTGTATTGTGTAGCATAACATATGTTAGAAGTAATTAATTTTGTTCTGAAACCTGAGGCATGGGTCGCTCTAGGAGGCAGGCCAACAGGCTTCATGCCCTCCAGAGCATGAAGTAGGGGAAATGTGGTGTGCTGGTCCAAAACCTACCAGTGTTTCTTTAGTGAAAGAATATTTTTTTATCCTCTCCATGATCTATACTAAATATCTGTCTGTCCCTGCATGACTAAGAAATTCTGTGCAGCAAAAGGTACCTTTTGATAATCAGTGCACAATGTTCCTATTGCAGCTACTAGAAGTAAGTGAACAATAAGCCATTTTCCCTGAGCCCCGTAATCAAAATGGCCTGCTGAGTTCTTAAATACTTGAAAATATATGCTGTGTTGAGGAACTGTTGACAACTTTGAGTTATTCAGTACCTCTCTGCATCTAGTTCAGCTTTTCCAAAGTTCATGAAGCTATTGTGATAGACTGGAAGTTATCCTGCCATGACCTAGACGCTGTTTTTCTCCAGGCTCAGTATGCTCCCTGTTATTAATCTTATCATGGAAAGCCTTGAATAACCTGACTTGAGTCTCTCAGTGATGAACAGTGCTAGGTTATGCACCATTTTGATCAGGAACTCTTGTACATGAAAATACCCTGGGAGTGTCTGCTTTGAGTGTGCTTATGTGCAGAATTACAAGACCCATAGTTTCTGCCTTCTGGACCTACAGGGATAAATCTTAAGCATAGCAGAGAATTCTATGGATTTGTTATATTAACTGAATTATCTTCTAGCTAGTAAGCAAGGGCTTTTATTAGAAATGGGCAATAATTTATGTGACTTTAGAATTCCTTCTCCCTAATATGTGTCTGCTGCTACATAAACATGCTACCCCTATGCACTTCTCCTGTCTTGTGACATTTCTGTAGGACTTGTTTCTAGCTGCCCTTCAATGAGCTCTTTGCTTCAGAGAAGAATTAAGTCATCTCCCAGGTCATTTTTGTTTTGCTTAAGCCTCCTCCTTGGGCTTGAAAGCATTTTGTAGTCCTTAATTATTATATCAGTATTTGACGACTTCACACATTGCAAGTATTGGGGCTTCTATAAGAGTCACAAGTGAGAAGAGGGATCTTTATCTGATCCCTCTCCTTGATAACCACAGGCTATGGCATTTTGGGCAGTCAGGAGACAGAGGTACCACTTAAAAGTGAGAACAAGGAAAGCTATTTGGAATCGGATGACATGCTACATACTGGGGAAAATGCACTGGCAGGCTGTAGATCTGAAGAGTCACAGAAAGAGGTGGGTAAGTTCAGAACCTCTGGACTTGGATCTCTTTTCCCAATCCTGGCCCAGCCTCCCTTTGAAGTCATGTAAATTCTTTGTGTTCATAATGCCTTTGGCGGAGTTCCACACGTCTGTTTTCTCCTTTTGCTTGTTTGAACATAGCTTTCACAGGCTTTATCTAACGGCCTCCCCTTCTTATATTGGAAGAGATGGTGAACAGTCCATTGCTGTCCAACCCCTCCAGACCACGCATGATTTTATAGACCCCTAAAATAATTTCTATGTCATCTCTTTTCAAAGTCGAAGTCCTAAAGAGTCTGTACAAGCCTTCCTCATACAAAAGTTTTCCATACTGTCTTGCTGAATCTCTTCCAATTCTAACAGACCCCTTTCTGACATGAATTGTCCTCATCGGGGAGAAGTGGGATTAGGATCTGGATCTTGTTTTGGGTTTTAATTCTAAGGATGTATGATAGTCCCCCCTAATATCTGCATTTCAGCATTTGTCTTCTCAAGAGTTGGTGATGTGAGGGTGAGCTGCCCGTTTCCCTCATTGGGTTATTCTTCATCAGTGTTTTAAGAAACAGAGGAAACCCAAAGGAAGATGAGGGCAAATGCTCCAATTACACCATGATCACAAATCCTTGAAGATGAGCTGGGGCTGATGATGTTTTTTAAAGTGGGATATACTAATGACCTTAGCAGGTTTCACCTCCAAGCCACTTTGCAAGCAATCCTTTCTGAATTGTTTCAGCA
>WAAD01030682.1:80225-105358 GCA_013389945.1 Fregata magnificens
GAAAGTGAAGACGGCTCTTACCTGTCCTTGAGACTGTTCCACTGATTAATGCTGACGAGCTTTCCACACTGAGGATTCTTACAATCTTTCAGAGGTGGCATAAATTAGGTACAAAAGAGGGCAATGCATTGCACAGCCCCCTGGTAGGATGCTGGCAAGAAGTTTGGCATCCCAGTATGGTTTATAATATTTATTTCACTGCAAAGTAGTTTCATGGCAAGTAGTTTCTTACTGTCAAAGGCACTTTCCATTCACTTCATAAATTACCATGAGCTTTGACAAGTCCTTCAAATTTGGTTTCCCCTTTCCTCGCCCCACTGTGTTACAAAAATGGCTTGATGGATATTTTGAAAGTTGACAGGCCAGTAGATCTTTCTGAACTAAAATACATTCCAGTTTAGTAACATCACAGAAGCCAAAAGGGAGAAAAGGGAATAACATGAAATTGTGTTCAAGGATGTCTTTTTCTACAGCAACAAACGGCGAGCTTTTGCATATTGTCAGAAGCTTTGAAGAGAGGGGAAATCTGGGTTTTAAAAACACGGTTCTTCCAATAACATCAGTGAAGCTTCGGTGAAAATGTAACTTGTTATGGCCTTTTTGTATATTTTTGTTTTATGACACTGTTGCATTTTGTTCATATTTTGTATATTTAAAGCAGAGAGATTCTTATTCATTGCTTTTTAACTGTTATTTCCCTGTTGCCTTGGAATCTTTTCCAGTAGTGTGTGCTCACTAACCCTGCCTATGCAAAAAGAGTCAGATTAGACTGGGGTTTCAATTTTCTAATCTCTGTCCTCCTTTTGGTTGGTTTTTTTTGTTTTCTTTTTCAAATGTATAATTTATTTGGTTCATTGTTGTACATCAGGAAGATGCCTGAGCTCTTGATTTTTCCTTTTTTTCATCAAACCAGAGCACACAATCTTCTTAAAAATCTGTGCTTGATGTCATTAAAATGGCATTTTCCCCTTAGAAGGAGATTTTTCAAAAGTTACCATTTACTTTTCACAAGAATTTAATACTTTAGACATCACTTTTATTAACGTAGTTGGATGCAACATATAATAAAATGCAGTGAGGTCAATGCCTAGCAAAAAGTTTTACGAGAAGGCATTTGAAATATGATTTTTTAAAGTGTCTATTTATTTCCATATCAGGATTTCTAATAACAGTTTGGCCCAACTGACAAGCTTGAGTGGACTCCTGAGTTTAAACCTTAGTCCTAATATCTTGTGGTCTTCTTTCAGCTTCAGCTACCTTCCTGCTGAAGGTAATGCTTGAACATGTTCTGATTGTGACAGCCTCCAGAAATAAGGCTTTTATTAAGATAATGAATCAGGTAAGGGCAAAGGGAAATCCTCAACATTTACTGGGCATTTCACCTGAACTGAATCTGAGTAGGAACATCAGGATGTTCCCCATGATCCAGACTAATGTAATGTTAATAATGCCTTAGAGGAAACCAGCATCTATTTTATGGCTCTTCACAGTCTAGGACATAAAGCCCTGCTGGTTTGAGTAGGGAATATTGGTCAAGACACCAGCATTTTCCCCCATGCTTTGTGAAGAGTGTCATGCAATCTTTAGTATCCATCTGGATGATCAGGAGAAATCCAGATTGGACGAGTGTTTAATTTCTCATTTGATGGGTATCATTTCGAGTATCAGCCTCACTTACCATAATGCTGCACCGGATCTGGGTATTTGTGTATATCTTACTGTGAGGTGTGACATATGTTACTTCTTGACCCAGAGGCTAGACATTAAATAAAAGCAATGCTGCATTATTTTTTTACTATAATTTTTAGTCCTACACATACAGTCTTCTGGAGCTGAGTTTAAGGGGAGTAAGGAGTTACCAGTCAGCAATATCAAGACTTTTTTCCCAGATTTTCTTTCTTAGGTACTTTTAAAAAATTTCTAATGTGTGGAAATATGAATATGAAACATTACTAAGATAAGAGGAGAAACTTTTCCTAAAGTTAGTGGACTAGAGCATCAGCAGATGGAGAACAGAACCCAGTCACTGACATATGCCTGCTGAGAATCCAACCCGTTTTGTCCTTTCCTACTCTTTTGCTCTATAAATCTAAATTGAGGCTTTTCTCGTTTTTTCTTTCTTGATTTCATTTGTTACCTTGGCACTGCAGATTATATGACTGTACATCTTTCATAAAGTGCCTTGAGGTGTCTCAGCATGATAAGGTGCTAATTAAATGGAAGTTGTTGTCAAAGTGGGAGAGGGAGTAAGAGTTCAGGGCTACCCAGTTTATACAGTAGTTTAGTTGATGACTTTAGTAAAACTAAACAGGAAAGCTTCAGACACGTAGGAAATCACAAAACTTATGCTAACTCATATTAGATAGCTCTCAAAATTTTACTGATTCAGTTTGGATGCATATTCAAATGCCAGGGATGGATCTTAGGTAAAATCTCTTGAGTCTCTAAGAGTGTGTCAAAAAAAAATAGCAGTTCCAAGGTCTTGGGGATATAGCTAATTCTTCCTGCCTTCAACACAGTGACAAGTCTCACCAAAACTGTCCTCATCTTAACTCTTCTCTTTTGTAGCTGCATTGCATGTTTTATACTGCCGTTAGGACTTTTCATAATAAAAAGGGGTTTGTCATTGGCTGCTATTGAGATTCAGCTGAAATTCTAAGGTCCAAGGAAGGTATTCATTCAGCAAATTTATTTATTCATATCTCTAATCTTCTAACAGTTCCTGGAATTATATTTCATATTTGGCCTGTACATCTTATTTTACATAACAATTTAAGGTCATTTAGAATGCATCACTATATGTCATGCTCCTCAAATTGTAATTGCAATCAAAAAAGTGTTATTTGTTCTGAAAGCTGTAAGGAGGAGACGCAGCCACTTATATTTACCCAGTGCTTTGTAAAAAAAGCTTTACTCTTGGGATAGTCAACATAATGTCTTTAGATCAAGACGAAGATCACAAGTTACTAGGCAATAAGAGGATCAGGTAAATAGTCTAAACTCTGAAGGCTATGTGTGAAGGCCTTATGTGATTTTTTTCAAAATTAGCAGGTTTGTTAAAATTGGGTGTATAGCTTAATGCAAAAGTAGCTGGATTAAGAAGACTAACTTCGTAAATTACTCGAGGGACATGAATTTATCTTTCACTGAGGTGAAAAGAAGAAAGAAAGAACATGGTAAACAGATAACTTCAGATCTTTGTTTTGAATTTGCTTTGAATGCTGGAGGGATTTTGTCAGTTGCTGAATTAGTTTTTGCCATACTACATATAAATAAATCCAGCAGTTTAGTATTTGGTTCTATATCTCAGTAGTATTGCGAGCATTGATTCTGTAACAACCCCAAATTTGGCTGAACTAGCTCTGCTATGTAAAGAAGGCTGGAAAAGGTGAGGCAGCCCATTTCTGTGCTTACATCTGAAGCTGTAACTAGGAGACGTGGAGAGACAGTCAGAAGCCAGAGACATGAACCAGAACACAAATGAAGGTCAGGACAGGGGCCTGAACAATCACAGATCTCTCAGCCTCTCCTGGAATGAAAGATGCTTCAGTAAGACTGCTTTCTCCAGTCTATCTTGCTCTTCTCCCTTGGTTATGCATTGCAGAGGTGGTGGTAGCTGTGGCCTCAGTGGCTGGACAAAGGTGACTTCACTTGCTGTGGCCTCTTAGCTGGAGAGAGTAGTTTGACCATTTGTAAACTATCTTCAGTGATGTAGGCTGAGAAGAGCCTCTTCCCTTTACATGTATCATATAAGAACTAAGGAGTTTTATTCTGGCATGCTAGAAAAATCAGTGTAAGTGATAGGTTGAAATGACACAGTCACAGCATGTCATGTCAAAATCCAAGAACAAAAATCAAATGGAAATTTGGGGGTTCACTTTGAATCTGCCACTGTTATCAGAGTTCGGGTCTTGCTTTAGTATTTTCCCAGCTCCCTACAGGACCTGCACATTTCCATCATCTTGTCTTTTTAGTGATGGGTATTGTGTTTGCAAAAAGAAAAAAAACACATTATAGTGAGAGAAGGAGGGTCAGTATAGTTTTTTCCTCAGCACTGTTTTCAGGACCTGAAATCTTGTAGATACAGGGGCCCTGAGCTGTTACATGAGGACAGGATCGATTCAGTCAATCAGAGGGAAAACCTACTGTCAGACTCTCAGACCTTTAACCTGCTCCTCAGAATTATTAGAACTCCCAAATCTCTTTGCAGGCCTTTTCTATTAGACAGATATTCCCATGTTTTGATTTTTTTGCTCCAGAAGTAATTTTTTTTATAATTACCTTCATTGAACTGCACTTACCATCTGTGAAGTGAGAGGCACTTAAATGATTTATTAGCCTGGGTTCCTAAAATGTGCTGAACAGCATGGGATTGATCTGGCTAGTGACAAATACAGGATACATGACAATGGATAGGTGGCCAGTGTTTGATGGAGCATCGTGCTGCTCTGGCGGGGGCTTGCTCTGCAGGAGTATGTTGGCTCTCTTCCAGTTGTACAGTAGATCAATAAAAGGCAGGTGTGCCTTGGCTCAGAAATACAAAGAAATATCTTGAAGCACAGTTCTCCTCTTGAAAAAATCATGGGGCACTGTACCTCTTGTTTCTGAAATAACTCTCCATAAAAGGCTCTAAAAAGCATTCTGGCAGCAGAGAAAACCTTTCTAGAGTCCAAAAGTTGATTCAGATTCTTTCTTGGCTGTGCACTGATTGAAATCCTGAAGGCTGATTTTGTCCTCACTTTGTTTCTTCTCTTGCAAGTAGTATTCATGATGTGTAAGATGCTTTCCATAGTCTTTCCTCAACCCTCTGCGATGTGGTTAATGTTCAGTGGGGTTCAGCAGAGGTAGCACAGTATGGAGCAGAAAGCTGAGCTGTGCGCATCTAGCTATGAACATAATTAGAAGGCAGTGAAAGGCTGTAGGTATAAGCACTACTTAAAGAGGAATATGGTTCCTAGCTAAGCATGAGATGGGAAGGCGGAGTATCTGCCTTTCATGCAAGCAAAATCCTGTCTCTGGTATTAGGCAGGGGCTCCTGGCTTACATCTCCAGCTGCATTCTCACCTGAGCAGAGGCTGTGAGACCCTGCTACTCACAGAGCAACGTTTTGCTTCCCTGTGTAGCAGACACTCACAACTTCTGCTGACCTCAGAACTCAGCAGGAGCTGAGATGAAGCAGCTCCAGCCCTTCACAGCAGTGAGATGCCACCAAGCAGCTGATCTCGCAGATGCAAGTGACTGCAAGTGAGCCAGAGGCTGCTCTGTGCAGATTGCCTGAAGGATCTTCACAGGAACGTTGGCAAGGAAGAGGAGGTTGCAAAGCTAACTTCAGTGGTGCGCTCCTGCTGGGGGTTAAGCATCTGCCTTCCCCCTACTCTCAGCACAAACTGAGAGAGTAAAATTCCAGTACAGACACTGTTAATCCTTCTCTTCACCCCGCAGTTTAATGTATGCAGAAAAGTACAGGACTGAGCTTAGAAAGAATAACAAAAGGGCTGTGCATGTGTTGGTTTAGTCCAAGCCATGAAATAGCTTGGACCAACGCTGTGATTTAACAAGCTGGGTTCCAGATCTGGCTGTATGTTGCAATAGTAAATAGAAACTTGGCTGTGGCTGGCAGCTGGCAGCAAAGATGACGTGCAGGGCTCTCTGAGGACGGTTTGCAGTAGCAGATAACTGGGTGGCTGAAACGATGCAAGTTGACAGCAATCAGCTACAAACCCACCCCACAGCTTTTCTGTGCCCCCAGCACTCTCCTGCAGCCTTGGGCAATATGGACCACATCTGTGGTGTCCCGCCTGGCAGAGGAGGCACTGGCGTAGGGTGGACACAGAGCAAAATCAGGCAGCAAATGAGCCAAGCAGGGACCAAGAGGGAAAGGAGGTGCGAGGAGGTGCTGGAGGGCTGCATGGAGAGGATGGGGTTGGTAGGGAGTTCTCCCTGTGTCTTGGACTCAGCCTTACCTTTGCAAGACAGTTAGTGACCCGGAGGCGAGTAGGAGGAAAGCCCCTCCACGGGGAAGTTATGCAGTATGTAGCATCTGATCTGAGCTCCTGAAATTTCTGGGATTCAACTGCCATTCAAAGCTGCACAAACTAGCATAGCTGTTACTACGTTTGTACTCTGTGCTTAGATGACCTTGAGCTAAATCTTGGAATCTGAACATTCATGTCTCCCTAGATAGAGGGTGTTCCTCTGTCTTCTAGTTGTGATTGTTCTTAGCAGCCCACTTGCACCGCTTTTATTTGAATCAATATTCACTTCACCTGCTGCATATATCCCAGACCACAGATGTTGATGAATTTCTTCCTTCAATTTTTCCACGGTTATCTCTCCTAAAATAAGGGTTCTTTTGTCTCACACTACCTGGACTGTAGCTGTTTCTCCTCTATCTGTTCTTTTTCTATCCCATGCCTGGTTTTCAAGGTACCCACAAAGAGGCATCCGTAAAATTGCATCAGACCTACAGTCTGAACTACCCTGATTTGGGATTTAGTTCAAACTCAGGGCCATGTTGGGGGCAGGGGGGAAAGGTCGGACTTGGTTACCTTCAGGAAACACAAGAAGACTTCTGGGAAAAGAAAACCTCAGGTAATGTTCCTCTTTACTGGCTGATTCATCCATATGCCCTAAAGAGCGGCATGTGGCCAAATGGAGTTGGTGAGAAGCAGAGACAGATGGCAACATGTGATCTGGAAGGAACACAGGGTTTTACACCCAGTCAGAGATGCAAAACCAGAGCCCTGAATACTCATGATTCTTTTGGTGTGGTTGACGCCGTCTGATTCATTATCCAAATATTAAGATTTAGGCTGGCCTCTATTCCAAGGATTAATTTTGGTTTCCTCTTTATTTTGAACCTGGCTTTCTTCCATAAAATGCTATTCTTCCTGACCTCCAAATGAGTGAGTGGACAAACAGCCCAAAGGAGCCGAGTGATGGAGAAGAGGACAGATCTTTGCAGGTGGCAGCCCAGGGTGGAGGACAGCCACATTATGCTGCATTGAAATCTTTAAAGTGTCTTTCAGCCAAAACTCAGACCTTGTCCTTTTCATTTCACAGATCCTCCCCTGGCTCCTTCTGGGCCTACAGCCTGGGCTGCAGAAGCCGATGTACCAGTGTAGATATGTTTGCTGGAATAAGTGTTATTGAGCAATAGTTCCCTGAGTGACACAATACATCCCCATTCTTGGAGGAGTGATGGGCACAGCGCTTGCTGCAGCCGGGCTCCTCCTTCCCCTGAGCTGTGTCAGCATCGAACTCAGATGAGAGGTGCAGGAGGCTTAACAAAACCTTCCCCTGTGAGCGCCCGAGCTCGGCAGGGCTGACTTGGCAGGTTGGAGCCAGGGCTCTGCACTGGCGGAAGGGTGAGCGGTGAGGCAGGATAGGTGCCAGCTTTGTTCACAGTTCACTGGTGGTGTTTGCTGTCGTCAGATTCAGAGGGCTTGGGAGTTCAAGGGAGAAAAAAAAGTAAACAAAGGAGTGAGAAAGGGCTAGAGAAAGAGAGCAAAATATTTTTGAAGCTCTGCAACATCAGCCCACGAGCAATGAATCTGCAGGGCACAATCCAGTTTAAACTGGCTTTGGGAAACTGAAGATAGCTCACTTATGCTTAATAATTAAAGGTATGATGTGCTTTCCTACTCGCTGCACTAAAGATGAGTGAGGTTTTATCTCTGCACTGCTAACAGTGCCAGTGACATGTTCATAATGGTGTAACACGTTTCTCTGCACATACAGCAGAAAAGAGGGCTTGTGGCAATGGGCCAGAATCACTTAGATCATTTTACCCGGGGCGCACCAGAGACCAGGGGACCCCATCAAGGAGCCGCTTTTTCCAGTCCATAGCACCCCATGTTGTGACATTCCTCGCATTGTTGTCCCCCCGCATTACTTCTGACGACACAAAAAATGATTGTTGTCTTTAGATATAAAAATCAGTTTAACTCAAACCAGGGTCAAACTGCTATCAGTGTATTCAGATATATGTTTCAACTTAGTTTTGTCACCCTGTGAGTTGGAAAATTGCAGCTCTGGGTGAGGTCAGACCAGGGTTATAAACTTTCTTTGTGAGCAATTGAGTATGAAACAAAATCTGATTTGCTCAGATACAGGTAATGTTGGGGGTTTTTTTTCTCCTCTTTAAAGTGCAATCCTGCTTCTCCATGTTGGTTTTAAATAATTCAGTTTTGCAAAGCAGGAGGGCTTGAGAAATTTCAGAAATAATGCATGCAAAAGGCTGGCTTTTATACTCCTGATGTCTATGGGATTCTGCAGCATCCTGGCGTGATGTGGGGGTGTGTGTGTACATGTGCTTTTTTTGTACTCGCATGCATACTCACACACCCGCTCTCTCTGTGTGAATTGATTATGTTACCCAAATACCTCCTAGGGATCTCTCTCTCTTTCTGTGGCTCTGGTACAATTTGTTCTTGAAATTACTCTAGGAATTGTACAATCCTGTGTTAAACACCCCCACACTGATACAGATTGAAAGCTGATAGGCATTAAAATGGAGTGGTGTTTAACTAATAGCTTTTCTGCTCTCAGAATATTTTCTCCTGATAATTCCTTTCTCAGGAGTGAGGTAGGTCCTGTCTTGGGGCAGAAGGCAGAACTAGATTACCACATGAGGTCCCTTAAAGCCTATGAATCTGTAATTTTAAAGACAGAAAAAAATGAGATGTCCAAACAGAGGTCAGGTTATCACTCCTCAGTTCCATGCCTCTGAGACACAGGCCAGTCTCAGCTCATGGCACAGGTGCCACGGCTGGTTATCATAGCAGTTAACGGAGAGGTTGCAACATCTCACCCCAGAGGAACCAAACAGGGACAGCATGGCCCCAAATGATGGGACTGCTGGACAGAAGGGGATGCAGAAACCAAGCAAACAAGTGGAGAAGCTCCCCAATAGATAACAGTTTCTCTTGTCAACGTGAGGAGAGGTGTAAAGGCAACCGTGTGCAGAGGTGTGAACTTGTAGACTCTCAGTTCCCTATGTCAGTCACTCGTTTCAAGTATTGCTGCTTTATCTCCTGGGGCAGGATGCCTGCTGACTGATTGAACCTTACAATAATATATTGCTCACCTTGGTATGTTAACTTGTTACCTAGTGAATCATTTCCATTTTATAGAATTAATGTCTTTCCAAAACTGTCAGTCTCTTCTCCAGCTCAAAACAGTATTGCATTTAGACTTTGTTCTCCTGATAGCATAGAAAGTGTGTTGTATTCAGCAGTGATAAACCATGCATGCTGAACATAACCCAAATGGTAGTAAAAGGTGGCAGAATCTCCCAAGGGAGGTACTGAGTGCACCCCAGCACAAACTCTGTTTTTGTGCCTTAACACTGCTGCCAGAACACTGCTGATGCATCTAGCATGGAATAAATATTAGCCATTGGGCATTTCTCCCAAAATGTCTCCTCTTCTACATAGTGGAAATCACTCCATATTTATCTGATTTGTGCATAAATGGAGTGGGGGGTATGTGGGGAGGATCCCACAGGTTGTCTTCTGTCCTCCAAGTTTCTGAAGTACACATTTAGTTGATGTCCCCACCTAATGAAGACATTCCAGTTTTCTCACTTACTAGATTTCTGGCATTTTGTAGCATTGTTTTGGTTCTCATAGTACTTTACTCAAATGGCACCTACTCTGTTTTCTGTCCTTCTGTCTGACCTGTTCTATCCCCTGCTGTGTCCTCTATGTGAGGATACATGATTTCCATGGCTTTGTCCTCAAAGAAGTATCAGCCAAAGCTGTTTGTGCCTCTGCACTTGTTTGCTTTCCTCTCCTCTCCAGTTTAAAAGGCTGCTCACAACCTTCCTGCCTTAAACTGCCCGTAAGACTATTGTGTGATGGGTCAGAGACATCTGTCCCTCTGGCATGGGCCCCCTCCCTTCCAGAAGTGTCCCCAGTTCCTGGTGAATCTGCTCTTTCAACCATCTTCTCAGCCAGGTATTAAACCTTGGCTTTTCTGTCTCTCTTTCCAGTCCTGCATGGGGTTACCGGGAGTGTTTTCAGAGAATATTCATTGCCGTCGGTTTCCTTCTCCAGAGCCTAAATTTTGCTTCCAGAATCTCTTTCCTGCCCTTCTGTATATAATTTGTGCCAAAATGGACTAGGCTTTTCCCCAATACCTCCTGGAAGCCAATTCAGACTCCTGTGAGGTCTGCCGCCTTAGTCTTGGCAGTCAAGTCACCATGTAATCCTCTCTGGGGTCACAGCCCCACCTGCCTATTTGTTGATGGTAGGAATCAGCTTGGAGCCTGAATTACGGTTTTACAGAGGTGCCTTACCGTTGGCAGGAGACCGATGTCTGAGTATGCAAAGAGGCTAGGTTTCAGATGTGTGCTTTTGCTTGGCATTCCCTATTGTGCTGGCTCTTGTTTCTCCCCATCAAGTCCTTGCCAATAGTGCGCAAACATGGGCCCTTGCTCAGTATTCTGCATTTTAGTCTCAAGCCTGGATATCCCAATGCCTAAGTCCCTTTCTTGAGTGCTGGCCTGACTGATTTGGAACCAGAATCAAGATTTGGAAAGACTTCCTTGTTGCTTTTGGCAGAAGACTTCGGGTTTAACAGGCCATCCGCTGTATATTCTGACTTCTAGATGTCTGACAGAACTCTTGGAACAGTAGCTCTTACTAGGTTGCTCTACAAGTAGAAACCTCCAGCAGACGGGCACTAGGATCTCATGGACAGAATCCACCTTGCATGCTCTTGGGAGGTGTCACAACTTCATATCATCAGCTCTGCGTGGTTGATGCCTCACATCTCCTGTGTAACATGGTTTGCAGCTGAGCTGTGAACTGAGCATGTGGATGTATCCAAGGCAGCTCATGCATTCTGGTAGTCATTGGTTTGCTACATGATTCAGTTGTCCAGCATGTGTACCGTAGGTTGGGTGTAGTGCATGGGCTCTATCTGTTTCAGAATTTCTGACAATATCCCATTGGGATGTATGGACTGTTAGTTTTTATAATGAGCTGATCTGTAGTCAGACGTATATCTAAATCAGAAGATCCTCTTAATCTAGACTCCAATGTGGAATGTATGGTCTTCTCTAGTTTGCAGTCACTTCAAGGCCTGCAAGATCCTCTATTTTCTGTGACAAATCTATGTCAGTGTGCAACTGCAGATTTTTACATTTTTTCCTTCCGTCTTTAGCTGTATTCTGTTCCCTTCCTCTAAGCAGCAGGCTATGTATGAAGTACCTAGTACAGTCCTACCAGCTATGAAGACTCATTTGAATTCAGCACACCCCACTGTCCTGCTGAGTGTTCTATCAATGTGCCAACTTCGCTGTATTAACCCAGGAGCAAGGGAAACTGCAAGTCACTCAATCCTGGGGCTACAACAGGTTTATTTTATTTAATCAAGTTTGAGTAATTTTATGGCAGAACTGGGCTGCAATTCCAGCTGAGCCCTTTTGAGCCTGCATATTCCTCTCTACTGCACACCTCTGGGGTGTGCAGCCAAAAATGTAAATTAATGAAGACAAAGAGGAGAGATGTTCCTGACACAGTTATTCTTCTCTCTTGTTAGGGCACTGATGCTCAGGCAATACTGGGAGAAGCTGCAGTGTTACCACTTCACTCATCACAATAACATTAGTTTTTTTCTTGGGGAAATCTGTCGCAAGTAGCTGTTGACCACCTTAAAATTTTCTGGAATTTCTGTCTTTCAACAAAATCACCCTTTCCTGCACTACTTTGGTATCCAATATTGTAAATTAGCTCATGAGATTTTTTTTTTCTTCTAGACGTATCCAAAACATCAAAGGTATTTTGCTGGAAAAATAAGTGAAGAAACAGTGGATCAAAATTGGAGAGGTGCACAACTGGCATATGCCTGTGCTGACTATGGCCCAAGCACATTTCTTTTTTAACTTTGCCATCCTTCTCTGTCTCATGTAATCATAAATAAGTTAAGTGCTTTGCAATCTGTGGAATGTGTTTTTTCACATGACCACCATCTGGGCTGCTATTTCTCTGGCCTTTTGTACCTCTCTTTGTTGTTTGGGTTACTGATAGTTGTCTGTCTTGTGGTGTTTGATTTTAGCTTTCTCCCTTGACTCCTCAACAAGTTACACCTAGAAACTTTCCCTAATTTTATCTTAGAGGTTTACACTTGTCTTAGCCCTAGCAAACGTATCTGAATTTTACAGTTTATTCCTGTCAATGCACTGTGTTTCGCTTTTAACAAGTGAGTGTTTGTCTACAGGAGGAGATATCAGTCAGGAGTAACTCTGGATTATCACTCCGTGGAAGCTCACGTTTAGGGTCCATTGCCCTTTGGAAATGGATGCAGATTATTTGCACTGCTATTCCAGGATCCATGTCTTGTCAGGGAGTTTTCCGGCATCCTTTAATTTTTCTCCCTCCTGTTTGAACGCAGTGTCCTGTGTGGAACAAGTCTTAATTTCAGCCTTCATCAAACCTGCTTTCTCTTTCAGCTGAGTTTTCTTCCTGGTGCAATGGTACCAAAGGTATGCTGGAGACAGGTCTATCAGACTGGTCGTATGTTAAATGCTTGCTGAAGTTGATAGTAACCACTCCAATAACCCCAAGGACTATTGGACCAGCCCCTGACAACACTGGACCAAACAATAACCAGAGGTATTCCAAGCTACCGCTTCCTTAGCCCTTCTTTTATTGTATTCCCCATCCCTATATGTTATCAGAATATCTTTTTTTCCTGAGCAGTGGGTTCCTTTCCTGGCTTTTATGAATCTAAGATGAGAACAGGTAATTTGAACACAGAGTCACTCTCTCACGCCTAATCTGCAACATTTCTTCCCCCCAGCTGAGAACAGTGAGTTCTGAAGGTTCCTGCAGGCCTTGGTTTGGTGTGTGTCAGTGTGATGTGCTGCTCCACTTGGCTTGCTCTGCTCATGGGTAATTTGGTAAGTGATAATCACGGCCTGCAAGGAATGCCAACCCTGTCGTTCATGCCGTTCCAGTTCATGTCTTCATTTCGTCTGGAAAAGCCACTCTATCAGCTACTAGTGGACTTTCTAGCCTCCCCTGCACTTGTCTCTTCAACCCTTTTGTGTAGGTGAAAGATAGAGTATGAAGTTTTTAAATTAAATGTTTTGTTTTATTTTATTTATTAAATGTTAGGCAATGTTCTCTTCATTCCCTGGTCTGGGGGAAGAGATGTGTATCACAGGCTGTTGTTGGTCTGTGGAGGGTGGAAGCCTGCCCAAGAACTAAAGTAGACTGTCAGAGTGCTCTCAGTTATGCTTGTAGATGAGGGCACGAGAGAGAGAGAAAAGGAAGTAGCTAAAAGCACAGAGGAATCAGAAATGCGAAAGAAGCATCTGTAAACCCTGACTTCAATCCAGCAGTGAAAATCTGCTTATCCCAGTCCCCCATCCATGTCAAAATACTTGCATTAACTTTTGTTACAAGGAAAACTGAAGTTGTACGATTACATGATCACAGTAATAGCCAGTTTGGCAACATCCTGACCACTGCTCTCCAGCTCTTTCCTCTCCTCCTGTGAGCTTTTTGTGCCGCTGTACTCCCACCTTTATACTAATTCTTTCCATTCCCTTTTGCCTTTCATCTACCGTGTGTGCCCCGTAGACCCTCTCATCTCTAGTAACTTTTCTTGTCCTTTAATTTTAATTCTCACAAAGGAGAGGGACCCCCCAGCACTGAAGTGTGCCAGGCAGGCTAGCAGCAGTTTAGCTAATGCAGCTCTGCTATGGCACCTCACAACTTGCTGAACTTTTGCTAGTCCAGACTGTTGCTTTTAGGGAAGGCATGTGAACGTCGTGAGACTGGAGAGGTGAAGTCTTACTGCACATCACTAAAAGGTAGTACCTGGAGGTCTTGTGCTAGACTTGCACCCCTGGAGTATGCAGGGCTTCTAGCTCTTCAGGTAGACCTGAACTGGCAGTGGATTGAAGTGGACTTTAAAAACCCTTTTCTGGCCAACTCAGTAAGACCTGATTGAACTTTGCTTATGTTATACTTCTGACCCTGCTGAGAAGATCTGGAAGGTTTGTCTCCAGTGCAGTTTTGACCCTTCTCCGTGGATGTCCAATATGCACAGTTACTGGGGGCAGTGACGGATAAGCAGGAAGTCTCAAAACTATTTCTTTCTCTTATGATCTGAACTGGAGCCCCCAGCCCAAAGCAAGCTCTGGGAAAAAGAAAATCTCTTGCTGCAGAAATGATTGTCAGCAGATGCCTGAAAAATGATGTTCACTTCCAGCATTTGTCACTGTGCAGTGATGCAATGACCTTCACATCTTGGGTAGGGTTGCTTTGATTTGAGCATGCAGAAGACACAAGAAGGACCAAGGTCAAATCATCAGACTTTTGGGTACTTCTCTCTTGCTACAGTACAAAGCGCAGCACAGCTCGAAAAGCCTCTAGGGTCTATGTCATCATCTGGCTTAAATAAACAGTGCTCCAGTAAAATCGGTGGGAAGATAGCAGTTTAGCCCAGCTGGGAAGCTGGTCGTAGCCCTTGGACTCCTGCGTAATCTCACAGCACGAGAGATTTTCTTTTCAAACTCTTTGCAGGAACACAAAATGCAAATATGCTCGGAGACGTGTTGCACTAGAGCAGGAGAGAGGCTGGCTCACCTCTTCCAGAGGTTTGACGGTGTCGCCGGTGGCGGCTGGTGCCCGCGGTGGCGGAGCCAGCGCTGGGCTGTGGGTAACACTAGAGGTCACTGTGTGACCAAGGATGGAGACCGGCGTTTGGGGGGCCTTGGGAAGGTCAGCGGCTGCTAATCCGTATAAATTGCTGAACTACAAGCAAAATTTGTACCTAATTATGAACTGCTTTGATGCGGCATTGCTTCTATCCTAACTTCAGAGTGCCAATTTCCTACAGGGAATAAACCCCCACCACCCCTGAGTGGCGTGTTCATAAGAGCACCCAGAACAAGGCTGATGTTTTAGGCACAGACTGGGGACATCTTTGAAAGTGCTGGTCTGGGCAGCGTTCCCCACGGCGGCTTGCTGAGTTGGATCTACCTGCCTCCCTCCTCTCCTCCGCACAAATGTCAGCTGTCTTATCAGCATGGTCAGAAATTCATTTAGCTGATGCTGCCTAGCAAGCTTAGGGGTAAAGATGGATTTAACACAGTCACTAGACATCTGCGTGCTAAACTCACTGGCTGTGGAACCTATATCAAAAGGATTTAATTTTATTCCCTAATAATCCCTTTTCTCTCAAACAGGTCAGACTAGAGAGGCTGCTGCTACTGCTGCAGCTTTCAGCCTCACTGGTGGTGGTGTTATTGGTTTCAGCGCTGGTCAGTCATGCAAGACATCTGTCTCATCTTGGTGAAAAGTTTTCCTTTTAATATTATTTTATTGAGCTCGTTTACTCTGGCCACTCAAAAAAGAAGGTATCTCTGCTTTTCGGTTCCCTGAAATACCTCTGTAGAAGTTACTCTGAGTGAAAGATTTCAATGATTTCTTCTACCCCTGAAGAGACAGATAATTTTGGGTCAGCTGCATCTACTTGGAAGATGGTTGCATAGTTAGCGATTAATTCTGGCTGAAAAACAAAGAATAAGAAAAGTAGTTTAAAAAATAATTTTAACATTTTTCCACTGTGAAATATGCCTCATTTTGACCAATAAATAAAGTCTCCCGAAGGATCAAAGGTGAAACACCTGATGTGAGGCTGAACAAAACATTTTAGTTGACCTAAAGCATTTTTGCTAAGTTTATTTTTTTCACTTTGGCCATAAAAGGCAAAGCTGGCTATTCGCACAACTTTGTAAGCCTTTTCTTAGCTCCTGTGGAGGCCAGGTGCCTGCTGGTGGGGTAGGGAATATGCCCCACACCCCTTTTTCTCCATGGAACATGCCATTAATGACCCAATTTTGCTGGAGGTTTCTAATGCTCTCACAAGGGTTAGTGGCATGAGAAGGCTTTGCACTTCCCCCTCTAGGGCAGGTGCCTGGTTGTGGCTGGATTCCATGGTAGTGCAAACATCTCACAAATCTAGTCAGATATAATTGGGATAACAGGGACTCCTTGGTCTTCATTCACTTGAGGGTCACAGGACGTCAAATTTGACTTTGCTATTGAAGTCAGCTAATGTACTGGAAATGCCTTCATTTTCTCCCTCTGGAGGCATGGGTTCAAATCTGCCATAAATTACAAGTGACACAGGTTCAGTAGTCTTAATTAAATCCCATGAGGTTACTTTTGTGTGTCAACACTCCCCTTCTCCTCCCTTCTGCACCGTTTGGAGCAGCCGAAGGGCAAGGAGGACTCCAGCACCGTAGGTGGAAGTTCTCAGTGCAGCGTTCAACTGTGCAAGTTAGCTCAGGGCTGGGGATACGCCCAGACTCTTATCTGGCCTGGTATCAATCTTCCATTGAACTTGTAATGTAGTGTATATTCTTCATACATTTAAAGCATTCAATTCTGTGCAGGATCGTTATTCCTTGTAGGGAGATAACTGGCTATAGAGGATTTCTGTTATCTACAGCACCTCTCCAGCCTGGAATTCATTGATTTCCGATCTACTCTCTAAAGGTGCAATATAGGGGTGATCAATGCTACAGTGCTGATGTGAATAAAGCGTGCCCCCTAATATGCATTATCAATGGCCCACTTCCTGATATCCTGAGCTGACCTGGTCATGACTCTCTTACACAGATAAGTATGATGGCTGTTGCTAACATCGCTTGAAAGCCTTTAAAATAGGAACGAATCAGATTCAGTGTAGCTTTTCCAGGGAGTGGCTAGGCCGAGTCAAACCTCTTTTAAGCTAATGCTTTTGTAAAGGCACTATATGTTGCTAGGATTTCTCTTAGCTTGGATTTAAATTAAAAGCTTTAATCGGTCTGCTGATTTTCCTAGCAGCATGTTTAAAAAAGAAAAAAAAAAAAAAAAAAAGAAAGCTGGGGGGAAAAAAGAGCCCCAAAACATGCCACTTACTTAGAGAAGAACTGTTTAGCGAGCAGGTTTTTATTTAATAAACAGTGATCAATTGAATTGATTAACCATGAACACATTACAGCAGAGTTTGTTGTTGCTGCTGCTGCTAATTGCAGCTCATGTGTGTGAGAATATTAAATGGCTGTTTGCAGGATCATTTTCATGGTCTTTTCATTTAACAGAATGGAGAAAACAACAACTGTTGACAGTGATTTTGGTTAGGACTCAAGCGCTGCAGACTGTGCCCTCAGGATGCCTGTGCAATAACTCTATCAATCGTGGCCATTTACTCTGCACTTCCAGACATTTCTGCAAACCTTGCAGCTGTTTATTTACTAATTCGCTTGGTAATTAGATCTTATCATGCTGGCTCCATGGCTTTACATAAACTGTAAGCATTTGGAGCTGCCATGTAAGATATTTTAGAGTTGTCTGCGTTGGTTTGTGCTGCTCTGCAAAGACCAAGGTGCTCTGAAAAAGGAAGTAGAAATAGGCAAGCAGTTGTAACAAATGAGTTCCTGCTGATTTAAGATGGTTTCCACAGAGGAAAGGAGTTCCTTCGCTTAAATTAAACACTGGAAGCCAAGGAACATTGGTGGGTTTCATCCTGCTGGATGCTGAGCACAAACTGCGAGCTCTGCTTCTACCCTCTCCTTCACCCTTCAGTACCCCCCTTTGTCTTCGGTAGGAATTGAGGGCTTCAGTAAAAGTATGTTATCGTTTTAGATATCTCATTGATGTTAAGGAGAGGAATACCACGATCCTGTGAGCTCAGGGTCATGCCAAACAATACGGATGGAAAGACAGTGAGCCCTTTTGTGGCAGCAAGTCACCTTGGAATGGTTTTACGCAGTGGTGTGTGTAGTACGATTTGGGAACTGTGGATCAAGGTGCCGCTACTGGTGGAATGGCCTTACTTACACAGACCTATTGATCTCAAAGGAGAAAGTGCTCTGCCGGTGACTGCACAGCTGGGCCCTGTTCAAACGTCATAGCATCTGATGATCTTCCTATACCAAAAGGAAGAGATAAGTCATTCCTGTGCAAGCTAACAATTTGCAGCCAAACAGTGAGATTGAGTGTGGTGAGATTGTAGAACAAGTTTCTCTATGACACATCTACACTGGCTTCTGGGTCCGGCCACACCGAACCTCAGGGCAATGAAGATGGGGAAGAAATACTTCAGCAACTGGATGCAAGCCATCTCAGGGCCTGATGCAGCATTCACCATGTAAAGCAATTCTGCTTGCCAGTCCTGGGCTAACATGGCTAAACAGTGGTGAATCTCATGGCGGTGGTTTGGGCCATGTGGGCTTACTGACATAGCCATCTCCTAGCAGTGGTCCTGCAGTATCCAGCTCCTGGAAATGGTGCGGTGTAGCACAGCTGCAGGTCAGAAGAGAGTCACATGTGCCCCTGATGACTGACAGCTAGCTATGAACTCTATTTTCAGATCACACTCTTGGTTCTGCCAGTTCTGTGCTGTGCCAGGGAGAGGCAGAATATGGCTTAGTTTCAGGATTATTGTTTGCTGTCTGTAGATCACTTCAGTCACAATATGGTTTTCTCTTTTGCGCTCTGTGTGCTTTGCACTTCCCCCGGGAGTACCAGCCAGGCTGCGTGTGCTGCAGAAAAGTGTCTTTACTCTTATGAATCGAGACATGTACCCTGTAACATCAGTGAAGGTCCCATAAATGGCAACATTGCGATGTTTGCAGGTCTAGAGTTCCACCTAGTTACAGATCAAACTCAATTAACAGGACCCCAAAGAGAGTTTGAATGTAACAGATGTCAGAGTAACGTATAACTCTTGAACTTTTTTGTGTTTAAACAAATAATTACAAAATTTTGCAGGAAAATCTCATGAAGGATGCAAAAATATTATGAGAAGAGGCAGCTTTTCCAGATGGGCTTTGGTGGTTGTTTCTGTCAGGTGATACTGGCAGATGTCATTGTAAAGATATTTTCACCACTTGTAAAGGTAGTAGTAGTAATGCAATAGCTGTGAGGGTCTGAAGAGGTATGTGAGGCAACATCTGCAGGGAGAAGGGATAACTTTTATTAGATAACTGATATGGTTGGGGAACAGATGAACTTTTGAGGACAGGAGCCCTACTTTCGGGAAGTTTTCTGGAGTTCTGGAAAGTCACAGCTCCAGGGATATATAGGTCTTTTGGAATTCACCTTTGATAGCACAATAAGACTTTCAAAAGGATGCTGTGGTTTGGGGCTTTTTTTTGAAGCAGAACTCCTATAGCCTGTGGTGCTTAAATTGGTACTCCGGTTGAGCTGATCTCTCAAAACTGACTAAGATCTGTCTGGGGCACAGTGAGAGAATGCCTTTGGGACCCCTAGGGCTGATCCCTTCAGAGGAACTTTTGCCCTGACTCCCTGCTCGCCATGAAGGATACTAGTAAAAAAGGCAGAGGTGGTTCCATTAGAAGCATTAGAAAAGTCTGCATGGGTGATCATTTCCTCCTCCAGCACTTCAGAAAAGTTGCTATAACATGTTTTATGCAGTATTGTCATCTCAGTGAAATCATGGCTATATCTTAGTTTGTACTTGTGCCAAAAACGATATTATGGGCCCTTGGGTGAATTCACTGAATTTACACTGTAAAGTGTAATAATTTCAGAAACAGACAAATTTGGACCAAGTGAATATGCTCTGCATACATTTGTGTTACAGACCTTGGTGTTTGCCAGGAGCCAATCCAATAATGCACGTCCTAGAAACTCCAGTGTGCCTAGTATATATGCATTTTGTATCACATGGAGACCTTCAGGCCCCGTGCAGTAGAAATCTAAATGCTTTTGCCAGCCTAGATAAATGCAATAACTGGAAAACCGAGTGTGTATATATATAGCTAGATCAATCTAGGTATATCAGGTATTTGAAATTTCTTTCAGTAATAAACCCTTGGGAGAAGTTTAGCTTCAGTGTCAAGCTTTGATCCAAATATATACCAACTTTAGAAAAGTTTAGTTTGAAATCTTTAAAATTAGTGCTACCATACCTCACAGATAAATCCTTCAACCCACTAATGGCTGATGTGCTCATAAATTTCAGTGATGGTGGTGAAACAGGCACTGCAGGTAGATGGATCTCAGGACAACTGAACGATGACAGCAGCATATGCCATTGGGATTTTAATAAGAGCAGCAATAATAACAACAATAATTTTTTTTTTTTTTTTAAATTTAAATAAGTGGGTTCAAACATCTGTATATCTGTTCTGCAAGATACAGAAATAGCTATTCTGGCTCTGGACAAATGAGGTTGAAAGCTGGATGGAGTATGGTCAGACCTGCACAACAATTTAATTACCCCAGGAAGCAAGTGCTTTAATTTGGAGGTAATGCTGTCCTAATACAGGACAAGGGCTGCTCTCTGTGCCACGTAGATATCTTAGGTCATTTGAAGTGACCTGGGACATGTGTATGTGGCAGGACATGTTCCTGTGGATATGGTTCTCGGGTCCAAGCCTGGCACTTTAATCAGCCGGGCACACATCTGCACGGTACAGGCTGCAGTGAGGAGGGAGCTCTTTTCCCATTATATGGGAGCATGTAGAGAGAGAATTTACTCCTCAGGTTCTGAAAGCTCTGTGTGAACTTCAATATGACAGTGCCAATTTTAATCAAAGAAATGTACGGTGGATGTCACCTGCATTTTTATCCAGTTCTCTTCGACAGAAATAGGATTTAGAGTTCTGCTAGAGATAGAAAGGGCAGAAAAACCCACTTCTAGACTCATTTTGCTTGCTGTTATTCTGCTACCATAATTACCTCTAAACATAATTATGGGCAAGACAAATGACATTTTTAGCTTTGGTCTTTAAAGACAAGAGTTAATTTCAGGCTTTGACCAGAACTCTGTTAATTAGCCTCTACTCACTCTTTGTATGGAAGTACATCACCCAGGACTTAGCATAGGTTGCCATTCCTGTATCTTTGAGTAATGAAAGGACATGGCATGGCAACCAAATCAAGGGCTGCTGCATTAACAAGGCCACTTTTCTGCCCATTTATCATCTATTAAAGGTGCACTAGTTTGTAAAGTAACACCACCTTCAGCAGGGCCGCCAAGAACGGCTCCTCATTTATTTTCTGCATGGTTTAAGTTGGAGTTAGACCCACCTTGTAGCTCAGAGGTGACAGCCAGTAAGAAAAAGTACACTAATTGAGACATCTCAAGGGAGAAATAGAAGAAAACTGAAAAGGTAATTAGAATGAGAGGGTTTCAAGCTGGGTAAGTAAAATGGAATGGAGGTGCATATTAGGGGCTGTTACAGATGGGAAAGAAAGTACTTGGAGAATAAAAAAAGAAAAATGAATATTAGAGAACAGAGCACCCTTTTCACACTTGAAGAATAGAGGAGAGAGATAAAAAATAATGTAACAGTGGAGATACAGGCTGGGGGGAAAAAAAGCTCCAGAAATATGAAGGACATGTTTAAATGTAAGAGAGAAAGAATGGGGAAAAATAATAGAGCAGATCAATTACTAGAGCTGTAGCCAAGGAAGAAGAAACTGTCAAATGAATATTTCTGGAGCGGTGGAAAGGTATCCTTCCTTTGTGGGGGATGTAGTGTGTGTTTAGTCTGTGTAGGAGGGGTTTCTTTTGGGGGCTAACTCAATATTTGGATTTGCTACAGTGTCAGTAGCCCAAATGGAGCACTGGGATGAATGCCTACCTGGACAGAATTGGACTAATTAGATGTTATTTGGCAGAGCTTATAGCTGATACCAGACCTTTTTCTAGTGGTTGAAGTTTTAGCCCCTCAACAACATTGCTTGTGTGTCTCTTCTGCTTTAACGTCAATAGTTAGGGACACGTTAAGGGCCAGTCCCAATTTTTCCCATTTTAAACCTTCCCTTACCTGCTGGAAAAGAATCACCTGGGTTACCCCCAGGTCATTTCCACCTCACGCACAGGGAAGCTGAAGTTGCACTACATTCCCTCAGGCAGATGTAAACCCAAACCACAGCAGACAGTCACATGAAGAGAGACACTTTTCTGGTTAAGAGTGGAAGATGGCCATTGCTTTTCATTGTGGTCACAGCTGATTCGGCAGGATTTCCCCTTTTGGCCCTTCTGGAGGCAGGAGGCTGGAAGTGAAGATCATCTTCATTGGTAAGTAGAGGAGAAGGAGCACGGCTTCCTCCGGCTGTGAGGCAGGAAGGTGGGACCCCAGAGCCAGGGCCATCGCAGGTGAGTTATTAACCCTAAAACACCCATGAAGTCAATAGCCGGTGGGCTGGAAGGACCAAAGGATATCTCTGTATCGCAAGGAAGTGCTGCACAGAGGTATCTGAGCTAACTCTAAACAAGAAAATCATGCTGGCACCCTCAAGTAAATGATTCAAGGGAAATCAGTAGAAGTTATGTGTCTGGCTGTCTTCGTGGGACCGGACCAGCAGTATTTGTTCACATCAGAACTTGTTTCTACAATGTAACGTACAACAGCCGAAACATTTAATGCTGTTTTGAGTTACTAAGTTGTATCCTTGAAATTAATATTCACTTACTGTGGAAATGGAATTTTCTGATCCAAGTACAGTATTTGTGGTTTTAATTGTTAGTCTCGCTAGGACATTTTTCCTATGCATTGTCTGTTAGATTTTTCTTTTATAAGCTCCACTGATAAAATAGTCAGAAAAGGGTTTGTTGTTTCATAAAAATTGAAAATGTTGAAGCCGTTAATAACACACTGGCATTTTTTAGGTGCTGAAAATTTTTAAGCACTTGATCAAAACCTATTTTCATGTTTCCATTTTAATTTTTTGGCATTTAAGAAAATTAGCCTAGAAACTGGAAACTGTAAAAATTTTAATTACATTTCAGAGCCTGCTTCTGTTCTTCCTAAGAAATAACTAAAAACAATTGAAAATTTACTAAAATTGAGATAAAACACCCCAAAACTTAAAAAAGGTAAAAATCACCAGACACTTCAAAAAGAAAATGTATCATCAAGTTAAAAGAAAACAGAAAACCAGTCCATGAAATTAGACATACCCTGGCTATTTCCCATTATTATAAAAGCCATTTGTACAGCAGCAGTGTTCATGAACCATCAGGATTGCAGCATTTGGTACTAGATGCTGTCCAAAGAAAGGAAGAAAATGTACATCTTCACCCCAAGTTAATTACCTTAGTTATGGAAATGCTCTAACCATATACTTCCAGGGTAACAAATGAACCTGTACTTTTCTTTTGCAACACACAGTCAGCCTTCTGCATAAGAAAACAGTGGCAAGTTCAGTGGAAAATGACAGTGCTCTTAGTACCAGACTTTCAAAGATCACAAACTCACTCTAAGGACTTGAAAAACAAAGAAAACCCTGTGACAGAGAATATTCTTCTTCATTCATCATTTGAAACCCTGCCTCTAAAAGTGCTAAGAACAAATTATTTTCAATATGACTTAGCCCCAGGGGATTTGTTAAAAGGGGCTTTTCTTTTCCAGCTGGCTAATGAAACGTGGTCTGCAGAAGACCTTAGTGACTTGGATGGCAGTTCTGAGACTCCCCCAGACTCAGCAAACTTTTCTGATCCAAGGAAACAAAAAACAAAGATGTGGCACAGGCCTGAAGGAATATGGGAGCTGGGTAGACAGTGCTCATTCATCAGCTCTGTGAGCCTGGAAATCTCCTGGGGAAAGGTGGAAAACAAATTAATATCCCATCTCCAAGCTCCTGTAGGTTCTCCAGTGCTCAACTGTTCCAAGTACGGAAAGCAGCTTTCATAGTTGGGAGAGATCTGTGTCGCTTCCACTCCAGATAGAGTTACACAGATGGTTTTCTCGAAAAGAGAGCTAGTGAGGAGCTACAGTCTTTCTTTCTGACACAGAGTCTATTTTACCCATGCTAAATGGGCATTTACCAGAGCCGCCTTCTCAAGCTGGTGTTGAAGATTCGGGATTCACAAAGTTGGCTTTCCTTCCCTGGAAGGAAACGCAGACGTCTTTTGTCACTTCCCTTAAAAAATCCCCTATTCTATTCCTTGTGGACATTTCCTCCTGACACCAGCTGGTGATCCACTTGCAAGCAAGAAGACTGATAGGTCTGAGGAAAGGCAGCAACCAGCAGGTCCACAAGTGCCTGGTTTTCAAATGAAGGAGTCCGGAATGTAGAAATTGTTTTCTCTCATGTCAACAATTTTGTTGTTTGTTTGCTTATGCTGCTCAAGGGTGGCCCCTTAGACTACGTGGCCAGTAAGCGTGTGGGATTCATTGGAATATACTTTCATTTCCTTCGGTATTGGTCCATGCAATTAAACCACTAATACCACTGTAGATGGCCATAGGTATATATAGATACATTCAAATTAGCTGTGTTATCGATAACGATCAATTCATGTGATTCCATCTTCAATAATCATTGCTTGGTTATACTCACAAAAAATGTGAATTGGAGCAACATGTGTCAGAATAGACCCAAAATATTTCAAGGTTCACTTGTGGTCCAATTTATATTTAATAATCAGGGAGTTGCTAAATGAACTTCACTGTTCTTAGAGTAGACATCTGCCTGGCAGGGATTGCAACCCTGTCACCAGACTGTCCCTGTTAACATTCATTTGGCGTGGAAGCTGTGAGCCACATTCCTCGGAAGTACCTCATTTTTCCAGCTGCTTCTTGTTATCTGTGTTTCTGGTAAGAAATCTCATGAATTATTTCCTGGTAGTTGAATTCTGCTTTCTATTTGGGTTTAATTTCTTATGTACAATTATGTATGGTATTTGTATAAAATGTGTATATATCTTTATGTACTGATTTTCTCCATGCCGTGATATCATTGTCTCAGTCAGTGTTCAGATCTAGGCAGACAAATGAGATGAACAAATGGAAACCAGTATCATTAAATATCCCCAAAAGCTTCACCCAAATGGTCTAAATAGGTGGAGAGAGCAGATAACACATGCCCTCCCTGGCTTCACTGCTGGGGGCGGCGATACATGCAATAGGAGTTTGATGCCCTTCAGCAGATAATCTTGCGATTTCTCATCACCTGTCTGGTTTTTTAAATTCTGCTTACCCTTTTGAAGAGTTTAGCTTAAACAACATCATTAATTGGGCTTTACAGTCCAATAATAATTCCTAATACTGGGCACCACTGCCTGTCAGCCTGTGTATTCCTAGATACCTGGCTGCCTTAGCTTTTCTGTCTCTTTTTTTTTTTTTTTTTTTTTTTTTTACTTGGGGG
>WAAD01030682.1:105863-200087 GCA_013389945.1 Fregata magnificens
TGGTGTTACTATGCCAAAAGTGCTTAAGTAAACAATATCCGTACATTGTAAGTAGATGTCCGAGAATGTTAGCTGTTTATTTCACTGACATACTCTGAAGAGTCTATGGGGGGCTCTTTCAAGAGTCAGGACCTCAATGTAATATACAAGCTTTGATTCTGATATTTCCCTTGATAACTGTGCTCTACCGTATTGGGGTCGGAAGTCAGCAAAGGTTCATTGGCTATTGTAATGCTCACTGTCACCAGTAATAAGTACAAAGGACCTGCTTTAAAAGCTGGCTTATAAAACTTTAAGGAAACTTGGGTTGCTTAAGTGAACTTCCAAGGCTCTTCAGGGGCCAAGTGCACTTTGGTTGTCTACTTATATTAATTTCACAGAGTTTAAAGGGTCAAGCCATGCAGTTGGTGATGCTTATTAATTTATGAAACACAGAATCTTGCACTATCTCGCTTTGACCACTTTCACTCTCCTTTTAGAAAATTTAATATACATTAAAGCTTGCTAGACAAGGGCGCCCTAAAGGATTAAGCCCAAAGTTCACAGCTGGACTAAAAGGTTCAAAGACGTTGTATCCGCAACACTGATTTGATTCCAAGTGACGTTCAAACAACGGAACCAAATTGTAGATGTTTGAATGTGTAAGGAAACAGCAATTAGAGGAATACCACAGAACAGCAAAGGATTAGGATTTATTTTCCTCAAAATGGTAAAACTGATTACAGTCTTATTCTTTCTTTCATGGGGGGATGTGTTTGATCACATCAGCTTTTGGGGTCAGTGGTGGTCAAGAACATATTTTGGTGTTACAATACAGCTTGCCAAGCTCTAAATGTTCATGCAGTCCTAGTAACTTCACAGAATATACTTTATTGTTGTGGTGATGCTGAACCGAGTTCTGGGTAGGAAAATATTAGCCAGAAGGAAAAGAGAAATGGATAGCTGCTGAAGTAACAGGATTAGGATTTAGAAACCTGACATAATCCTATTCAGGGGTATTTCTGCATTCTGTTTACTTGCTTTTGAATTGCTTTGGTGTCTTGTCCAAGGGAGATAATTCCAGAAGTCATTCACACCCAGGCTGCAAATTCGATACTGCATTCAGATGACAAATGGAGTGTGATTGGAAAGCTACCCAGAAAATTGGAAATCAAATTGGCTGTGATGGTTGGTCTATGTGGCCTCCTTTTGGAATCAACAAGAGGGAGAAGAAAGTGAAGGACAGGAAAATGAAGTGTGTCCTACTGTACAGAAGATGAGTTTATTTAGCCAGAGTTGGTAAAGGGGAAAGCAAATTTCATGTTATGTCAGCTCTGATTCCCGAGGCCTTAGGGAACAGACACCTTGAGGAAGTGGTTGTACTTCACTGGAAATTTGCTGTTGCAAAGAGAGACTCTAAACCCTGTAAGGGAGTCCCAGTGGTGAAGACTGTTTACATCGCAGCTGGGCCCAAACAGCCTCGGATAAGACTGTGGGGCCCTGTGGTGCATCACATGCTGGGAGAAAGTCTGTGGCTGGAGAGAATTCATAGCTTTCATGAGAAAAAGGAGAAAAATGTGGGGAGGCGAAACAGCTGGGAAGAATTTTGTGTGATCCGTGGCACTTACTTTCCAGCTAGAGAACAGAACTCACACGTCCAGGACTTCAGCAGCCTTACCCTTGCATTTTATAGAATCATAGAATCATTAAGGTTGGAAAAGACCTCTAAGATCATCAAGTCCAACCGTCAACTAACACCACCATGCCTCCTAAAACCTTTTAAACCCTTCAAACAGAGAGAACAACACAGAAAATCCCATAGGACACATGAGAAAGGGGGTTGTGCTGAATCCCTGTTATAATTTCTTTGCATTTACTTGCTAAAAAAAAATGTTTTTCTTATAGAATGACCTCTGAGATTTTATACTATGGGGTATTTGGTTTAAAATGTACTGTAACCTTTTTTTTAATTGATCACATCAGCTTTGAACACTCAAAGAAAAATGTGCCTGCTCTGAATATTGCCTGAGGATTTAGAAAGGTCTTTCTTGGAAACAGAAGAATAAGATGAAACAATCATCTGTAAAGCATGGTAAGAGAGAAAAAGAATAAAGGAATGGGTTATGTTTGACTTGTCTTCTTTCAAGGGACGATTTTTTTTGTTTGTTTTTTTAGAGTAGACTTTAGATGTGGGGGATGTTGTAGGAGCTGCTCTGTACAGTTTTAAGATGCAGATTTATCACGGCACCTCTGCAGGCCCTGTAGCCTCCGCAGACCCATCTATAGTCACCTGCACCTTGTGCCACGTGAGGGAGAGAGTCTCAGCGGATCTTATCTTTCTCCTCACTGTCCTCCATTGGTCTTTGTCACAGAAAAAAGAGAGAGAAAGAAGATCTAAGAGATGAACTGGAGCTGAGCTGGCCATAGACTTTGTCCAAGGAGTAGGTATGTTTGGAGGTATAATTGTCTTCCTGGTGTTTCACTAATGCTGATTGCTTTGGTATGTGAAGGAGCCCTGAAATACATTTGCCATTTGCTGTGTTAGGAACTGAAAAGCTGGTTGTCTGAGACCAGAAATGAATGACTGCCAGAGGTCCTCATGCAGCTCGATGCCTTTCCAGTGTCTTGCTAGAACAAGTTCCAAAACACGGGCAATTTTTCTCCTGCTCTGGTAACTTGTAAACAAAAAAAAATTTCTTTGTTCAGCAACTTGATTTGCAGTAAGACCGCATTATTTACCACTTGAGTTGTAGGAGAAACTTTCCTAATGACAGGTGTCCATCAAGTAAATGTTTGCTATCTCCCATCTGAGCAGAAGCAACACTAAAATTTCAACTGTGTCATTAAGAAACAAGGAGCCAATGGATGTGATACCAATGGAAACCCTATGATCACTTACTCTAAAAGGGATGATTGTCAGTCACACCTCGATGGCATCTGCTTGCAGATATAATGAAGAAAGATTTTCATTGCTGTAAGTGACTACAGCAACTCTGGTCAGCAAATAATAAAGACATTGTCACGGTGATCAGACCTGCCTCCCAGGTGCTAACAATGTTAATCGATATCTCAGTGGTATTTTGGGTCCTCATTTATGTGACTGCAATAGAAAACCAGAAGAAAAGGACCCTTCTTTTTTGTGACATAATTAATTTCATGCCATTCTCTGCACTTGTAGACTGAAAACTCTGTTAGTCATGACCAAAGTCAGCTTATTTGTTAACCAATGACTCAGAGAAGAAGCAGTGAAAGACCTTTAAAGCAAGGACCTTGGTTTAGTATTGATACACCTACATAAAACATTGGCTATATGTGAGTTTCCTCCAGTGCCTCTTTTGGATGCTGACGGGGGGCAGGGGGAGAGTGATGCTAGCCAACAGTGTGAGCCATTAGCTGTGTCCTGTGGAAATGTAGAAATAAAATATTCTTTTAGTATTCCAGCTCTTCCTGGCGTGCTAGTGGCTGTTGGGAATTGTGCAGAGTACACAGAATCCTTCTGTGTCTTTCCTTACTTGCCTTAATTTGTAGCTTCAATTAAAGGTGTTTGAAAGGAGCTTAGATATATGGCCCCATCTTCATAGAAAGGGAAAAAATGTGAATAATAAAATGGACCAGCCCAGTTCTGCTGGAGCATAGCTAAAGTGAGAAGCAAGGAGACTTCAAGACATGCTTCTCTTTTACATATCCAATCAAGCATCCCAAAGGCTGCCTTGTTTAGCTGGCAGCTGCCCTTGGTTGTCCTGAGTAGAATGGCTTGGGTAGCAGACTGGAAAATATAAAAGGCGCAAGAGAAGTCTCTGACTTTAAAATCCTTTTAACATCCCCAAATTTCTGTTGTGGTCACAGATGATACAATGCAGAGTTGATAAATTCACCTGCTCTTATATCAGGCAGGTGCAAAAGCTCTGGGTTTTGCTTTGGATTTCTTGCCTTGGTGAGCATATTCCAGCTCAGTCCAGAACAAAGAGCTAAATCCTGCTGAAACAATCAGTCCCCAGGGGCTTGAGGCTATTGTCTCTAATGTACATATAAAAGTCAGTCATACCAGCTGCAGATGAAATCACAGATGAAATCTTACTAATTAATTGCATGAACTTTGTTTCTGCCTGGTTTGAGATTCTCTGAGCCTTGCATAAATATCTGGGCACCCATACTGTACACCTCAATGGGGCTGTTGATTTTCCAAGGAAGACTAACAATTTTTGTGCCTAAAATAGCCATGCAATTACTTCTGCTCACATGGTCTCTCGGTAACAAAATGGTTGCTGAAAACTGGTTTTGCTCACACGTGATTGAAAAGTTGCCCTACATTGTTCTGCCAAGTTAGGCACTGATTCAGGTTTATGACCGTATCATTAATATTTTAGTACCGCATCAGTAACTGGTTGCTATTAATATGTAGTGAAACAGTGATATAAAAAGGGAGATGTTCCCAATCATTTGGCAGAATTTGCATTACAGCTGGATGAAATTTATAACACATCTTCTGCAACCTACTGGTCTGAACTCCTGTTATTAATTTCCGCTGTGTTTATTTCTCCTTTATGTTCACTTTGGGCAATATTCTATCAAGTTTCCTGGCAAGCACAACAGTGAATATAGCTAATTTCAGCTGACTGCACGAGAAGGACTTTGTAGAAAGTGAATTTTGAATTAGCGCTAGTATTTGCAGCAGAAATCTCCCCCTGAGAAGTCTATTCCCCTCAGCCTGGCGTCAGCAGCACTTAAGTGCATGTGAATAGCCCTATTGACTTCAGGTGGGCAGCTGTTTAATTACCTTCCTGAATCAAGGCCAGGACCAGGAAACAAGCCCCCAGCATATGACCTGGGTGCCCACGCGAACGGCTTGTCCCCTGACGGCCGGACTTCTGTGAGTGACCCACAGATTGTTTGAATAGGTAATTTGGCAAATACTTTCCAGTTGAGAATAAATTTGAGGAAATCATCATTTGACATACAAAGAGAGGTGAAATTTGTGCAGTCTATTTTTCATGACGAGGCAGCTATTGCCCAGATTTATTCAGCCTGCTTGCCTCTTCCTGTTTCAATACTCCCAGCAATCACATTTTTTCCCCACGTTTTATTTAGGAACTCTGAAATGACAGGTCTCTTGCCTTTCTACCAGGAGAGTGGTGTGCTGTACACAGCATGCTGTACACAGGAGGAGGACGATAAAGAATGACATGCTACTCTGTAAGTTACAACTATTTTTTTTCAGACCCGCATCTGCTCTTGTCCCTCTTCTGTTCTCAGATCACTCTTTGGCTTCCCTTAGGAATCCAGCTGTGTCATCACATTGTGTGGCATCCTAATATTTCATACTAAGCTGTAAGCCAATTAGGAATGACTACTTACCATGCTGAATCATAGGAAGAGAAAAGGATAATGTGTCCTTCATATAACGAACCTCCTCTTTTTTGGCAAGACAGATCACCTACACATTAAATTTATAAGCCCTATGGCTTTTCACTCTACCCAATTAGGATGCAGCTTTCTTTCACACTGCTGCAATATTTTAAGGTACTCGTTTACAGAGGGGTGCTTATTAAAAGTGCTGACCTGCTACCATTATACCTCATACCACCTTTCATCTTCAGATACTGAAACACTGGACAAAACTTGTTGTTGTAATCACCTTTAACAGGATGAGAACATGAGTGCAGCAGAATATAAATACCTTGTCCTGAGTTCTTAAATGAACTGGTGACCCTGGATGAGGGTATAAACATTCTTGCACGCCACCCAGAGTTGAGGGAGATGTTGATTAAAGTCAGACTGTAAAATAAAGCCTGTTATATCCAAAAGGAAGAAGGATGAACCATTGACGTGTATTTGGGAATGCGTGAAGTGTTTGGTAATGAGCATCAAAGAGAAAGATATTAAAATTTATTTCCCATGCTGAAGTAATTAATGGGCTATTATGCCAGGTGTCTAAGCTGCGCAGAGGTCTGGGATAAATAGTGTTCCAGCAGAGGATGCAAAATATGATTTAAGATTAAATGGAATGATGTTAGTTCTAGCGGAGCGCTTAGGATGCCCTCTTCCTCCAATTGCTGTTTCTTTTTCCCAAGCTGCTAAGTAGCTATCGATAGTATTTATTGTCTGGGAAGAGATGTACTCCTTTAAATTTGTCTTTGGATCCTAGCAGTGTTGCAAACTGAAGACTCTGGTGACCTGTTTCTGGTACCTGCCATCTTTCAAAACCTTGTCTAATCTTATTAGTCTTCACACTGCAAAGCAAGCAGGGCAGCACCCCAAATGGCAGCACCCTCACCCCACAGAAGCCAGTTAACTGCACCCTCAGGCGATAGATTTTGTGTACAAAGCCATGTTAGGGATTGCATTCAGATAAGGGCTGCAGATACACCCAGGGAGAAAGGACGGCCTCGGATTAGGCTTCCCAAACTGCAGTTCCCAAACCAAATCCAGCCATTTTTGTTGCCTCTGCTGCTAATAGAGGTTGTAGCTAAACAAAATGTGGGAGCCTCTGGTTCAAGGCTTCTTCAGCAAGGTCCAGCCATACCCTGCTAGGGTTCAATTTGCTGCTTCACTGGTCACATCCCCTTGCTTTCCCTCACGAATGCCTCTGGAACAAACGTGTTCTCCCACAACCTGCCAGGAAAGACCGGTGGTGAGTCACAGCACTAACATCTGTGGCTGAAAGCATAGATGCAGGCAGCTGTAGGGGATCAGGGAGATCCTGCTTTGCTTTGCTTTCCAGGGTAACTAATCCTACCTGTGCTGAGCAAGTTTGGGGGCTCAGATCTACGGGGTAAGCTGTGATGGTAAGATAGGGCTAAGGATGTTACAGCATAAGAGCTTCTGCAAGTAGAGGACAAAGGATCATGGTATTTTTCTTGCTAAGAGAAATCTTCAGTAAGCTGAAGTTGGTTCTGCTGTAAAAGTTTTATGCTTTATCTGAAATAATGCTTGTTTTATAAATGTAGGAGTTTAGAAACCTCTTGGCCTTCAAGAGAAAACTGCCTGTTTAGGAGCTGTACCTTTTTGTATTGTTATTCAAAAATGTCTCAGTTAATCATTGCTAAAGGCCTTGCCAGCCTGTGTTGCAAATTCCTTTTTTAAAAAATGCAGCATGTCTATAATTCATGTGGCTCCTCTCCACATAGATAAGGACTCGTCTCAAATGTCAGGGTGGGGGAGGAAAGGATACCTGACCCAGAGGGCAAGAATATTGAATGCACTGGTGTTGGACTTGACATTCCCCTAGTATTCACCGCGATAACATCAATCTCAAGGAACCCTCCTGGTATAAATACAGAGCTGCTGCGTTTAATGTATATTTCCAAAGGAATTTCATAGTAATTGAGCATTAAATGATGTCCACTTATCGTAAAGCGTTACTGTTTTTATTAAAAATTATAAATGGGCTTCAGCAGAACAGAATATACCAAATTCATACCACCATCTCTATTAGCCTTTACGTTATAATTGTCATTGACCGCCTTTACTGTATTATTTCTAGACAGTTCATAATTTTCCCAGCTGAACAAATGAAGATCTGTGAGCAAAGAAAGGCACTGACTGGGTTATGTATTGCCATTGATTTTTATTCTCCTTGTTTCACAGAATACGCTTAAAAATCTTGCTATCTCTGCGATGGGCCTTATTAGCACTCAGAGGAGCTGGCGTGAGTTGGATGGCAGTAACGCATGCCGTTCTGCTGCGCTAGAAATCCCAGCTCGTGGAGAAGGAGATGTCAAAGCTGACCTTGGGATAAATCTGCTGGATGTCCAGGTATGACCCAGGCAGTCAGGATTTGGGGGTCTTTGCCCAGTGCGTGGGTTGGAGTGAACCATTACAAATCTGTGTCTGCAAAAGAAATAGCGTCCTGAGGACTGCTCAAAGGGAACCAGGCTGCCCGTTTTGCAGGCAAGGCAGCGCCTGTGTGGGAAACTGTGTCTTATTCAATAACATTTAATCCTGAGAAAGATGATAGCTAATATTGGCATTTCCCTTCTATAAAGACGATGGCTTTTGCACAGGTTATCAAAGCACCTACCCACATAGCCTCTCTTCGCTGCGGCTTTCAAAGCTTTTCAAGTTTGAAGAACAAAAACCTAAGTGAATGATGAGGGTTTGGTTCAGTTTGTGGGGAATGCTGGTTATTTCACCTTGCTATTTTGTGTCATTTGGGGATGCTTACACATTCCTGAAAAATAGGTTAACTGTAAAATGGTTTTTAAGGCTGAAAAAGGGTAAGATTTGAAAATTGAAAACTGATATTTATTTGCAAAATTTGACCCAAATCTATTAATTAATTTAGTCCTCCTGAGACCGTAAAAGAGGTAATTAGGTGTTCGCAGCAGAAATGATCCTACAGAACATTGCTATTCTATTTTATTGTCATTAAACAACAAATAACGAGCCACCAAGAGATAGGAGGGGAACTGCGAATGGAAGTTACGGCAAGATTCATTATTTCTGTGTATATTCTTGAGGCTTGAATGAAATGACATTTGTGGGCTAGAAATACAGATCTTCCCATCCTTGGCTCATTCAATCAAGTCTGGTATGGTAGTATTTACCTTTTAGATGCCTGTATCTTTTATTGGATCTTGATGCATCATCTAGTTCAGATTAGTAATTTGGTTTTTTAATTAGCAGGGCTTCACTGTGCCCTGTTTGTCTCTCCTACTGATCTCTGCATTATCTGTAGAAACGCAGCCCCATGGGAAGATGACCAGGAATGCCTAAGACCTTGTACAAAGCACTAAATGCTGTTTCTGTACCAGGAAAAAGTGAACAAACCCTCTTATACAGATCTGTAAGTTTCTGGGAACTTTCTGATTTCCAGGGAGGAAAAAAAATCCACTACAACTAAGAAGGGGAAATACCTGTCCAGTTAAAATGAAGGAAGAACATATTTGAAAATTGTTTTCTACAAACGCACCCTCACAAATAGCCCCTCTCTTCATATTCAACCTGTGCTTGAATAAAGCTGCAGTTAAGGATTCCCGTGCAGCAGAATTCCTCAAAGTGTCTCCATTCAATATACAAGTATTTCCGACCATGCGAGTAAGGAGAGGTACAAATGCAGCCCTATCTTTGCCCTTATTGTTTATTAATGCAGGAAGTGCTCACACAACCCCTGATCCTTCTGAAAGCCATAACTGGCCTGTGTGTTCTGGTTTGTATATGAAGTGACGGGAATTACACAGTCTCACTCCACAGACCAAACTTTTCACAGAGCTTTGATAGAAATGAGCCCCTGGGGACTTGCAGGATGCTGCCTTTGCTCTGTGACACTCTGTGATGGCAAAGCCAGCTATCAGTTGTTAATCCCAACGCGTCATGTAAGACACTTTCTATCTCCTCCTGTAATGTTAATGCAGCTGGAATTCCATAAATCAAATCTCAGCAGTAAAAAGGTTAATAAGTTTACACTATATAATTGAAAGCCATATTGGTGATTAAAAGGATTTTATATATCAGTTTTCTGGGTCACCAACTAATTATTTTTGGTGGCCTGTAATAAAACATAGCACCATAGGCAGATAGAGGCTGTAATCACATAATATATGGAAAAATGCATTTACATTTATTTGAGACGAGGTTGTGTGTACCAGCTTGTTGAATAGCCTTTGAGGTATATCTTTCCTAGTTTGGAGACAATGGAAGAACTGCATGCTCCGTGTACTTGGTTAGGTTCATATAAACTTATTGGATTGAGTTTTGAGGTCTGGCGCTTTCTCTCCAGAGCTAAGCCCAAGGGAACCAGCTGTCACCTGTGATGGAAAGGTTCTGCCGAGGCACTGGGGATCAGATTGCTATTATAATTCATTTTAATGCATTCTGCACGTACTAATCATTTATTGGAACAGGATCTTCTGTAATAGGGACATGACTAGGAAGAGACAGAGGCGATTGATCATCCTTGCGTAGAAAGGATAGTTAAAAAAACAAGCAAAAAAGAAACCTTTTCTTTTTTGGGGCAGGTGTGCACACATGCACAAGGGATCGGGTATTCAATGTGCAGATAGAGAAAAAATAGAACTCGAAGCTTAATTTGAAATCTCTACAGTAAAAAAGAAACCTTCTGTGCAAGGGGCAGATATGTGCATGTGCACGAAGGATCAGGTATTCCGTGTTAAGATAGGGAAAAGCTGAACTCAAAACTTGAATTGAAATTTCTACAGTTTTATCAGGCTGAAACACCCTTTGGAGCCAAACACCCAGACACAGAGACATTTCAAACTTGGACCTCTGTTTTGCACGTTGTATGTTTTAGTGAATTGCTCTGATTGCATCAAGAAGCAGCTAAGGGCAAAGGCAGATGCTGGGTGTGCATGCGGATTTGCAGGGAGGTGCTGCGCAGGGTGTGTGTATACACAAATAGGTCACAGGTTACTTCTATAGTCTCCGGAGCCTCCTGTGGTCCTGTGCGAGGTAACACAACCGCAGCCCGTGTTATGGTAAAGCAGCCCACTGCTGATCTCGGTTGTTCTGCCTGTTAAGCAAAGGGCAAATCACAGCTGGCAAACAGCACGATACGGTGAGCGCTGGGCACATCATTCCCACCGTCAGGGCAGGATCTGAGATGTGATCAGAAACAAATGACCTGATGTTCAAATCACTCCTGGACAATGCTTGCAGAACCACTTTGGAGAGCAGGACCTTCTGTGACAAGTATGTTTCTGCAATATTTCTTACATCTTTTGGCTACATCTTTTTAATTGGCAAATCATTAACCCTTAAATGCCCGTTGCATAGAAGCAGTGCCATCACATGTTACACTGTAATGAGTAAAGGTTCAAGTCCTTTGCCACTAAAATTATTCGCTTGTCATGTACTATATCTAAATAGTAGATATACTATTCCGCACCGAAAAGAACATCTTTTTATTTGAATTAGGTTCTTAAAGTGTTTCCTAGCAGCATAGCTAAGGGGATACTTGGTTTTAAACACAGGCTGGGGAGGTTAAAAGTGGAATGGCAGTTATGTGAGTAATGGCCTATGAGTCAGCTGCTGAACTTGACTTGACAACCTCCATGTCGCCACCGAGTCAGAAGGCATTTGTGTGACAGTTTGAGGGTAAAGAAATAAAAAATAAACTGGTAGTTTCCACTGGTAGAAGGCCATATCAGGGCTTTTGGAACAGACTGAGAAGGGGAAAAGTTAAGCAGTAATAGTGCAAATGAGGAAAGACTGTGGATATGTATTTGAATTACCTACGCGGATGTAATGCATCAGGTGTACCCCCTGAAGTTCAAAGGAAAAGCAATCTAGTTTAAGAGTCCGACTGCTGGAGGGGCTGTCCTGGCTGACGCTGAGTAAGCCTCTCTCCCGTGGGTCTTTGCAGCTATAACTTGGTTAGATTTGATTTGAACCATTTTGGACTAAGAAAGAGCCAAATAACACTTTTGCCATCTGCTGTTGTTACAGGCTGGAACAGCAGAATTGCTTGCCTTTCCATCACTTTGTTCAGTCTCTCTCTTTGGGGAGATTTTTGTCACTGGATTGGTAATGCAGGAAGTTGTTATTTTTTCACACATAATCAGCAGCAGAAAGAGTACGGTCCTGTTTCAGCGTCTAGCTGCTGAAAGACATCTTTGTTAAAATTGGCAAAGAGGGTGAAAAGCAAATCGAATGGTGATTTGGACAAGGCCTAGTGGTGAGGTAGTGCATGGGAAGGGAGGGATCTCACGGCTTTCCTGGGACAGGACTTCTGCCTCTGACACAGCTAAGCCAGTTCTTCTGAATAATAAAATCACAATAGCTAAACAGAGGGAAATAACGTGTTCTGCATAAGCATTCCTGTTTTACAACATTATTAGAGATAACAAAAAGAAATTTGAGCATCCGCTGTGTATAGTTCCCTTCTTGCGACATGTACGTAGTGGTGTTCTCTGGACAGAGCTTCTGCCAATATATTTTAGGTAGCATAGGCAAGGAAGGGGAGGATCCCCAAAACTATTCTGTATCTGCCCTAGAACAAGAGGTCGGGACCATAATATGGCCTCTAGTACTCCTTGTCACTGAAATCCTTTCACTTCACGCCTTATCGCATAAGTTCAATATACTTTTCGGCTAAAGCTCTCCTGAGCACTTAGCTCTTTAAACTCCCTATTCAGCAGGTGGCTTATTTAAATGTGGCTGTCAGGTTGGCCAGTGGCCAAAAGCGAATGGCTCAATGCGTGAACCGCAGTGTTTGGGTTTAATTCTGCTCTTGTTTCTGCCAGCAAAATCCTCCTGGCTCCAGTGGGGTTGTGTGGGGTACAAGTGAGTGCAATATAGGGCTGTCGGCTCAACTGTTTGTCAAATAAATCTATGGCCAGTCATTTGCATTATGTCAGCTAAACATTTGCCTGGCACTTTCGCATGTGCGAGCCAAGGAGGAATTGTGGATTGTTTGAAATGAAAACCATAATTGTCAACTCTCACTTAACCAATAAGCATTTCTTCCGTAGCGTGCGAGTAACTTATTTTGCAACCCACGGCCTCGAACAGGAAATGTAATGTTTCTCTAAACATTCAGTACAAATGGGGATATTAGCTGCTTAATTGATTCTTCGAAATTCGGGTCTTATGGCTGAACAAGCGAGATGGAGGGAGGGGGGAAGCACATGGTTTAAATGAAATAGATGGAAAATAACTGCTGAATGATAAAAATATGTTTTAAAAGTAAGCAGACCTGTTTTCCCTCTGCCTCTCCATTAAACGTGTCAGGAAAGGGCCTTTACAACTAGGTGGTAATTAGAGAGGAAAAAGCAGTGCTGGCAGAGCAGTCAATCTATCACATCCTCTAAAGCCTAAATGTTACTGGCAATTAAACAAGTTAGTAGGGGAAAAACTTGACAAGCAAGTTTTATCACAGAATCATCTTGGTGGCAAAGTATGTGGGGCTCTCTTGTTAGATTCCCTCGTGCAACCCCAAAGATTTAAAATCCAAACCCAGGAATGCACATTCGAACCAAAGTGACTATTTTCTTTCCCAGACTACCCAGGCGCAGGGAAGATTAGAATGCTAAAAATAAAACAACCTTTCCCACCTCCCCCTTCCTCGCCCCTCCAAAGTCAAATCTGTCCAGGTTGACTGCTCCATTAAATTCAAGAACAAAAAGTTATAAATTGAACGTACGGAGAGCAGTGCCTTTTCTTAAAGTGATGTTTCCTCACCTTAATGGATTTAGCTATGGCAGGGAGTCAGAGAGAAGCTGTCTTAACTAAATCTTTGACTGATTATGCATTTTTTTTCTATTCATACAAGATAGATTCATCATTCCAATTTGTCAAGCTGGCAAAGTTCCAATTAATTACACCAGGAAAAGCTCAAGCTGCATTAGGCCTCTGTCAGGCCTAATCTAGTGCCTCATTTACTGGAGCCCCAAATGAAGAGATATCAGAGGTGTTGTTCCTCTTGGTACTTAATTTGATGAATGCCCTAGCAGCACGATTGGTGGCAGAGGTGTATATCTGTGTGTCTCTTCATCAGCCACCACTGCTGAAGTCGTCATGCTTTCTCTACTAATTTGAGGGCTCATCTGTATACTGGATGTTTTTTTGGAAAGCCTATTCTTCATAGATATGCCAAAAGGTTTCTTCTGTGTGTGCATGTGTCTGGGTGTGTTTCCAGATACGCTGGACCTGATTCTGATCTCAGTGATGTAATGAGACGGGGTTCAAGGCCTTGTATGTAAATGTAAAGCAATACAAGTTAGATTGGATGCTATAAAGGGGCTGTAAATTTTGACATCCTTGTTACTGTGTGTTTGCAGAGGAAGAGCAGCTTCGCAACTTCGTGTCATGCTCATAAGGAAGCGTGGGTTACCATCCACATCCGCTGTAAAGAAGTGTTCCAAATGCTTGAATAACCTGAACGATTTGTTTGCTATATGGATTTGAATCTTTGCTATGAATACATACACGCTGTATCAGTACAGTGAATAAGTATATGCAGGTACAGATAGACTTTCTGACACCACACCGGTGGGCTACTATTGAATGTATGCATCCAAGGCTAATTCTTAAATATTTTACAGTAAAGACACTATGGACCAAGAACATATGTTTCTTTTCTGCAGCACTTTACGTACGAATTATTCAGCATAAGGTGCCAGAATGCCAATATGTTTAGCTTACTTTTGGCTTTTAACCACTGCTGTGATTAAAGATGTAACTGCAGCAATGCTGTCACTTTGCACATAGGTTTAGGTGTCTCAGAAAGGAAGCAGCATTAGCCAAGAGTAAAGTAGCTGTGTACTTTGGCTGAGTATAGTACTAAAAGTCTTCATTTGCCAGCAGTTACCATGCTGGGATTCTGGGTTTATTTTCCACTGACTGTATTTGAGGGACTGGTGTGTGCAATGATGATTTTTAATGGCAGCTATCAGACATGCATATGGTGCTCAGTAGGAGACCGTATTCAGAACAACCAAGGAGAGGATTGATGTGCTGACGACTGTAGTATGACAGCTCCTCTGTAGACAGTTTGGACCTCAACCGGTGCTCATTTTTGGAAAGGAGGCCTTTGTCCCGAGAGTTTGTATCTGCTAATACATCAAATTTGCATCTGCCGTTAGTGTGTCAAAATGAGGTAAGCCCAGTTTTGTTGGAACAGGGATAGCACCCTAAATCTTTTAGATGAGATTTTGCAAGTGTTCCTGTTTTGTTTCAGGGCAGAATCAGATAAGGAAATTTAAATCACCATGGTAAATGGTGAAGATAGAGGTAGACTGCAGTTGTAATGATCTCTTTTTCACTCTGCACAAGAAGGTTTTTGCTGGACATATATAGTTGAGGTTGGTTCTTAAATGTTCTGCTTAAAAAGTCACTGTGGACCAAAACCATATGTTTCTTTTCTGCAGTACCTTATGTATGAATTATTCAGCATAAGGTGCCAGAATGCCAATATGTTTAGCTTACTTCTGTTTTTTAGCCTTATGTTTTATGTTAAACAGGTTGTTTAAACTCACCTGTTGAACTTGAAATAACTAAAAGCTTTCATATAGTCAGGGCCAGGCAAATCTTAGTGGATTATGTGAGCTCTTGTAGTTTCCAGGTCTCTAGACTGGGCCTTTGGTTATTGTATTTGTACCCACATGCTATAGGCTGGCTTGGTTTTGCACCCAGCAGTTCCTTTATGTTTGCTGGTATTTGTCTTTGGTTTACAAGCCTACCTGGGGTATTTTGTGAGTGGTTTCAATGTATATTAATGCCAGTAGGTACTTGAGGCTGTCCTAAGCTGTCAAGGGCAATGCACCCGCTCCAGGTGGAGATTATCTTGGCTGGTTCTTTTTCACATGCACCACCAACATGGTGTTGGAGCGAGCTCTATCCTTTAGAGAAATGAGAAATGTATGTCTGTCCTTCTGTTGAGGAGATACAAGGTTGGAGGCTCAATGGATGTATCCATGGGCTGTTTTCTTCTCTAGCTGTGTACTGATTTACCTAGGGGCTTAGCAGAAATGTGTCCCCGGAGCTATGTTGGACTCGTACTGTTACAAATGAAAACTAACTGGCCACAAAAGGGAATATTCACAACGTACTACCAAAGGACCATATTCACCCTTGTTCTGGGCACCAAAACGAGGTTTGTATTTGTAATAAAGTCCCACTTAACCTTTCAGAATAGAGCCTACACAGTGCAATGATCACTCAGTGGCTTAAAGACTCTGATGGCTCCTGAGTCTTCTAGACAAGGCAGAAGTGACCTCTTACAGACACGAGCAGTCCTGAAAAGACCATAATCCAACAGAAATTTCTTTCTGCAAGGCTGTGACCCAGAAAGCTAGAACTGCTCTTCCTCGTGTTCTCAGTGAATTTTCATCTGCATCCAATGCAAAATTCAACCTCCGCAGTAGTTTGGGTCGTCACACTAGCATCTATCTCTGAGGAATGATTACAGATGATGAGTTATTACCTTTAAATAAGGGGTAATTAATGCTTCCCACTTAGACTTTAATGAAAGGATTTCCTTATTGGGGGGATAAGGAATATATTGTATCGGTAATGCCCTTTGGGAGTTATTGGCAGAAAGTCTGCGGTTAATAATTCGGAGTAACAAATAAATGTGGGCAACTTGTGATATATGTATGGAAAAAGAGGTGTCAAATTATTCATTATGAATTATTCTGCCAGTTCTAATAATAACGCAGCCTTTGAGGAGGAAAAGAAAGCTAGATCTGTCAGTGCAGACAGAGTCTTTTGCAGTAATTCTATCCCTTTCAAATGGAAAAATATAAACTTCCTCTGAGAACAGAAAATTAGATAAGACAAGAAGAATGGGATCCCTGCTCCAAATCCATTTTTTTAGCGTAATGTACACTAATGGATAATAAAAGATGGTTGATTAACGAATGGCTGGTACACCAACCAGCTGAAAAAACACATTTTGGTAGTCAGGACTTGCAAAATCCATAGGTTAAAGACAAATTTAACCTCTGTCACTGCTCTCAATATGGCCAGGTGCCCTTATCCAGGTAGGATTGTTTTTATGAGGAAAGGCCAGACTCTGTGTGTGTGTGTATTTGTAATACATATATGTATATGCGTACATATACACACACTGCCATCTGCATCTTTAGGCAGATTTTGGGAGAATATGTTTACATGTGATACCTGAAGAAACTTGATTGAATGGCAAACTAGTGTCTGGCAACAGGGGTGGAGGTCGAGGACTTGAAAGAGGTCTGTCCCGTTCCTGGCATACCCACAAGTTGCCATCTGCTTGCAGACAGGTTCTTGCTCTCCCCTTGGGCTTTTTCTTTTCCCTTCCTCAAAGGTCGTGGTGAAACATTGTCCATTAGTAGTTACAAGCTGCTTTCTTACCTCTTTGATAATGACAAGTGTAGCTGGCGCTTTTTCTGAGAGGATGGTGTAATTAATACCTATGTATCAACTTCAGTGTCATTTGTGAGGAATGCTCTCCTGAGCCACCAAATCTGAAAATGAGCAGGGTCTCTTAACCCTTTTGGATTTGGTAACTTGGTTCCGAGCTCTCTCAAGACACTGAAGGAGATTTCACTGAGCTTTGCTGACTTCGAAGACACAGTTAGCACAGCCTGAGCCAAAGCAGTTAATCTGAAACCATGTGAGTTGAAAGAAAATGATTAGAAGATTTCTGTAGGGCTTTGTCATGTTTGAATATATTGCCTTTAAATATAGCGGGGGGAGGAAATCTCTCTGCCATGCGATGCTTGGTCAGGTTTAACATTCTCATGTCAAAGGGTCTGAAAACACTAATACTCTTTACTGGTGAACGCTTTTCTAAAATATTAATAAATTCACGTGGCAGCCTGTATGTCATCCCTGCTTTGCATCTTGCACGCTGTGTTCACGTCTGATTAAAATGTGAGCTGTCCAGGGCAGGACCCGTGCGTTCAGTGCTGGCTTGCTTACTGGTGCTATTATAAATAATTAAGGCAATTATCCAATATGTTTGTGACAACTGACTGCTTTGGGTCGGCTTCTCTGAGGACTCCTGTCATCAGTGAAAATTCTGCAAATGGAGGGGTTTGCAGACTCCAGCACCAAAGACGGATTACCTGGAAGCTTTCAGAGCTATAAACAATGCACTTTCCATTTGCCTCTCCATACTGTACGGACTTAATCAGAAACTGTAATTTTATAGTGCGAGCAAGTGGGTGAGAGACATCACCAGCGTGAGTGAGACAGAGGCATTGTCTTTTGCGATGCCAAATCCCAGAATATTAAGAGTTTGCCAAAGGCGTTTCAGAGATAGGTTTCCTATCTTCATCAATAATTTAAAACATTCCCAAGTCTCCTCTGAGTGGCTCAGAATAAGAGCTGAAGGCACGGATGTCAGAAGGCAGAGTGACTCCCAATTAGTCAGGTAGAGTGCTTTCTTGTTGACTCAGCCGGGGCAAGGGTGGCTATAAAACCCAGGCTTAAGTCCTTATAGATTCCTTAATAGTTTTTCTTCTTTAAATCTGTGGTAATTTGTAAGAGATGAGTGGGCCGTCCAGTCCCTAACCCACCGGGGTACTCATTAGTGCCACTGAAAAAACACATAGGCGATTGTGTAAGTTGGCGGATATAGTTGCTAACAGAAAATGGGTTGGAGAATCAGCACCATATTGTATGTGAGCGAGACCCAGAAAGAGGTAGCAGCTTTTAAAAGCTGCTGGAAACCATGGCGTGACTTGGGGGCATTATCAGCCAAGGAGAGTTTGCAGTGATGCCTTCTAAATTGGTGCTTCTTTTTTGAAAGCATTGCCATTAAGATTACCATGTATATGTGGAGTTACGAGGAAGTGACGGTATTTTGTTCCTCGCACGCATGGCTCTTATTAGAACATTTTGGTGTCATGCAGACAATTGCTTGTGGGCCCCTAAAACTGAGTCACATGAACGAGTTATCCTGAATCAGCCAATTTGCAGCAACTCTCTGGCTGCGTCTATCTCGGTGTCATAAAACTCTTGAGTGTGCTATCTATTTTTGAGCATGCTAAACGTGTTTATTTACCACACAGCTTATTGTGCACTAAACTCATCCACATGGCAGGCAATTTTCTAGTGCTTAGGCCACTATTTGACCCAGCTGCCATGGAGAAGGCTATATTAAGTCCAGCTGATCAGGGCTGTCTCCATGGTGGAACAGGAAATTAGTCTCTATAGCTATATGACTCTGTCAGCTTTTCTACACATTTCACACAACTAATTTCCTATAATGTGCAGCTTTTCCTACCATCCTTTTTTTGTGTGTGTGTGTGGGTAAGATTATTTTTATATTGCATTCCCTGATGTGGCATTAAAATCTTAAGCCTGACACTAATTACGTTTGGGGTTTTTTTTTTTTTTTTTTACTTTCTCCTGACACTGCTTGCTGCACCTGTTTATGCCTTAGTGCTTTTAACTGCATGTGATTCCATCCAAAACATGCTGCTTCCTTGCACTTGGGTTGGAATCGTGTTTTGCTGCACACTTCTACATTTTAATCAGAGCTTTGCAGTGCTTGTCTGGCCCAGTGGCAGCGCTCGACTGTGAAGCTTTCCTCCTTTGAAAAAACCACTGATTTTTTCAAAGCTGTCCTTTGTACTGTTGAGATCAGATTTAAATAGCTGGTTACTAAGAAAAAGTTGCAAGTGCCTTGAAGACAAACGTTTTAGAGATTAGAGGAGCTCTGGAAAACTGCAGGTTAAGAGAGGATGGGATTGCAGTGAAGTGGGGATTTATTTCCCCCTCCCGTAGGCTTGTGTTCCAGCACTGACTTCAGTCCTCATGCAGAGTTGCAGATGTTTTTTCCCAGGCCTTGAGTCCTGGCTCCTTATTACATCTATATAACATCAGGAATCTCATTCCAAGAGGAACAGATCTTCAGCTCTGCAACTCAGATTTTCAAGGAGGGGGGCATTTTTATCAGTGATGCAAGCTGTGATACAGTGTCTAACATGTGGCTCGAGTTGTCTGTGTAAGCAAAGCCCCTCCATGCATGCCCCTGGCTCATGGAAAATAAAAGGTAATTGATGGATCTCAGATTAAAGTTCCAGATCCTTGATGCTCCAGGTCTTGTCAATGTTTTGTTAATGTGACAGAGTTTAGTCAACTGCGAAATATGGTTTGATGTTCAACCCCTTTGTCCTGTGTCCTTGAACTCCCGTGAAACTACGTGATCCTTGGCAGGACCAAATTCTCATCTAAATTGCACTGCTTTGAGTCTAAGGCAACTCCTCTACACTGCATGGATGTAGTCCCTGCTCTTCCCTGCTGTAGAGTGCCAACGCGCCTATGCTTTGTGCTTTGGGTTTTACTGATTGGGGGGCTAGAAAGCTGGTAATACGCCACTGGGCCAGTGGCTTAATGCAGGAATTACTGGAAGCAGCAATCTTGGAGTGCTTTTTATGAGGATAACAAGGCTTTTGCAGACATAAAAAGCAGGAGAAATGCTTATTAGTTATGGGGAAGGTGAAAGGCTTAGAAAACTGATTAGTGTAGCAGTGTGGTCAGATTGAAATGAAAGCTCAGTGGCATAATCGTTAATTGGGTGCTTACTTACCTACTAATTTGAGCTTGGATGTCAGCAGTACTGCACTTCATCTCAAACCAGAGGTCAGGCTTTAATGCTACATCATAAATTACGTAAAGGCACAACACTAACAATTAGATAATTATGGAGACCCATGCTGTTGCAATTTAACTGGGCAAGTTCAGGGCAATCATGACAGGAATAGTGCTTAACCCTGAATCTGCTGCCTTTCTTTCAACCTGACAGCCAAATATATGTGGCCAAGGAGGTACCGAGCCGTCTGGCAGCCCACAGGTTAAAAGCATCTTCTTCTATTAGTCAGATTCATCAGATGGCCCGGGCAAACTCTGAGACAATATCGCAAAAACGATAATTCTCGTTCAGAAAGAAAAGCCTGTATTTCAATCTACAGGAGATTCTGGGCAGGGCAAAGCAGTCAGAACAGTTTTTGTGTGCGAGGCACATTTTGTGTACTGGAGTCATTCAATTGCCCACAGCCTTGTGCTTGTGCCTGCCTGGCTGGTAGTGCTGCTTTCTGGGTGAGAAGTAGTATTGTAGAGCAGAGACGAGGCCACTGCAGAGAGTGGCTCGTCCCCAGCCGTGTCCCTGCCATGACCATGCTAGAAGGCACATTGCCCAGCTGCAGCCTCTGGTGATTCTTGCCCGTAAGTCCCAAGAGCATTCAGCGTGGCTCCCCTTGATGTTCATGATGGCTTTAACGGAGAAAGAGTTCAATCAATGCTGGACACTTCAAAATTCAATCCACAGAAGAGATATTGAAGATCAGGGTGGAAAACATCAGTCGGGTGGATTGGAAAGTGATTGACAGCGGGATGAAATTAATAACGTGCGGATCTTGGGTTGTTCAGCCGCATGGTTTCAGACATAAGCAACGTACCTTCATCTGGAAATACGTAATGAACAGTGATTTCCGTGGGGTGTTAGAAGCCTACAGGCTTTATTGGATTTAGGCCTAGGACTTTTTTTAGTGCTGTCCTTTTACTTTTGTTCCTGGACCTTTTGGCAATCAGGTAAATCGCTCACACCATGATATTTTATTACCTCTGTAAACATTGAGGTTTTGTTTGTGCTCTGGGTTGGGCTGAGTAAACTGTGCACAAAAAGATAAGAACTGCTCACTGGCATTTTGGCACGGTTTTCCTTCTTTGGGATATTTTATATAATTCAGGAACAAAAATGGCCTTTTGAGGAAGCCTCTCCTATTAATAGTAATGGTGTCTTATAGTGTACTGTGCAATGATGTCATATGCCAACATTTTCATCCCTCGGTTGAGGGACTGAGTGTGTGCATTAAGTTTAGCAATCTCTTCCTTTAGCCTTGGTAGCTAAAATTCCTTCAGGTGCTAAGTTTGTTATAAAAGTGCTAGGAAACCCTTAGCTGTGGCACACTGCTTTGAAAAATAATCTTATAACCTTTATATATATATATGCTGCAATATAGCGTGGTCAAGTAATGACACATTTGGTTACCTGTTATTAAGGGTTGAGTTATGGTATACTTTTTGTTTTAATTAGTCTGCGATAAATAAAAACTCAGGGGCTGTTCTGCTCTGGTAGTTCTCATTTTTCCTGCAGCCTTCCCTGCCTTTACCAGTTTATTAGTGTAGAAAAAGTGGCGTGTCGTACTTGCAACGTGTAGACCAAGCGCGAGGCTGTAGACTTGGTCTGAATCAAATGTCCATAATACAGTGCTGGGGTGTGCTCTGGGTAGGTCTATGTTGCACCTAATTTGGTAGCTAGAGGCTATCCCCATGCCCAAATTCACTAAGAGCCCTGCAGGACAGGCTGCAAATGGTGCCTGAGCCAGGTTGTCCCCTTCTGGGATGCTCTACAAAGCATGGGGAGAGGAGATGGACGTCTTTGCTCAGGCTGCTTGAGAACTGGATTTTTTTTTTTTTTTTTTACTGTTGGTACTTTTTAAAGGGAAAAACAAAGCTGGATTCTGCCATGGGCTGGGCTACACCTGGCTGTGTGGGTCCAGAGAGCCCCGCAAAGTTACTGGACTCAGTTCAACAGTGTCTGGGAGGGATTTTCTGGACTTTATATAGAGTAGGGGTACCAGCGCTCCCTTCAAGCAATAAAATCAATCCCGTTCTTTGGCTGCTGTCCTCCCAGCGCTGCCCAGGGTAGAGCTAGGGCAATGGGTGTTGGGAATGGCCTGGTGCTGTACAGGGTTATGCTGGGTCTGAATCAGGGTCTTAAAAAGCCTTTAATGGGTTGGAAATGATCTTCAGTGCAGGGGACGTGCAGGAGTAGCCTAGCAGGCATGCTGACAGTTTTGCCCTACTAATAAATTTGACACCGCTCTCCTGCAGCATTTGTGGGTATTGATTGCCATACATCATGGCATGAGTCCTTTTCCAAAGGTGCTGGTGCCTTGGGTCCATGACAATCTGATCAGTGCTTTAGACCATGACATAAAAAGACCAGCAGTTCCTCCTGGCAGGCCTTACTAGCAAAAAGCATTTTATAAATAAACCCTCTTATGGGGGTTGCAAAAGCAAACTCTGTCCTTAAGATGGAGCACACCCAAATGCCTTCAACTGCAGGCCAAAAGGAACTGCTGTGTTTACACGTGTAGCTCCTGTGCAGATCCCCATGTAAGCAGTTGTTCACAGCCAACTTGAGGACGTGGCTTGCAGATCAGTGCTTGTCCGGATAGCCTGGGGCCATAGACAAACTGCTGCCAACCCTGGAAATTTCACTGCAATATTTGATCTTTCTCTTAAAGCTATTTGGTCTTTCTCTTAAAGCTGTAGCTGCTGGAAGGAAGAGAAGGAACTAGAGATGCAGTATTCTTTTTTTTTTTTTTTTCCCCTAGTTTCTAGAGCTGAGAAAGCAAGCTGAGCAACATAAAGCAAGTGTGCCCTCAAGGTTCAGGAAGCAGAAGGTGAATGAAAGGCACCTGCAGTGATTTCTTTTAGAAGGATCACTTGATGTTTGACCTATTCATGTGGCTTCCTGACACAGGTGTCAGGACTCTTGCATCCTTGGGATTGGCGCCAGCACTCACAGAGCAAAGAGCAGAGGCTGGCACTGTGGTTTGCTCATTTGGGCATGATCCCAGGCAAATGTGACAGTGAAATGCTGTGCCTGAAGCATACCAAATGTTTGCACTATGGGTTAAAGACACAACGTTGATGAAGCACTTAATGCTCGTGAAGTTTGGTGCACCATAGCACTGGTCCCCATTCATGGGTTTGATTCTGTAGCAGCCATTAGAAATCCTGGCCATGCTTTAATTATATCCCTTCTCTCTTCCTACCCCCCAAAGCAGAAAATATCCATAGAAATTAAAAAGTTAACTTTCATCCGTCTTTCTGTCTTCAAAAGCTTGGGCCTCTCCCACTGTAGTGTCTTGAATACTGATTACCACGGGATTTATTGCTAGTGGGTTGGGGATTGGGTTGAACTGAAGAACACCTGAACTGTACAGCTGGCCAAGCAAATCGTGTAATCTCTGCACATTGGGAACAAATTCAGGTCCAATTCATTCAATATCTGCAAAGACCTGAAAGCTGTGGCTTGTTCCTTGCTCATCCCCTATGTCTCTGGGTTACACTTCGGCATCAATAGTGCAGGAGATCACCAGCTCTCCGGGAGTTCAGCGGCCCCTGTGCACAAAGAAAGGAGAGAAATATTGATAGTTTTGCTGTGAACATTTTTGCTTGCATCGGGGGTTTGTTATTCACATGTACGTCAAGGCTCTGATATAAAGTAAAGACCATTTGGGATCCTCTCTCTGGAGAGAAGTTATATCTCCACAGGTCTCTGGAGCCTGGTGTTTCAAAATAAGGTGTCTGAGTGAACAGTGGTATTGCCAGATGGACGGACTCCTCTGTCACTGAGGAGGATTCACGTGAGGTGGGAATATCCTGGTGAGACCTGCAGATGACCTGGGTAAACCCAGGGGCATGAGACCCATTTCTCCTCTCCTTTTGCACCGACAAGATGATTCCAGCTATCCAGTGTAAGATATTTCACTCACCTCCCATGTCAGAGAATTTTGCCAGGGAGTCATACCCTTCCCTGAATATTAGAGAGAGAGGCCAAACCCCAAACCTTGTGCTGTATCACTTGGACGGTCAAAGGTCTGATTTCTATCCATACTGGCTTTGCCCCACCATGCTCTATTTTACAGATTATACCAAGACTTTTCTTTGCTCCCAGTGGCAGCGCAGTATTTCATGCCCTGTGCTGTGACTCCTCTGCCCCATGCCGGATTCTGTCTGTGCACAGTCCTGGAGCTGGGGGCTGGACCCCAGAGGAATCCTGCACACAAAAGAGCCCTGATAGAAAGTGCGGTAACCCTTGCTATAGCCCTGCGTTACAACCCTGCCTACGTTACAGGATCGGTTCCCGGGACTCTGCAAAGCCTCATGCAGTGTCTCAGAAGCATGTTTAAGGTCAGTGTGCCAGTCTAACTTATTTATACAAAGTCTGGATACTTTAGAACAATTGTATACTTGATATAAAGCTCTGTTTGATCTGGCCATTTTCTCTCTCTTCATTGGACATTTGTTTACAGTCAAATCTGAAACTTTAGCTGCCTTTGTCTTTGAAAAACTGAAAATAATGATTTTTGCAGAACCAAATTCTCTGACTGGTGTATAGAGCAGAGATGTACCACTGTACACCAGTATATGACTTAAATGTGCATTGATTTTTCCAAGTGAGCTTCCAGTAAGCAAATCCCATCACACTGCCACTTAGCCCCCCCAAAATACTGACAGGTGCAATGCTGCATGCGCTGAAATCGAAGTTATCTTTAGGAAACTTGGCACTATGTGATCTTGTCCACAGTTGCAATCAGTAACAGCAGTGCTGTTGCTAACTGTACTACTGCTCCATCTGCAAGAGAGGGGGTGGTGAATTTAAACAGGACTTTGGTAGCAGCCATTGGTGTCCAACTGCAGTAACTGCGTGGCCTGAAAGAACAAATTCTGTGTATTGGTGGTGCAGCTGCCTTTGAATCAAAAGCTCCCGACTAGTCTGCCCAGGCTGGGACTGGAAGTCAAGCAGCAGCAGCAGCAGCATCTGGGGCTTGATTTCACTTCTTGGTGAAAAAAACCCTTAAGAGTTCCTATTGCATTAACATTTATTTTTGATACAAATGGCAAAACAATTCAGCAAATGGAATCTTTACAGCTGAGAGACTGAGTAACAAGGGAAAGAAAATGTCAATGCAAGTTAAAGCAAATTTAATAAAGCAAATAAAAACAATAGACTGACACTGAAATATAATCTTAACGCTCTGACTGCAACTAACCGAAGCCAGGAAATTCTCAGCTAAGTGTTCCCTCAGCCCTCTTAAATCAACCCATTTTGCTTAGGCATTGTTGCACATAAGCGCCTTTATGAGATGGCCCCAAAACACTGGATGATAATATGAACACTAAGAAGATATTTATTTCGTCAGCTGTGTGTTTGGATATATCTGTGATGGATGTATCAGTGCTGATTCTGCAAGCCATTGAAAAATCAGCTAAACTTTAAGTATATGCTTCCACAGTTTGCACAATCAAGGTCACTGTGCTCCAGGAAACGTGCAATCCATAAGGTGGTACTGAAGACACAACAGTATTACCAAGGTCCCTTTGTAGATACTCTAATGCTGCTTTTCACAGATACTAAAGAATTGATCTTCACAAAATCTATACGTTAAGAAACCTTCATTTGCCAGATGAGAGGCTGAGGTACTGAGAGATTAAGTTGTTTACCAGCAGTCTCAGAAGGAGTGTATGGCAGTGCCAAGACTTAGTACACTCTCAGTGCCTCCATTCAGCATTTTATCCCCGAGACGTCCCACTCATGGACTGAAAAAACCTAAAAGGATGAAAATTTGGGGAATCTGAACTGCCCTGCAGGTGTATTGTAATTCGATGGATTTCAAATAGAGCTGGGGGGGGGCTCACCATGCCCTGCTGTGGGTTAGGATTTGGTTCTGGGAACTGAGGGTCTCCAGAGCTAGAACTGCCTGGAGTCCTGCTTGAATCAGAGACTTAGGATGAGGGCTGGGTCAGGATGGAGCTGCTGCACATACCTGCTTTGGAGCTAGGAGAGGACTTGAGATGGGTGATGAGCATTCTAAGAAGCATGGTTTACTCAACAGCAATTTTTTTCCCCTAAAAAAAATTCTCAAAGAAAATGCTGGCCTTGAAAAAGGAGGTAAAGAGTGCCACTTTCATCTTTTCTCCATCTTTCCCTGGAAATCTGGCCCTTAAAATATATTTGGAGTTCTGATTCTTCATTCTTACGCAAAAAAAAAATATCTTTCTCACATGAGTAATCCTGTGAAAGCCTTCAGAGTCTGCTTGAATTGTTAGGTCTACAGGTCTTTTGGGTGAGATAATATAAGCAACAGTTTGTGCCAAGTGCTTGTGGGTTTGTGCCCCCACCTCTGAGGAGTTAGACCAACAAAATTTGAACCTCCTGATACTGTTTGCAGTTGAATAAGAAAACACTGATATCAGCCAAATATATGCCTCGGTGGTTCTTCTCGCTTATGTTCAGAAAATGCACCTAATAGTTCTCTTCCAGAAGCACAGCAGAAACAAACAAATTTCTTGCTCAGATTTGCTGTGCTGCTGGATTCCACGCCCAAGAAGCTCTGACCTGCTTCTACCTCTTGAGTCCTCATTGCTGGTCCTGACCATCTCTTTATTGAAGAGCCTTCACAGCCCATATCCATCCTGCTTATCACTCTTACTCACTATTGACAAATCTATGCCCACTTCTGACAGGCCACAACTAATTGATTCTCCACCAGCGAAGTTTTCCAGCAAACGCTGTTGCAGTATCTGGCCTTATGAGTTCCCCATGGACTCAGAAAGAGGTAGTGAATATCTTCAAAAGTATCTATTTTTGTAATATTTAAACTACGCTTCCTCTCTTGCTTTCCCACTAAAAGCCTGTCAAAGACAGAGGAGCAGTGACGTGGTGCCGATCAAGAATTCTTCATTGCTTTTACTTTTTTTCAACCATTTTTTCATGCACTGCTATGTGCAGGTTGCCTCCACATGGTGTTTCTATTTACCACGCTCAGGCTGTGAGATCTGTGGGACTGTGCAGCCCCAGAATACTGGCATTTTCGTCTGTGCTTAGGACTCCCAGAATTTGTGGCGGTACAAACACAAAACAGTCTCCTCTGCTCGTGGGCAGGAAAATCCAGTAAACCCATCTGGATATAGCTCAGCCCTGCTTTTAGTTCCTTGGCTGTGGCCCGCACTGTCCGTGGCTGACTGCTTTGGAAAGGCTCCGAGTGCTCCTTCTGCTGATCTTTAGCACACCCAGTGATTTATTGAGGCTATGGGTTAGATGCAAAGATAAATATCAGCACCTTTCCAGGTTACAAGACAATCTTGGTTTCTTCCTGTAGTCTCAGGGTAGGAAGCTGCTTTCTTCCCTAAAATCCCATTTATTCACTGTAGTAATTCAGGGCCTGACTTTTCTTAGCTTTTACCTTTTTATGACTACAGGAGTACAGGGCTGGGCCAAATCACAGCATAGCCTGAGCTGTCAGTCATTTTAATAATTATTATTAACCCCCTGCTGATGCTTTTCCACATGAAAGCAAGAGTCTCTTTGGCACTTTTCTTACTTTTCTTTAAAAGATGGAAGGTGGAATAATAAAGTTCTTAATTAGCTGAGCTGGTGTTGGAAAGCTCAGTGTCAGATTTCCAGGTCAGTGTTTGATGGAGGAATGATAGGGGGAAGCGATGCATCGACATTGATTAAAGAGCAGTGATGAAGCAAGATAAAATTGACATTTAATTCTTCCCAGCTAAAGTAATGTGACTGACAATACTTAAAGGTGAACAGTCTTATTTCTTGAATCAACAATACAACCTGTAAAAACATCCGTCACAGCAGCCTTTTCTTAATTACTAACATCTAATTAGCCCCAAATCACTGTAGTGCACTGATTAAAGCAAAAGGTGCCTGCCACTCTTTCTATTTTGGGTATATCTGAGAAGGGCAAAGGATATGAAATTAACTGGCACTTCCAATTGTTTCATCCGGAGACCCTGCAAAGAGTCCTCAGCCCTTCTCTCTAGTCTCCATTCCTTAGTCAAACAGAATAGTAATCCCAGGTGAGTGTTTTTTCCTGGATGCTGCCTGGGGACAGCTCGCTGGAAGCACTGAGAACCCCCTAGAGGGGTGTGGGAACACTGCAAAAAGCCAAGCTGCTGCCTTTCCTGCTGTTAATAATGGGGAACAATTAATATTTTATAGGACTAAACTTGTTATTGTTTTCTTTTTAAACGTAGTGCATTTTTAAGCTTCTTTAAACTAGCAATTTAATGTTGCCTCACTTTAGTAAAAGACCAACCCAGCCTCCTTCCTTCAAGTTGACAAAAGGCTTTTGATGATCATTTCCCATCCCTTAGCTTTTTCCCCTTGAAAGAAACAAAGGAAGTAACAAATATAAATCCCCCAATACCTTATTTTCTACAAGGGGTCTGAAGTGCAGCTGATTACTCTGTGAATATGTTCGTATTGCAGAAAAGAGCATTCAGGTGATAAAGCTTGAAGAGGCAGTTAATGCTCATTTTCGAGCTCTGATTGAGTTGAAATATTGCTTGTTGCACCAAGGTGACTAAGGCAGGAGACAAGATCCCAGAGAAGTAGCATCCTTTTATCAGTAGATGGTAGTATAACAACATGGAAGGAGTGTAGCTGCTCTAAGGTTGTCCCAAGATCCAAGCTGTTATACTTGAATCTTAAGTGAAAAACAAGACAAAAAGAGGCAGAGAATAAGTTTAGATTCCTGTTATGTTTTACTTTTCACCAAACAGTAGTTTACAGCAGAGGGAATTAATGTATGTTTTTATTCATGATTTATGCATGGTTTATCTAGAGCAGCGTGAATAATTGATTATTTTTGTTCTCTGGCAGTGCAAAAAATTTTAAATAAATATGGTTTTTTTGAAGCAAAATAAAAAAAAGTTAGGAAATCAAACAGTGAAAGGGAAGGAGCAGACTCTTTTGTGTCAAAATAAATGTTTTATTTCTCTCCAAAGCAACTGTTTTGTTCCATAAATGCTTTGCTTTTAAGGATGGTTTGAATCATTTAACATAAAATTAAAGGAAATTGCCAAACAAAACAATTGTAGTTCAGTTCTGGCTTGTACGTATCAAAATAACGGGTTTTAAACATTGTTTCCTTTCCTGTCTCAAAGGCAAAGAGTTTGGTGAAACTGGGACAAGCTTCCCAGGAGATGGGTGCTGCCAAAAATGAAATTATCATGAGAATGAATGTTTCAACCAAGGCAACAGCGATCCTGGCTCTTGGTTTGGCCGTGCTGCACGTGAATTTCCAGCTATGAAAATACAAATAAAACAGAATAAACCCACAGAGGGGCCTCATCCCTCTGTAAGCCCACATTTGCAACGCCTTTTATTTTTTTCTTTAATTAAAAGCAGACTTTTCCTGTATGTGAGCTCAAGGATCCCAGGGGCTGGATTCACAACGTAAATGCACTTAGGCTAAAGAGATCTGTATTGATTTGTATCAGTAGAGGATCTGGCCCAGTAGGAACAAACTCCGCTTTTCCATGTAGTATTGAATTTGTATGTGTTGAATTCTGTGCTTCGGAATTAAAATCAAGGATTTGATAGCAAAAAAAGAGAAAAGGAGGGATTTGCAGAGATACTGGCATCCACCATTTTCACTGTCCGTGTCTCCTTATTAGCAAAAGCGGCATTGTAGGGGTGATGTTGATGAAGATAAAGGGCTTTTTGGTTGCAAATGGATTCTAATCGAAACCCTACTCTATGTATTTGGTCAAGGTTGACAAATGACAGCTTTTCTTTATGAAATTCTGAGGGGGGAAAAGAATCTATGAAAATTTCAGATTTCAAGCGTATTCTGACCAGGTCTGTAGCTCATTGAAAAGCGATGCTATTTTTCTTCACCAACATATTTTCTCCCTCTATCTCTTAAATTCTTTACTGCTAAAAATATATTAGAAATATTATCTATTTTGAAGTCCACTAATAAATGTACCCATGAATTAAAATCAATGCTACAATGTGAAGGTATGAATGAATAATAGAAGAAAACCGCTAATAGCGTATCTACAAGAAGGAAGGGTTCGTCATCAGAAGTCTGAGGTGTGAGTTTGCATGTTGTTTTATTGCACGCTTATGTGCTTTTGCAATTTAAAGCGAGGTTAGGATCTTTGTGGCTGAAGTATCACCTGGGATCAGAAGTCACAGAAAAAGAAGAGCCAGAAAAGGCTGTTTTCTCAGCACATCATGGGTCTGGGCAGCCACCTCGGGCCCGGGATCCATGCTGGGTGCCCTTGGCTGCTGGCAGGGGGACTGTGACCTTCTGTAGAGGGCTGAGAATTTCTCGTTGTATTAAAACTGCAATTTTTTAAGTTTATGCGGTGGGACCTGTAATTTCAGAGCAGGTGGAGCTCCTTCCCGTAGTGCCCAGGGTTGGGGATGCTCTGGCCAAAAGGAGACCACGGGAGGTCTCAGTGGTTCTCCAGTGAGGGGGTGGCTCTCTACGATGAACCTGGACTTCCAGCCGCAGGGACATCTCTTTGGAGCCGCTATCACAGACTGGTTTACGGTGGGATTTTTCTTGGTCTTGTACTGGTGAACATATCTCTGCAACATGGCTAATTCTGCTGTTGGAGGCTGTGATAGGTAGGGATGTAACGAGATATGGTTCTTCATCCTCCATTACTTTAGGGATTGAGGTCAGTGTGTGTGTCTGTGGGGGTGTATATATATGTATATGTGTGTGTGTATATATATATCCCCTATATCCATGTGTTTAGTGTCCCTGAAAGAAACTCTGTGAGGAAAGCTCTGTACAAGCTCTTAGTGCATTTATTTTGCTAAATCCTCCCTTGCACTCTCCTCTCGCTCACTCTGCCTTTCTGGGGGCTGTGCCGAGGGTTTGCTGCCAAGACACGTGATGTGATTGCAGGAGCGGTGGAGAGCCAGAGGGGGAGGCAGGGGAGGTCTTTCACCAGCAGCATCTTTCTCCGTGCCCAAGAGGACCTATTTTGTGTTTCGCGTAGCGCTGCTGGCCTTGGGTACAAATCCTGCTGAGCCATTTGGCGGTGCAGGGCTGCAGCGCCGGTGGGCCTGCCTGCGTATCTGTTACTGATACAGAAGTACTGCTCAGGAAGGGGTCTGGTGAACTGCAACTGGGCGAGCTTAGCACTTTAGGCTGCACATGACAAAATCTATTAAAGTGCAGTTATATTCGGAGCATGTGGAAAGGGAGAAGGACACATGAAGGCATTTCAGAATACCGGAGTGCATAAAAAAGTCATTGCCTGGTACATGCAGTACTTTTATGGGGACACTCAGGCTGCATAAGTAATACAGTAACAGCGCAACTCACGCTGCAAATGCATTCTGGCTGTGCCACAAGAAAAGCTGTTACAGGAAACTTTCTCTTTATGCATTTCCATCTAAAGGCACAACACACAGGTCAAGGGTTTTGCTGTCATGTCTGAATAAGTGCTCTGGCATCTATTAGGTTAATAATTTTCTGAATGAATTGTCTTTATGTCTTAAAAAAAAAAAAAAAAAAGAAAAACCTGTTAAAAACTATCCTGATAAAACAAAAGCAAAACAAACTGGCTGGCCATAGACAAACTGACCCAGCTTATTCTGATTGGATGTAAATTTGTGTTATTGTGTGTACTGAGAGGAGAGATGATACCCCATCCACAGCCTCATCTGGGTGGCGACATGTGTTGTACTTAAAGGACAACCTCAAGAGACGGATGAGGTTTATGGCTGTGTGGGAACCTTCCTGGATGGAGAGATGAACCCTTAGCAGAAAGAATGGTGCAACTGAAGAAAAAGACTCTCAGTAATTTTGGGTGGCTTTAATGAAGGTGAGACTGGTGCTCCCATGCCTGAGTACCCATTGTGCTGGAAGCCCAACTGCATCAACGTGGAGCATCTTGTGCTAATGGATTAAATCCAGCTTGGCAGGAACGTCACCGTTCCTTTCCAAAGAGTAAACACACACGTGTGTGTGCACATCTGGGACTGACGCTAACACAACCTGGTGAGCCTGTGCTGTGAAACCACAGTGTGGTAGAAAGCGAGATGGCTACTTGTAGGAGCTCAGATGAAGGAGCTGCAATAAATCTTGCTTCCCGTTCAGGTAGGGGAACCTTCAGATGACGGCATGGCTAGAACAATTAAATTCTGTTGTCCCAATCCTATTCCAGTAAAATCAACTGTCGAGTACCATGAGAGATGAGCTCTTGCCTGAGGAACAGGATGAAAGGTGTGCCTGCCTCTGGATATGCCTGACAGGAGAGGGCCCAAGCTTTGCGGCTGAGGCTGGAGAAGATGTTTTGCAATAGCACAGGAGGGCTTGCTCATCTCCAGGGAAGTCGGGCTTTGTGCACGAGGTGCCAGAACATGAGCAGGGCAGCAACACTGTGCTGTGAATGTATAAAAAGCCTGTTCCCAGCAGGCTTAATGCCTCTGTAGGCTTGTCTGCACAGAGCATGTTGAGAACGGTGGGATCTCCTCAGCAGGTGCTTAGATATGCTTAGATATGCTGTGCTTAGATATTTAAGTCTTAAAGCCAGCTTGCTGGTTAATTTAACAGAAGTTACTGTTTGAGTGCTTTGGAGACAGGTGAGCAGAAGTACAGGCTTTTACAACAGAGAGGTCAGGAACAAGAAAACCAATAAAAAAAGGACAACGTAGAGGAGGGAGAGTAGAGGAGAGAAGTATGGATGCTCCATAGCCCATGTGAAGGAAGAGGAAATTGCCCTGTGTATAAGCAGTCTCACCTCAGGTCAAATATTACTCAACAGGTCTGGGAAAAATGACAGAAGAAAACACACGAGGAAGAAATAAGTCCGGGGTGACTGATAGTTTTTGTTGAGCTGGATACTTTTTGTCTTTGCTAGAGTAAAGAGGAGACGTCTGTGTCGGGAGGCCCTGGGAAGAGGCAGTTCCCAGGCCTGATGAGGTGGGACCCAGCTCTGGCAGCACGTTTGCCGAGGGAGGGAGAGAGGGCTCCTGGTTTTTATTTGCGCAGCTGTAGACCAGAGTTCTTCCAGCAATACGGCTCTTCTTGCAAAGAGAGGATGCTCAAACTCAATAGGAGTTTCCATTTCCTTCACTTCTGAGCTAGTGTCACGAAGGGGTTTGCACAGCTCCTCTGTTGCACTCACTAGCTATGGTAATAAATAAAAAGAGATCGCCCAGGTGTGTCCAAAGCCAAACTTTCATCTGCAAACTGCATCTTTGATACTGGGATCATTATTCACTTATACAGAGCTTAGACAAAGATGAGGAGCGGTTCAAATCCAGGGCAGAATTCCTGTCATGCAGGTGGATGCTGAAAAACAGGACTGACTTGTGTGTATGCTGTGTTCAATAACAGAGAGGCGGGGATGAAAGCATTTCACAGGCTTCTCTGCCTCACTGAAGGCTTGATTGAGAACATAAAACTCTATGTGTAGACAGAAGTTGTTTAACATCACTTTTAAATACAGTCAAGTTAGTAATTTTCTGTGTAATTTTTCCAGCTGGTTATGTGCAAGTCACCTCTGGAGAGTACTTTCTGCACTCTTAAAAACGGGAGTTAAGTTACATTGCTGAACCAGCTATATTTAACTAAATATTTGCTTTTGCATCATAAAGGCGACCCGTTTTTTGTCTGATAATCACTATAAGAGAAAAATATGGCATGTTTATGTAACAACTGATATTGGGTTTAATTAGCTACCATTCTTGAATCTTTGATGGTTTGGGTGGTATTCTAGATAGACTCTGCTCAGAAACCTAAGCAACTATTATCTGAGTGCTGTTCATCAATAACCTGTAACCGATTGCATCAAGAACAAGATCAAATAACACCAGACTTACCTTAATTCTCCTTCTCCCTGCAGTCATCTGTCCTCCCTTGCCGTGGCAGTCCTTAACTCCAGGGACAGGATCCTTTCTGTTTGGGGTGGGATTCCTCTTCTGGTGGACTTCTACAGCTTGAACAAGTTGTGAGGACTCCTGTTCTAGTCTTCCAAGGGAAAAAGGCACTTCTACGGTGTGATTAATCTCATCCAAAAATAGAGGTTTAAAGGAATGAGATGAATAGCGTTCTAGGAGTGCTTACTTTGGTCTTGCCGCCTACTTTAGATGTAACATTCACAACATCTAAATATAGATGTGATGAATTTGATCTTTGGTGTCATTCTGTTAGATCTGATGTAAAGACTGTTGCAGTCGATGGAAATACTCTCATGTAGGTGTAGTTATGTACTGCATTGATCTTATTCCTGATCCCTTACTGTGCATTTTAATTTGAGCCAATACTGTCTCCTCTTGAAAGAGGTGGAGAGAAAACACAGTCAATTACACCATGAAAGCCACGAAGCTCTTTCAGTGATCCAAACTGACTGGGAAGTTACATTTGAAACCATTCACCCATTCCATTAAAAAAATACTAGGGAGCGTGCATCCCTATAAAATAATGATGGGCAGAATAAACTGTCTGAAAGGATCTCGCCTACTCCATACCATTTAATCAAGAAGCAGTGAGTGGAACTGGCCTAACATTTACAAAGGGAGAACTGACACAATGCATATTTGAGCACCATGAGAAATAGCATCACTGGGGACAGAGAGTGAGTTTAGTTAATAATGAATGGCACATCCTATAAAATACCATTACACAGTGTTCAAGGCCCAAGAATGATGACATAATTATTAGGAGACTGGGAGATTAAGATATAATTTAAAAAAACATGACAGGGGAGGGTGTAATTGGGGAGACAAAATACACAGGAAGTTTGTAATTTACATGTCAAAATACCTTTTTCATGTTTTGATTGGATTGGACGCCGCCTTTCCACTTCATTTATCTTGGCTTCAATTAGAGGCAGGAGAAATGACATCTCATGTTCATATTCTTGACACACACTGCTCATAGACACTTTCTAATTCTAACAGACAGTGAGGGGAAAAGGGAAACTCGATTCTGCCTCCGTCATGGACTTCTTAGTTAACCCCTAATTTGTTTCTAAATGAGGCTGTCACTGCGGTTCAAATGAATATGCGCTTAGGAATCAGGGTGTGCATTTGGGTATTAGCTTGTAGGCAGGGCTTTGCATGTTGCATGGCTGGTTGTACCCAAAAGCTGCTTAGCTGGGGGGAAAAGAAAAAAAAAAAAGCTAAGAGCATTTTACCCCCCCAAAAGTCTGGTGCAGACTTTTTTATCACAACCACCATATTCACAGTGTGCCTGTAATCATACAGAGCCATCTCCAAAGCAGAGGATGTGAGTTGTGATTTTCCCCTTTGGCAGAATTTTTGCTCTTTTTATTTTCTGCCTGTCTCTTTTATCTGGTGTCACCATGTGTTTCCCATTGAGCTCTGAAGTCTGCTTCCATTTTTTACAGGAACTGTGCTCTGTTTTACACCCATCCCCACCCAAACACATACACTAGAAATGTCAAAGGTGTGTTTGAGATAAAGCCATGTGTTTCATCAGGACTGAAATATCTGCTCACCTGAAGGCATGTACTGAAGTCTTTCCTCTCCTGGCAACTGTAATTACACTTTTAATTCTTCTTGTGCTTCATCTCAAAATCTGAGTTTTAGATTTTTCCAAAGGCTGTTGGTTTTGGTTTCCTTTCTTTGCAGGGAGGAGTGCACAATTTGAGGTGCCGGAAAGAGGGCAAAAGTTTGCCCCTCTGTAGAACTTCTGACCTCTAAAACTGGGGAGGCCTTTAAAGCATCCCAAACTGGCCAGCTGCAAACAGAGGTACTCAAAATCCTCAGTCACTCTTGAAAACATGGGAGGCAAGTTTCAGGCTTATCAGTAACTCTATTCATTGAATTTCCTTATAAAGCAAAATTGCTCCTGGAAATACTAATCAGGAAATATCAGAGACATAGCAGTCCTTGAGAGATGTCCTCTGAGAGGGCCTTTGACTCACCAGACGGAGAGGGAAATCAGAGCAGCTGTATGAGGTCTCTGCATATTTTGTATGTGTCCTGAACTCTATCAGAAACCCCAGAGGTGACATGAAACTGGATGAAGTGGGCAGTGCTGCTGTTGCTAATGCTGTTGCATTTTTGATATTTAAGCCACCTGCAGCCATGCTGGGATCATTCACCGTAAGGCTCCCTCTCATACTGGCGGGAGCACACTACTGCTGTTAAGTATAGTCAGATCTGAGTGTCTTGAAAATGGCTTCAACTGCAAGGTAAAAAAAGAAGAAAAAATAAAAAAGGCTATGAGATAAATAATACAGTTTGGGTCAGACCAATTATTCATCCAGCCTGGATGTCTTAGACTGCCCCCAAAAGATGTTGTCCAGGAGGAGTATGTGACTCTAGCCACCTTCTGCAGCCCTTTTGCTTCAAACTCCTCCAGTATCCGTAATCATTGGATTAAAGATGTTAGAGGGTACATTCCTGCCTACCCCTTTGATGGACCTGTTGTCCATGAATTTCTCTAATCCGTTTAAACCCTGCAGGCACTGGCTGCCTCCACAGCCTCCTGTGGCAGCAACTTCCAGAAGTTCACTAACAGAATCGCTTCACACAGTTTTCGCAAACTGCTTTTCCGTAAAGCAGCCTAATGTGCACTGTAAAGTTTACTAGCCACACCTAGAGAGGCTGCATTGAATGTCTTTGGAGTAAAATATTATGAGGCTTTTAAATATATAGTAGTCTGAGTCAGAGAAATATCCCACTCCTCTGCAATCTCCAGGATAATATGGTCTGATTCTCCCAACATGTATTTGTGTATAATGTAAACCATGCAGATAGTCTGTAGGAAGTCAGTAGGACCGTGTGTAAAGTTACTAAGGTACATCTTCGCTAGCTGAGGAGCTGTCTAACTTTTTCTGAAAGAATTGTGCCCCCAACATTGATTGTGCTGTCCCAGCTCCCTACCAAACAAAGTAAGTAAATGAGAAATAATAATAATAAAACCACCCTGAAAGAACTTTGGCTGTCAGGCAGGACTTTGACATGGTAAAGGGAGGTGTGTCAGGTGTTCCACAGACTAACAGACACCTTGGTAGATTACGGATTTTACATGAATAGAATTCAGATCATCCATGAATGCATGAGTGGGTAAAAACCAGGAGAAGGAATACAGCTGAAGAAATAACTCATGGATTAGCCAAGGCACCAAATCCATTCTTAGCTCATGTTAGCTAAGTTGGTTGAACTCCGAACAATTTCACTCGCCCTTCATTTTGTATTTGTTTGAATAAATTCACATTCACATGCATCCATCCCATTTCTGCTTAACACTGACACGTACAACAAACCCTTTCAATGTGAGTACTTCCCATGGCTGATTTTGTTCTTTCCTGTGTCTCGTTTGATGATACTTGAGAGATCAGTACAACCTTATGTTGACTGTTCTAATAAGAATTACACAAAAGAGGAGGATATGCTGGCAGTAGACTATCCTCAGGGATCAATAGTTTACTGTGAAGAGGCCTGTGGTAGCAAAAACTATGTTTGCCACTGTGTTGCATGGCACGCTTTGAGTGGGGATATATTGATCATCTGGAAAAAGCCCTGGACTGGCTAAAAGAAAGAAAGTGCAGTAGAAATCTGTATGTCTTTATTTCAGAATTCGTCACGAACAAGGACAAAATGGTAAATACAGGCCAAGGGCCGTAGCTGAAGGCTGTGGTGCCCCAAAGATTCAGGCTAGCGCACACTGCATACATCATTAAGCCACTGGCAACAACAAACTGAAGCCCTGCCCAAATTTCAATTCTTACACTTCAAATAGTCTCAGTTCTCACCAGACAAATAAATATTTAATGCACAAGTGCATGCTGTAATATTCCCAACTGTGCAATCTAATATTAACAGCTATTTCATAAACCAACAAGGCCCATTCAGTTGGTGACCGTTTAAACTATAACACGCCATTAAACCATAAAAGCGGCCATGAAAACACAATTAAGATACATGTTTGTCGGTCCATTGCTAAAAAAGGGAATGTAGCAATGTCAGTACAAAAAGGCGGCTTATAGTTCCAGCAAGGTTTTCGGAACAATAATGGGAGTCGTGAAGCAAATTCCTTCTTGCAGTTGCAGTTTGGGTCTTAGAGCAAAGTAGATCCCACCCACAAGAATATATAGTTTTTAATAACCTTAAATGAATCCCTGAGTATATGTGGTACCACCTAGCTTTCATTTACTTGTGCTTCTCTATGGATGTGTCTGCAGAGTCCCCCTGTTTCTGTGCTAATTCTGCAAGGGCTACATGATTCATGGACATTTAATCAGGGTGGCAGTGAAGAGAAGTGGGAAGGCAACTTCACCCCTGTCTTTAGGAAGCCAATGGTACTGCACTTTATCTGATTCTTCTAATGCTCACATTCTGAAAAATACATTGGTAAATTGGAGAGGATGCAGAGGATGCAGAAAAGAGATGCCTGGAGTAGTACAAGGGCTGGGGAAAATGCTTTGCTATGAGATACTCTCAATCTTTTTAGCTTATCAAAAAGAAGATTGAGAGATGACTTGTCTTCAGTGTTAAGTGCCTCCACAGCAGGAAAACACTAGTTTGTTAAGAGGTTCTTTAATCTATCAGCGAAGTTATAACAAGAACCAGTGTTGGATGCTGAAGTGAAATGACTCAGGCGTATGTTTATCTCAACAAGGGTAAATAAGCAGTGGCAAGTTAAGGGTAATGGTGATTTTTTTTTTCTTGTCTCCATATCAGGACAAGAAGCTTTTCTGAAAAACATATTTATTCCTCGATGTTTTCTTGTTGGGTATGGAAGAGAGAGGGGCCCTGTGCATTATACAGGCCGAAGTAGTCATTTTCCTTCCTCTTCTTTCACAGTCCAGGCTTTCAAGTGAGTTAGACCTGAGTCCACAAAAGAATGTGGAATTCGATGTTGAAGGTCTTGAAACACATTTGAAGACTTTGGCCTAAGGAATTAAACTCTTTATCATTAAGCAAACAGTGTCATATGTAGTGCCTTCAGACAACTGAGTTTTCATTTTAGAAATAAAAAGGAAATGGTCTGATATTAGATAGAATAGCGGGGTGAGACGCTGAACCAAGACAAAGTGTGATGTTAATGGTGACGTGTGATGTTAAAGATGCAGAAGTGGAGAGATCTGATGGTCGTAGCCAGTCCTAGAAATGGGCCCTGGACCAGCCAGGCATGAAGGCAAGGCAGGTCTGTTCCAGCATCATCACACTAACTTTTGAGGGCCTTATTAACGTGGTAATGAACGAATGCTGGGCAAACAGGACATTGCAGGCATCCTACTTCTTCTGTATTGTCAATGTTTTCTGAGTTTAGCAGCTTCTGAATGGGAATAACTCTCAAATTATTTAACCATAAAAAGCCACTTTTGTTTTCTTCTCAGATTTGTGACTGTTCATTGTGCATAGTGCAGGCATTCCATTACATGGGCAGTCATTATATCTTTGCAAATATTCACTTTTGGTGCTCTGGTGTTCTTGATTCCCTTATTTTGCGCTTACTGAATGAGCTGAAGGCAAGACCTTGGAGGCCTGTCTGTGCAAGCACTTTTAATGGAGGGCCATATATCGTCCATCTGATAAGCAAGGGGAAAAAGGTTGTCTGAACTGCACTTCAGCATTACAGTACCATGTGTTGTTATGCCTGACACTGAATTTTAGCATCCTTTTTAATATAGTTTCCTTTTGTTTGTATTAGTTTTTTGTTTTTCCACATTCCCTCCCTCCCCCCATGCAAATAAAACAGTTTCTTCTGAAGCTGTAGACTAATAAAAATGGCCCTAAAAAGTTTCCTGAAATATCCTCCTTCATCTAAATAAGTATTTTAAAATATACAGGGGCTCAGTCTGTGGTTTACGACATGCATTTTTGAACTTGGTGTTTTTGGAGGTAGGAACAACGTGTTGATAGATGACTTGCAAGTGACAGGTTGTAGTCAAATGTGACCCAGGGCAGAAGTGACCAAAACCTGGTGAAGTTTGATGTGTAATCTGAAATGACCTGTTTGTCTCATTGGAAGTCTGAGAAGTTATTCAAATCAGAAAAACCAGCGCTGCAGATGGTACCAACTGTCACTCCTTGTTGGCAATCACATTAGAGAGGGCAAGAACCTGAGCAAAGCTTTTCAGATAGAGGATCGCAGCTATCTGTCTGCTTGCCTGCTTATCTGTTGGAGCTGGTATAAAAGGTAAATCTGTTTTGTGAAAAAAATTGTTCAAAAATGTTCAAAACACGCTGACTGCTTACTTAAAAAAAGAAATTTTGAATACAAAAGATATATCTTTCTGGCCTGGTTTTCAGTTCCTGTTTTTTCTCCCTGTACACTGGCCCGTTTTTTTTTTCTGTCACTATTTTGAATCTGAACTAAGGATGGAGAGAGTAAAAGGGGGAAAAAAATTCCAGTTCAAATTGAATGAAACCAGACATCGTCTCACAGACTTCATAGCTGGATTAAATACATCTTTGTTTGTTTGTTTTAGTCTATTGAATAATTAGAAATTATGCAAAAAGTCTGTTTATGGATCAAAGTTTTGTCCTTAGCTGTCTGATTGTCTGTCCATGACCCTTCTGTAGGAAACTACCCAGGCAGGGGAATGACCCTGGTGAGGTTCATAGTCTTGTGCTGATTTCTGTAGAACAAGGCTCTGTCTATTGTAGCTACGTACTGCAGCTACAATGGGAAAGGAAGGTAGAGTGGAGAGTCTTGTAATGTCCTCTGATGCTCTGAGTTAATCTGTTCTCTTCTGGAAATTCCTCCTCAGAGGAATCTCATTGCCAGCTTTTTCACCCTTCATGGAGTGCATGCAATTGCCTTGGTGTACCTTGACACAAGCCGCAGGGATAACTGAGGGTCAGCTCATGGAAACCAAGTCATTTGACCGGGGATCTGAAACAGTCTAGGAGCCACTGGATGAACTGGGATGTTGAAAATACAGTGATCATATTCCTCTTCATTCAGCTTCAGACACAGCAAATTAGAGTGATTCAGCAGGGGAAAAAAATGTGTAGCTCTCTATGGACCAGTCCTTGCTAGGATGAAGGAACATTATTTCTTTACGTGATGGAGGTGTAATGGTGATAATGAAATCGCTGACTGGAAACAGCCTAAATTTTCATATCACTATGACAAGTAGGAAGAGAGATGCCTCAGGTAAAGCAAACAGTGACTCAGATGTCTCTTCAAATCAGACAAGGCAGCTTAAGGAATATATTGTTGGCTGGTGAGCTGCATGGAGAAGCAGCTGAGAGGCATCACCCTGACTGCGGAGACCTGGGAGCACCTCTGAGCTGCCAGACTTAGGTGTGCTTCCAGGCTGCATATGGGGGCAAAACCGAGCTGTGCATCTCTCCCCAGGTCTTCTGTCCCTACCTGCACTTTGCTTTCTACTGAACAAAAGAAGTGCGGGTGCATGAATATTAAAAGCTGTATCATATCCTGGTCAGGTGCCCTTACTGGATGAGTGGGGACCAGAACCCTACAGTGTGCTGCAGTGTTGCTCACTGCTCACTTTAGACATGACCAGAAGACTTTGATCTGTCCCTGGTTTGCATGTGGATGATCACCAGCAGTTCACTTCATCTCTCCTTGCTTTGATTTCCACACCTGTAAAGAGCAGGGAAGATTTTTTCCTTCTTTTAAAAAACACTTGAAAATCTTCCTCCAAAAAGTGCAAAGTAATAAGTACTCAAAAGTATTTTCTGTTTCTGATTGGCATTGCCTGGGTTAATTCTGAGCTGTCAGTCCATTCCTTGGGAGATGATCTTTTGCAGACTTCATAATATTGCTGTGGGAAAAGTACTGTATTTTTGTACAGTATTATTATTGGCTTGGAAATAACCAACATGAAATGATTTCTTCAGGTTTTCTAGCAGGAATCCCAGTTATTCTCTTCTGCTGCATTACACAAATATGCAACATGTGGTGCTACCCAGTGATGGGAGACAACAGCTTTATAAATAAATGCAAATGATAAACACAGGACGTGTTCTGTAGCACTAAAAGCTATGCCTATAAAAATATTGGTATTAATAGGAATGGACGGCTTTATTTTCACCTGTGTACGAGAGTGATATTGGAATTTTTAAAATGTCTAAGAGAAAAGGGGAATGATTTGTAGGGAGTTTGTTAGCTTTAGAAGTCATGTGTGAAAACTTGGCTTTGAGTTTGAAAGCCTGCAGTTTTGGGGGACTGGTTTTTATGGGCTAAGGAAAATATTTCCTTTTCTTGGCAGTTGAAGCTTTCTGCTGTTCTTTGGTTATGTCGCTGTGCTGAGCTACAGACCCCACTGTGCGGTCAATTATACACTCATGCTGCTTTCAGATTCACTTACCCAGCGATGATGACTGTCTGTGAGCAAAATCCATCAGAGAGTTATTATCTCCAAAGCAAAAGCCTGAAATGTTCAGACATCTAATCTGCCCCTGAAAATCAGTACCTGTTCTCGAAAACACAAGACCTCAAATGACTTATTATTTTGGATGCTTGAAGGCTGGAAGCACTTGAAATCTTGTCTGTAGCTTAACAATTCAGGGTTGTCTCAGGTCCATTGGCCAGTATTAGACAGTGTAAGAGGCGCAACATATTACCTGTGGTACAAAAGGTCATCTGGATCATGTTATAATTACCTGAACCTCTTCATTGTGCACCGTGATACCCACAGTAAAGCTAGATAATGGTTTAGGTAGCATGCTAATTGGCTGTATAAAATGAGTGTTTTAAGCAGTGAATCTCTAGCTATCCCAGTATTCATGACATGCGCATGATTAGCAAATGTGCTTCTTAGTTCTTCCAGACCCATGATTCTAGCCACAATTTTAAGTCTGGTATTGGATTTCACTTTCAGGACTCGGGGTATCCAGGCTTAGGTTAGTTCTCTGTGGCTATTCTCCCTCCTTGCCTCCAGCATTTACTTGTTCATGTCATAGTTTAAAAGCAATTAAACGTAGTCATGGTGGTCCATATTGCAGGACTAAATAGACAGTACGGCCACTCTTGCAGCATCATGGCGAAACTTTTGGTATTCCAAAGGTAACTTGTGTCTCGGATTAGAGTCTGAGAAAGTGTAATAAATGTAAAGTTCCTGATGAACTAATCAGTTTATGTAACTGTGGTCCTATTACAGTATTTTTTAATCATAGTCGATCGGCTTAGAAATGTTTAGTTGCCACAGTTCCCAAGTCTTACAGGGGTCTTGGAAGTTTCTAGGTCATTGAATTCAGCAGCCATACAAGAAACTTGTCTGAAAGTTGTCATCAAGTTTGAGCTATTCAGCCAGGCTTCACCTATTGCCAATTAAGAGAGAGGGAGAAGGCTATCTGGAGGTATGTTTAGTTATTTATGATGAATCACCATAGACAAGAGGTCGTTAAACTGAGCTAAAGTTAAGTGAGATGAATCCCGTCTATTATGGAGAAAGGTCAACAGAACATCTTCTCTTGCCTCCGCACTCTACAGGCCAGAATATATTTCCCAGTACCTTTTAAAAACGTAATACCAAGCAGCAAGGAGCTTCTCTCCTGTGTGGCAGGAAGATCGCTGGAGGGACTGAGCTTTGTGTGTCCTGTATTCCTGCAAAGTCAGGGAATTTTGCAAAGTACATTTTTGGGTGATTCAAGAAGCGGATTGTGCCCATTTTTCATAAGAAGCCAGTAACCCTCAGCAGTACTTGCCAGCTTAATCTGAGAGAAGAACCTCTCTTGACCACCCCCCAAATAATCCAATTTCTCTTGACACAATTGCCAAGGACAAGACTCACAAGCTTGACTACTTCTCTTCAGATGGCCACCTTTCAGAACAACTGCTGCTTTGTTACTGTTTATGAAATGACTGGGAAAATGTTTGTCCAGAAATATTGTTTCACTTCTATGTCTGATCCTGTTATGGTGTAATCTTTTAAGGCCAGAACATCTTAATCTGAGGATATTAGAGAAGATCCTGCAAATTAGTAAGATTTACTGCACAGATGAATTTTTTCAAGTGACAGATAAATTAATATCTTAATGAAATGAAGGCTCAATCATTTATCTTGATCCTTAAAAATTAATTGGCCTTTTGGGACACCTTCCTGTGGTCATTGTAGTGAAGGAGTATTTCATACCTACTGCATCATCTTTGCACCAGTGCAAATGACTGTGCAAGCCCAGTGTCATGGAAATAGCATTGCAGGAAAGCCAAAGTGGGTCAAGCTAAATCTCTACCACTTTCCATCAGCTCAGGATTTCTTGCTGCTGGGCTGCCCATGCTGACGTGCCTGTCCCCTTCCATGTACTAATGCCCTTTGGAGCACTCTTTGAAACGTGGCAGTCGGTACAGCGACGAGGGCTCCGACAGTCCTTCCATGCAGGACTCTCAAACACCTACGGGGAGTCTATGACAATCCTTTTAGAAATCAGGATGGGATGGCACAAAACAGGGACATCTGGCAGGTTCAACAGAATGGATCAACTGCAGATTCCCCTGTTGGTGAACTTGGCCAGCAAGCTCTTTAAGCAGATGTTTGTCCTTAGGCATTGAATGCTTTCTGGATGCATCTTTCCTCTGCCTCCCAGGAGCAAATGCCAACACAATGGAAATTCACATAAGCTCACTGACCAACATTAGGAAGTGTTGACCTGACGATGGGCTCCAGCATGTAAACTGGGTTCCTTGAAAGAAGAGAAGCTACTGCCTCCTCCAGGGAGTTATAGTGAAGAAATTCAGAGTATAAGGAGCATTCGTGTAGTGTTTGTCAGTGGTTGTTAGGTACGGTCTCTTTTATTTTTGGAACAATTTCATCTTTCCTGACGTCTTTGATTTGAATGCTATATTGACTCTGCTCTGTATACTTTCAAGCAGGTATATTAAAAATGCACGAGGAACTGCATTTTGAAGGGGGGTGGGAGAAAAGAAAGAAAATAATTATTGTTACACATTGGAGCATATTAATGAATACATTAATAATTGATCCACTGTTATGTTTTCCCCTAATAGTCATCAAAATCTGTATAAACCTGCACTACAATACATAACATCTCATTACAACGTTTGCTCAAAAAATCAATGCATATCTAAGTTATTTGTGTCAAAACTCATTTATTTCCACAATAACATGGACTGTCAAACCTTGACATCCTGTTAATAACATCCAGTGCATTTGCATATTATTCAAATATTTCCTTTTATGAAATGGGGGACTTTTACTTACACCGTCCTACTTCCAGTGCTTCATATATTTGCACATTAGCTCAATTCACACAGTTATAGAAGGGTTACCTGTGGCAACTAATTATACTGCACTTTATGCATATTAATGAGCCTTGTGAGCAGCCATCCTCTGTTCTATGTTGAGATGAGGGGGGAAAAAATAACAGTGTAAGTGGGAGACCTATTACAGGCAGAATGCAGGCGAGTGGAAGACAGATATTTTATAATGTTTTCTCTTTGATGCCCACAGCCTTTTAGAACAGACTAACCTGAGTGGGAAAAATGCCTCACAGCAGTCCCAGCAGCTTTGAGGTCAGATGTGAAAAATATTACCTTTTTTTTTCTTTCTTTCTTTCTTTCTTGTTTTTTTTTCTTCTTCTCTCCTCCCTCTGCTGCTACCTTTAGTTTCTGGATCCTGTCTTTGCAAGGTGCTGAGTGCTGCCCTCAACCCCACTTGAGATCAGCACCTCACAAGATCAGGCTTTTAATGCATAGCCTAAAGCCACCATCTGCCCTCTGATGAAGTAATCTTGAAAAAGGCCTTTTCACCTGCATAGATGAGAGCGGCATATTTTGTTTTGAAGAAGCGTTTCGGCAGCACATGCTAGCAGAAACGGAGACCCAGCTGTAGGCTGTTCAAGCGATACCCGCGACCAGGTGTCACAAGGACAATGAGAAGAGTCGAGCCATGAGAATGGGAAGAGTTGGCAGCCCCACTGCAATACAGAGAAGGGCCACATCCTGTGCATGCAAATGCACGCACAGTGATAAAGCTTTCTTCCCCACTGTAAAAGCGGGCAATCTGTCAGCCTAGAGGTCTTGCAGAGGGCAAAAACCATCGCAGGGGTGAGTCAGAGTGTTCTTGGAGGGCACGCAGTGCTAAAGGCTGAGCCGTGCCTCCTTGCTGGGGTGTTTCTTGAGATTGTCTCCACCTACTTTAAAAAAACAGAAAAGCTCCTGCATTGACACAATGGAAGACAGAAAAGGAAGATTTGATTTTATGCAACAGCAGATGTCTCCTAAGCAGTAATCACAGTGTCAGATAGAAAAACTAATCATATTTCAGTAGCTCGTTCAGATCTCTGATTAAAATTCAGTGATACCATTCCTGGATCCTAAAATGCAACAGTCATCAGAAACAAAAGAGAATGTATCATAATTAATGCAATTAAAAGAGCCCATTCCTTTCTCTCTTTTTTTCTGGGTAAGCTATGCTGACCTTACCAGAGATTAAAAACACTCTCCTTGGGACTAAAACCTGACTCAATGTGGGAGTAAGAAATCCCAACTCCTTATAGCCTTCTCCAGGATGTGAGTACATGGGGTCTTGTGCACATGGGAAAATAAATAGGTTTGGTTGCTTACTGCTTTCAGAAGAGGGGAGAAGGCAGATGGAGCTGTGCATCCAGCCTCCCTTATTTTCTGCTGCATACAGCTCTGTCGGTGATACAGTTATTTAGTCAGGACTGGCAGTTAGCACCCCAATCTACCCTTTCTAGGATAAGCCAAATCTCCAGATTCTGAATTTTTTCACAATCAGTCCCTGGGCCACTCGCCATGCAAATCAGCCAGAATTTGCTGAGTAAATCCTGTCTAAAACCAGAGCAGGGTCCGTAGTTTGAGTGTCAACAACATGCTCAGTCAGTGCAGTGCTGGAGAGAATCAGACGTGGGTGGTGCTGGGTAGCCCTGGGGCAATTCCCTCGCCATCAGCTGGCCTAGGCAGAGATCTGAATCAAGACACGCAGGTTGAAGAGTGAAATCAGGCAGTGCCATTTCATGCTGATGGCGATTTCAGGTCTGATAACCAGAGAGTTTTCACAGGGAATGCTTTCACTGAGGATTTATTTGGCTTTGGATATGAACTATTTTTGATCAAAACCAGAATGAAAATTATTTAAATAACACACATTAAAAATAAATATAAAATTGACAAATAGTTTGTGCTAGCTGAACGTAGGAGAATATTTTTGTAGCAAACCAGCTATATCAATTTTGTGATGGAGGACTGGGGGAGAGGGTCCAGCAACAAAGGGGATGTTTGATCCTCCTTTCCCTATTTATACCAGCTGGAATGACAATGCCCACTTCATTTAAAACAAGACTATATAAATTCCTTTCTACTTTACAATGGCACTTGAAGACTTTTGTGGTCTGTATATGGTTTAATTCAGCATCTTGGATAGGTGGAAAGCCCCATTTGCTTGTCGCTATGAGAGCTTTGCTCTAGTGGAGGTCTTCAGAGTAATTATTTTGTGCTGTATCCCATACCAACTCTGAGAAAAGAATAGGAATATGAGTGAAAGGCTAGTTAAGAGACACAAGCATTTATTTTTTTCCAGAGCTCTGAACTCTGAGTTGCTACTATTAGGTGTTAAAAAAAATACTCTGGTACTTCACTAGAAAAGCTGACAACCTGCTGTCTTATTAACACAACTCCAACATGTCTGAGAGATCCAACACAGCAGATTGATTATGTTCATGTCTCAGCCACCGTACTGATAATGATACGCTAGTAAATATATCAATGCATCACAAGCTTCGAGCGCAGAAGTCTTTCTGTGACAATTTCTGAATGAGATATGAAAATGAGAATGGGTTGTGCGTCTACTCTACTCAAGTAGCTAAGTTGAGAAGGCTGCACTGTTAGGCAGAAGTGCACCTGGCAGCAATGATTAACTGTGTGGTCTTGGTAGTCTCTGTATTGTAGAGATGTCACTCAGACAAGGAATGCAATAGCTTGATCTGCAGATTCCAGGAATAAGAAGTCGTCAATTTACAAAGATTATTTTCTTCCTGAAGGAACAGTAAATGAATTGTGCCTAAGCTGAGAGATTGGCCTTACTAGTTCTCTTCTGTTTCTGGTGGAGGGGAGCACGATAGGCCAGGAAAGGAAGTGGATAATTATTGCCTTGAGGCAGGTTAATTAGCACAGGTAGCATGGCTACAGTCAAAAATGTCTTCACTTCCTTTCTTTTATAGATTTTCGATGTGACTAGACAAGTCACCTAGGTTTTTTCTGAACCTAGATGTAAAATGGGAATAATAGTGCTTGCTTTCTTCTGCCCTTTATCTGGCCACCCATATCGTGCCTAGCACAAAGGAGCTCTGAGCTCAGTTGATCTCTCCATGTCTTAAAATGATAAACTGAAAAGGTACAGTAATAATAGCAGTTTGGGACATCATGCACAGGTTATTGCAAAAAGATAACCCAGGAATGAACATTTCAGTTGGCCAAGGCTTGACTCTAAATTGTCAGGTTTGAAGTCCCAAGGGACTTTGTAACCAGGCACTGGGCTTCGGACAAGGAGGAATGCGGCAGGCAGCACTGAATCAGGGATCCCATTTCATTTTTTCCTTGTGACAATTGAATTATTCCACTAATGCCATCTATTCTTTGGACACCCATGCTCAGTGAATTAATCACGGGTATTCATACAGGTTAACTTAAGGCACCTAAATAAATACCAAATTTAGGCCAGTTTCTCGAGCATCATGATGTAACCAAAGTAGAAAGCTCCCCCACAGCACCTAAAGGTTTTTCCGGTTTGTCTTCAGGAACAGCTTTTCCCTCCAGCAGCTACCAGAGCACTGTGGGAGACCAGGCTTTTACCTCTGCATCAGTGCTAGCAGATGTGAACTCTTCCAGAGCTTTTGGGATGATGGGCAGCTGCATTCGACCCTGCAGCAAATTCTTCGGGCAGGTTCACCCAAAGAGGTAGTCAGTGCAGTAACTAGGTATCCTCACCATGTAGGGGGGCAGAGCACATATAAGACTGAAACGTCATTTTAGCTTTGAATTTCTTGTGATACAGAAGCTAATATTTCTCTATGTCAATGACAGCGGGAGAGGAAATAAACTCTGTCTTCTTGCTGAGAAATGTGGTAACGAAGACAGGAAATTGAAGACAGACTAGATTCTGGGATCATTCGAGGAGTCCATGTGTGGTCTGATCTGGCCACAACTCACATGTGTCCTTGCAGGAGTTCCCTCTCCGTTTAGGCCTGTGCTGCCAAGGACACGTTGGTGCTGCAGACTTTATTGCAGCCTTGGCTTTTAGGGGAACTGAGAGCTTCTGCAAACAGCACCACTGCAACGCTGACACTTACGGGATTTTATTGCCCTTGGCAGCAATCCTTTCCTAATGTAAAACTGAGCTACTGTATCTTACAGGAAAGGACCTAAACAATGATGTATTCAGGCTGATGGGACTGGATTAACCCATTAATAAATAGGAGGTGAAGAGAGCAATCTTGTTGAACATAATGTATGCTAATGATGTGACCTGGCTAATGGAGCCCTTTTCTATATTCTGTCATTGCGCACATCAATTATGCAGCCTCAATTATCATCCTGTTTTTGTATCGTGTGGCTGAGAAATGAGAGACTTAATAGAGATGTTTCACCCAGTAAAATGCCTGATTAGGTTATGAAAGCAGAAACTCAAGGAAGAGAAGAAAAAAAAAAACTTTGTTACATTATATCCTGATTTAATTAGCCAAAAGATATTATTCTCGGTAAGGGCCTTTGAAGTTGTAGAAATATTGCTGTAGGCTCAGCAGCAGGGATGACTAACTATCTTAATACCTACAGCAAATACACTGACATAGCACTTACATACAGACAGATCTTAGCTAAGCATTGCAAATTAGGCCAAGATCATTGTTTACTCCATGTAGTTAAGGTTCCTGATTAAGGGGAAAAGGAGGAGATGGACTTTTGAGAGTCAGAGCTGCAGTTACATCTAGGAGGAAAACAACAGCAAGCCCATGCTACTAGTGACACCTTGGTGCATGTGGTACATTGTACGGTGTGTGGTGGCTTTTGACAGCAGTTCTCAGATATATATGTTTCCCCCTCTTTGTTGGGTGGTCCTCTCCCTCCCTCTTCCCTTTTTTCTTTTTTTTTTTTTTTACATGTGGGTTACACTGAGTTACCTGAAGTTTTACTTGCCTTGGGATACTGTGTCCCCATCACAACCCTGGTGATGGGGACGTATCAGGATCATTGAAATCTGTCAGGTTCACTCCCTGTTGCCTCAGGACGGTTGCAGGTATTTCTTGTGTTTCTGATATGGATGCAAATGATAGTCAGCCCTGCAGGACAAGGGAGAGCTTGGAGACAACCCAATGTGTGATGAGAAAATACCAGAGGGAAAAAATGGAAAAAAAGCCACTTTTTTGCAGTAGCTGAACCATTCCCATAAGGGGAGCTGTGACCATCGGCTTTTTCTTGCTAGACAAAATCTGTAGCTTTTGACGAGGTGGGAAAAAATGTAGTGGAGAAGGAACTAAGCAGTCAGTGGGATGAAGGTGGACTGAGTTAAGTAATATCTGCAGTTCTTAGGGCGGATCCAGACTCCATTGCCTTCAGCAGCGTGGTGACTTTGCACCAGGGACAGATCTATCCCTTTGAGACCTGGCCTGAAGACAACACTCTGAGTTTTCTTCCATGGTGGCAGGAGCATAACTATAAACTCCATATTTTATTTTGTTTTAGAAATAACCAGCAAGCTAGATCCCTGATAAAAATCACAGGTCTGATTCACACAGTTTTGGACTGAATTGCAGCGGCAGAGAAAGCTGGTGTAAAGCAAGAGTGAATCAGGTCCTTGGCGTGTGTCAAAGTTGCCAGTTTTTTCCTTCCCTCAGGGTCTCGCCTGCCATGATAAGGAATAATGTCATGCTCATTGAGAACATGATCGGAATGACAAAACGCCCAAAGCGCTATATTTACTCACCCGTTCTTGGCCAGTCCATCTTCTGGTCTCAGTAAATAAAATTGGGAGAGTCAGGGAGAAATAAACACCTGGACCGACTATTCCAGCTGTAGCTCTTGCGTTTGAGTGCCTCCGCTTTTGGCTGTCTGTCCGGAGAAGTGCATTTACGGCCTGACTCCGAAGAGCTGAGTTTGCATCTGAAGATCCTCTTAACTGCAGATGTCTGTCGCTTCTAAAAATGGTTGATATTGACCTAAGCTTTTAAACGCCTCCCTCTGCAGCAGCCAAATAAAATAGCAATAAAACTGTGATTTGCTAACTCAGAGCAGCATGTTGTCACAAGCTGTACTTTATCACTGGTGCTAACAGCCTACGTAACTCAGCATTAAGTTTCCTTATTATCATATGCTTTGCGGACGGTTCAGCCATCTTCAGATGCCCTGTTCATACCAGCCCAGTGGTATGCATCTGTATGCAATGTGCACAAGAAGTAGCACCAACAAGCAAGAGTTATGTATATTAGGTGGCTAAAATTGGTCAGGTCACTCGCTCTCCGCCTAAGGAGCGGTATTTAAAGAGTAGGGGCTCTGGCGAAATGAATTTCATTGATTTTTTTTAATGTACCTTGAACTGCCCCCAGCCCCAGCAAGCTAATTTTGTGCAGAAAGAGCTGTCTGAAACTTTTAAGATGCTATAAGTATTTTAAATTTGAAAAAAAAGTAAAAAAAATCAAGGGTTTTTGCATTAAGAAAGCTCTTGTTAGAAGCAGTGAGGTGGATTGATTCTTTTCTTCTGCAGATTTTCAAATGATGACATTTAAATAGTAGAAAATGGTGGTTTTTAATTTCTACATCCTCCCTTCTTGCACACATACACTCCTCACGGAGCTTTACTGCAAACTTCAGTTTTAATTTGTGTGCCTTTGTGGACAGGAGTGGGGTCACGCCTTTGAAGTATATGCTTCATTATTGCTTTGTGTACTTTCCTATTAACTTCAACACAGTATCCAGCTTATCATTGCTTGATCCTTCATGCATCTCAAATGCAACACTAACTGCTAGGCTGCATGTGTTTCCTGACCTTCTTTTCATTTCTATACAATGTCCATATGATCTATCGTAGCTTTGAAAATTCAACTGCAGGGTAGAGATTTCTTTGCCAGAATTGATCCTTCTCTTTTCCTCAGAAACCATCAGATAAAGGAATACTTGTGACAAATAACCATGAGAGAGATCACCACATTAGAAATCTTTTGCTTTGTGCTGTGCTAGCTCTGTGTAATTTGGACAGGTCCTCAGTTACTTGTCTTTCACCTTTGGGGTAATTATTTGCTTGCGAGTGACGGAGATTCTTGATGCCATTTTGACCTGCAGAACTTCTGACAAGGAAAGATTTGCCTTCAGGCTTCGGTCCACAAAAGCCTGATATTCCTTTTTTTCACCATCACATTGTATTAGTTGCAGAAGCTGTACAAGACGAGAAGCTCATTATAGCTTTAGGGTCATCACTGAATGACTTTATCCAATGGCCTTCAAGCACTTCCACAAGGGCTTTCATACCATCGCTATTATAATAATCTTGTATACGTTGTTTTAATTTCTATATCCTTTTCATCTGGCTACCGAGGGAAGAGTGTTTTACAATTATTAATGTATTTAGCCTCATAGCTTGTGAGTTAGAGAAAACTTCATTATGCCCAGGGCAGGGGTGGGTGAATTGAGGAGCAGAGAAAGGAAAGCGTTTGCTAATGGTCCTGGAGCCTAACTCGCGCCTCACTCGCTCTGTGTGTGACTCAGTGATGAATAAAATCAGAGCTAACATGGCTTCAAGCAGTTCTTTCGTATGGTGTTTTGCTGTGTGATAATATCATTACTGGTTTTTTAACTAAGACAGAATTGTTCTGTGCCTCTTGGCTGGAAGAGGTTGAGTTTTACTAAATTTGGACAGTTTGGAGTTTTGTGATAAAAATTAAAATATACACAGTATATAAGAGGAAAACCAAAGTGTTGGGGTACTCAAATGATTAAGACTGAAATTCAGAATAGCTGTAATTCAGGCGCTGTATTCTCCCGTTCTCCTCCCTGCGGGGACCTGCTTTCCTGTGGCACACTGCAGTCACGCTGTGGGTACCTGGTTTTGACGGATCGTGGAAGATGGAACTGGGATCAGAAAACCTGGCAGGTGGAAAAGGGAGAGAGCACGAGACCTGCTCACTGCATCCCTGCTGAGGCATCTTCTTTCACAGAAAGCAGGCCCTTATCGTGAGAAATGCTGTTTGGTTAAAACCGCATTTCAGTTGAAACTTTTCACCAGCTCTACACATGCTTTCATTTGCAGTTTCTTCTAATGTTTTGCCCACTGGGTCTCTGTGCAATGAAAAATGTCTCCTAATTCAGAGGTGACCATTAAAAATGTGTGTTAACCATCGTTTACAGGCAGAGCTGCGGCATCCAAACAAAACTGCCTTAAGTGTAATCATTAACGGTTTGCAGCAGCACCGACTGTGTCAGGATAGAACATTTAAAATTCAGCCCATGCACTTTCCATTCCAGAGGGTTTTGTGGTTTGCACAAGAAGGGTTATTGATAGTTTATCCAAATGTTTTTTGACAGACCCTTTCACACGTCCCTCCTAGGTGGTACAGCACACAGGGCTGCCTTTTATCACTGTTGGTTGGATGTTACCCAGGGCGGCTGTTCTGCCCTTGTTCATCACAAAACAATCCATAAAGCAAATTGGGATATCTAAATGCACCAGGCTGTTCACAGGTCCCACAGCAATTATTTCAGAGTGTTGGATGTAGAAATGTTTGCCAGAGGTGGAAAGCAAGTTGCAAGTTGTATGAAATCCGCTCTCTGCAAGTAGTGGCTGGTCTCAGTCCACTCTCACTTGCTCAAGGAGAAGGATGATGTTGGCAAACCATCCCAGCCCTAAGAAGAAGGCATATTTGGAGCTGAAATATTAAGTGCAGCCCATCATGGATGGTCCACGTTGGAAGTTGGACTAAAGGACAAAACTAATCTCTTTCAGGCTCACTGTTTACTTCACTATTACCTCATTTCAGCTTCAGATCAGAACTAATCTTCTTTCAGCCTCACTGCTACCCACTTCAGCCCTTGTCACCCAACATGAGGGCTGCTGGCCTGAACCCCCTTTGGCTGCTGGTTATCGTCCGGTGGTGAGGATACGCTGAACCCACTGTCATTGACTGATGTGATATCGAGCTGACATCTTTTTTCTTCTTCCATAGAGGAATTATCCCAATGACCAGCCAGCTCTCTGCAGGCCATGGCCAAAAAATTCTTGTACCGCATGGGACCTATCGATTGCAGTCTGGGAACAGGGGATGAGGACTCTGAATGCCAAAGCCGATGGACATATGTGCCTAGAGCACGTGATCAGATGTATATTTATTGTGCGTGTCTCTGTGTGGATGTATGTTTTTGTGCATGTGTTGCATGTAGAGATGGTTATTTGCAATCTGTCACACGTGAGCAATATGGGTGATGCATCTTCTCTGTTTCTGTGCCTGACGCACATGTACACGTGTGTACAGTGAATGTTCTCTCTTTGTGTCTGTATATAAAGGCTGGGAGAGCTGCGTGAAATTTGGGCCTTTGCTTTCATGTGAAACATTATCAGATCATTCCTTTACTGAACTGGTTGGTCTGATTAGAGGTGGCTTAAAAAAAAAAGTGAAGTGAACAGGTGGCAGACATAAATACACAGCTGTGCATTATTGCTGATTTTACTGCTATTTTATAATGTTGTCCGTGGTTATTTTACAACAATTTTCTCTATTCGTGACATTGCTGTAAATCTCATTGTAAAATGGCCCTAATGTGCAATGAATACCGTTAAGCAAAATGGAGAAACTTAGAGAATTACTCTTTTGTTATGAAAAGAGAGACAGGGAGAGAGATTTAGCTAGGGGAACAGCAGAAAGCCATGGGGAAAGAATTAGGGGACCGAAAGGCTTGTTACGTAACGGGGGTAAATCTCTGCATGCGATGCCATAAAAGCATCGTGGGATAAAGCAATATCTCGTTTGACCCACTAGATGGAGATGGAAAGAAGCATTTTCCACATGATGATATTCCTGGTACCTGCCTGCTATGTACTCTGCTTGCTTATTGAATGGCTTTTACTTACAGTATCTTAAGCCTATCCTTAAAGCAATTACAAGATTTCTCCAGAGTAACATTTGGCATGTGCAGGCTATATCTAGGCTTTTAGCACTGGCTAATTTGCCTGGCCTAATTTTGTATATGTTCCCATTGATATTCATGGTCAGTATCTATTGTAGTTACAGGCTTTTTCATATAAAAGGCACCTCATTCTTTTCTTAATTTTATTGAGAATTAATACAGCTTTCTTGTATGTCAGCAGGATGAGGCTAGAGAATTGGAAGTATTTTTCCTTCTGAAAATCAATGTCTCAGTGGCTCTATCCATCATTAACTTTGCTCACTTCTTTAGTACCTACAAAGTCTTTTGGGGTCACGTCCTCTGGTTAGGACTGACTGACATACAGAATTCCCTCTCCTTTGAGAAGTCCAGCACCAGTGCTTGCTCCAAAGTCCAAGGCAAATCTTGCAAATGTCCTGTCGTGAAAAATGTCAAATTCTCTGAAATGTTTTTGTTGGTGATGCATTCACCCCCTTTTTCCGAAAGCTGATTTTATCACAAAATGAAGCCAAAAGTTTACAAATGCCTCAAACCCAGAAATTTTGGGAGTGAGGAAAAAAACCCCCAGAACTCCTGGCACATGATGTTCCTAAGAGAAAAGGTAGCGGGAACGCCCAGGCTGCGGCAGCCTGCGTGCCGCACGGCTCCACAGCTGCGCTCCCTCGCTACAGTCGCATCTGGAGTGCTCTTAGCTCCTGTGTGCCACTGCAGCACCAGCACTGTCTGCTTTTCCAGACGCTCAGCTTCCCAATACAGAGCCTGGAAGCTCAGCTTTGCTAGCAAAGCTGGAAGAAAACAGAATTCCCATCCAGTAGCCCTCTTGGAATCCATGCCCACGGACCCACTGCGATGTGTTGGAATTTTACAGGGCATTTCTGACAAAATGCTTTGGATTCAGCAAAAGAGCATCTTCTACTGAAATGGTGTGTTGCCTGAAAATTTCTGACCAGTTCTGCACTGGTTGCTTTGGGATGTGGGGAACAATTCAGTGAATACCAGAAAGTCATGGAGCATCTTCTGTGTTGAGAGCTGACCTTGTAGTGCTTGGGAACTGGAACAGCCTTTGCTGTATTTTCTGAGAATCTCTTTTATTGAGGTTTAGCTAACAGAGGTCACTGTGTGACCAGGGCAGGCTAAGAGCCCGCAGCTGAGTAGTTGTGGCAGCTCTACTGACGGATGGTGAAGCACAGAGCTGCTGCAATTCATTTGCCCTTGACTGCATGACGATCTCTTGAGCGCTAGGCTGGCTTACAGTCCCCTTCCACTGTGCAATAAGCTGTATTCTTGCAATGTACCTGCTCTATTGCTTGTAAAGACTCTGATGGTTGAGCAGAGAAAGCATGTTTGAACATGGCCATGAGTATTATACAGATTGTGTAATACTACCCCACAGGGCCATGCTCCAGCCGTTAAGGTTGTGTATCTCCACGCACTGTTTGCACCTGAAACATTTGCTCCAGTCTCTCGCAACCCCCAAAAGACCAGCAGCTCCAGAGCAGCACTTATTCTTTCATTCTTTGCTTTTCTTTCCTCTCTCGATTGTCACTCACTGCGTGGGGCAGAGACGTGCGTACAGATTTCTGCACCCCTCAGACAGCAGCCATCCGTTTGGAAATGTGGGTCCCAGGGCTCAACACGCTCCACACCTGCAGGTCTCAGGCTTTGCAGGGCAGAACCTAAGACACTCGTTAAGCTGTTTATTCAGCGTTACTGTCACTTTTCATTCTTCAAAGGAGTGAGATCAGAAACCACTTCAGCAGACCCTTCTCTCTGAACAACGAACTTCATGAATCACTTCCAAGCCTGCCAAATGTCAGCAATGTGAACAGGAGTTGTAACACTTGGGGCTGCTCTTGCAGAGGAGCTTTCCCACACACAAGCTTTGGCCTCCATACAAGATTATGGGTGATTTTTAGGAGGTGGTGATATACAGGATGTCAGAGTAAATGCTGTAATGGTCTGCTGCGGGCTTGAACTGCATAAACTCCACAAAGGAGAGAAGTAGTGCAAGCGTCATTCCTCTAGCAGGGGCCACAGCTTACCAAGGTGGGGGATTTGTCCTGCCCATGATTGGGAAACCTCCATTAGAAGAAAACAAGGGATGGGTCTTGATTAGGTGGAGTTGTCTGTAGCCTTGAAGTGATGCTGAGCTGCCGTTAAAGGCAGGTGCCACTCCTGAGTGACTAGCACTTAATGTGGCTTAGCCGCGCTGTCTCATAGACCACGGCTCTGGGCAGTTGCCTTGGTCACTTGTCCCTAAAACTGCCTCGGGAGGCTTTCTGCAGTTAGCAATCTGTTTTAATCCCTAGAGAGATTATTTACTCTCATACTGCAGCTCTTACAGCTGAGCCTGTGCCTGGCCTTCGTTTCAGAGCTGCCCCAGTGCTCGCTGTAACAGCTGGCTTGTTGGAGGTGAATGTTCAGCTGTGCCAGAAGAGGCTTGCGAGGAAGTTTGTGTTATACTTAGTCATGCTGCTTGGTTCCAGCAATGTTATTTGTCCCACAAGACCACAAATGCAAAAATCACTTACAAATGTATAAAAGCTCCCAAACCACTGAGCACCGGGCAGAAACACTCTTTTACAAGCCACTGATTGCTCCAAGGGTCTCTCTGGCATTGAAAGCCCACCATTTGTTGGCCTTTTGTAACCAAATACACAAACTATGTCTCTCAGGTGGCAGGGGGAGTTTGTTTCCAAATCTAAGTGCTGCCGCCAAGAGTATGTTAGAGCAGTAGAAAATAAGTATTTGTTTAAAGAGGGATTACACTTTCCAACTCAGAAATGTGTAAGGTTTTTCAAACTGATTGCAACTCTCTTTCTCTGGAGAGGACAAGTGTGTTGTCTGGTTGGAAACTGAAGTGGAAGGAAATTGGAGTAAGGGTTTTTTGAGGGTATTTGAACAATTCCTTCAGAAAGCCCTCAGATAGGCAGCAAATATGTCACTGCAAGGGATGGTCAGGCCTCACTGGCTCTGCAAAATCCCACTTCCCCACCGGGAACCCAGAGCCGCTGCCCAGCGTGGGGGATGTGCCACCCCAGGGGCTCCACACGCCACCCAATTTTTCTGTGGTAGGTGTGGGTGCTTATAACAACAGAAATTAAGTCCGTATAACAGGTGCAGGGTTACAAAAGGTGGATTGCTCAGCTCATGTTATGTATGTAAAGGGCCATGTACTGAGCATGAGTCTAATCTTTCTGTTATTTGGCGCTCCAAATTCCTGTTAACTAATACGTTATGCCTTTTACTTCTCTAGTACAAACGACTGGGTGCTGTAAGTATTCTTGCCCCGATGGTGAAGCTGTGCTCCCAGTTCCCGGCACAGCAAGGCAGTAAGGGGGAAGTGGGAAATGTATGATCATACAGGACTAGGATGAGGAGTTGCTGTGTGATGAGAGCAGACCAGAAAATTTCTCCTGTGCTTAAACGAGTGGAAGTGCTCTAATGGGAGGAGTTTGGGATGGCTGGTGTCATGTGCAGGAAGAAGTGCGAGGGTGGAAAATGTCTTGTACGAGAGCATGGAGGGAAGGGGAATAATGTCTCCTGTGTGATGAAGTGAGAGGGGAGTCGTGTTTGGTGGCATGGGCACCCCTGTGTGTGAGGGAGGTCTCACGCAGTGCAGCTAGCCCTCTGCTAAAGTGAAAGCATTTGGAAGGGAAACCTGCAGGTCAGTCTGACCTCCAGAAGTGGCACAAAGAAATAGTAGTTTGGTCCCCTTCATATGTGGTGACAGCTTTCTGTGCTGGGGGGGACACGACCCTGGACATCTTTAACATCCCCGAGCATGATAGAGACACAGGTAACACGTTTATCGAAGGATCTGTCTTTTGCATGTTGTACACCCATGTATCTATTTCAGGGTAGAGCAGCTTCATTTAAACTGCCTGGAAAGATTAAATTATATTATTCTCTTAACATGACAAGAGGGTGACAGACTCCAGTTTCACTGCACAATGGTACACAGCGAAGCGGAACTCGGAACATGTACCTGCTCCCTCCCAGGGAGGAGCGTATCGATTGAAGAGCCGTGTAGTGCATTAGAAGGATGAGAAAGCATAGATTAATTTCAACAATCTGATGTAAAACACGAACATCCCCTTCTTGAGCTAAATTGCAAAGCGGGGTTCTCAGCCTGTCAGGTGTCACAGCGCAGGCAGAGCAGGGGACTCCATGGTACCGAGGGGGACGGAAGGCCAGCGGAGGAACAGCTTTAGGTTTTTTCATCTTTGTTTTGTTGTCAGCTTCTGACCCCGCAACAAATAAATGCAACTTTGCATAGACAGAACAAAATAATCCATCTTATTTTCCAGATGGGAGCAAGAACAATCCCCTGTTTGGGGACTAGCTGAGGGAATGAACAGAATTTCGCTTTCCAGATCTTCTCCCTGCCCTTTGGCAGATCTGCATAGGTAAACTTTGATTTTGATGGAAGTCTGGCACAGACCATCTCTGGGCCTCCTTTTCTCATTCGCAAAACATCATTTCCCTACCTTACAGGAGTGTCATGACAATTCATGCATTAAAGATTGTGAGATGCTCAGATTTGGGGGTAATTCATACAGGTGACTTAGACAAAGATAGACAGCTTTGCAGTGCATTAGACAAGATGAGCCAGGCACGTTTGATTAGAAGACAGCTGGATGGACATTCAGTGGTTGGTAGCATAAACATCAAAGCTCTGGTAGAAATACATATTTGGCTTGCAAATCTGTCTGTTCTCCTCAATTTTGGCAGGATCCTTCAAGCTTTTCTCTAGTAACATGGTAAGGTGTCTCCAGTGCAAGTTTTCACATGTGCTGCAGAAATATTTATTGTACTAGGAAGAAACTGTGGAGCCAGGATAATGGCTTAAGCTCCTGAAGGCACCTATGCAGTGGGAAAATCAGGCACTAAGTTAGCTCTGACAGTAAATCCTGCACATCCTCGCGGCTAATATCGGAGGTCCCGTAGACCCTCTTATATCCCCTGTTGCTTACTGCTTACAGTTCCTTATAGTACAGGAACGCCAATGGCTGGCTCATACACAGTGACTTTAATGCTAGAATAGGCTCTTGCTTAGCACTGAAGGGAGCCAGTTGCTCCGGGATGCTCTCTCAATTAGATGTTTGATTTGCTCTCAGGAGAAGGGGGGGATTTGTCAGGAGGGAAGATAGCATTGCTTCTTCTTTCACACCCAATTTTAAATAGCTTCTTGGGAACACCAGACCTCTGTATGCTTTCTCCCAGGTGAACACATCAGGGTCTGACCGTTCTGCACAATAATTGTAAACCTCCAGAGCTTGGAGCGCGAAGTATTTAGGAATAATGAGACTTCTTTTGTATTTCCTTAACATGGGGTCACATCGTGACATCAGGAGAATTCTGCTTAAAAACTGACATCACAAGACTGCTTAGCAACTACTGGCTTGACTAAGTAGCTACCATTGGTACGTGTGAAAGCCAGTTTGTTTCGGAAGGTTGAATTCCTAAATACTCCAATCATACACACAACTGCTTACACAAAGCATTAGTTATGCTTAGTTCACTAACAAGATTTAAGTGCGCGCTGTGCTAGCGGCAGTGAGACCATACTGTGCAACAAATGCTGTTCTCTGACAATGGTGACTTGTGCTCTAGGTTAGATACTGGTAATTTATCACAAAGGCTTGACAAGTTTAACAATACATCAGGTAGATTTACTCTCACTTTGAGCTTAATGTTTCTCATTCTCTTATGTTCTAGAAATGATCCTTCAGTGAGGTCCGGAGGCTGGGAAGCTGACTTAGAGGTGTAATGGGACTCACTCGTGGCTATCGTCAAATCTAAAATTGTTCCTTTGAATATTGTCTGCAGCCTTTAAGATGCAGACTGCAAGACTTTGGGTTTTTCTCGGTAGAGAAAAATCTTCCTCTTGATATTCAGCAGTTTCTTTATGGGGTTGTTTGGTCTCTAGACATGAGAAAATCCTGGCAATTTTGATCATTTGAAGAGAATGAGTAATGCGTAGTGCTCAGTACAGTGTGTCGCTCTTCAAATCACTGATTATGCTTTATTTTCTATTATGTTGAATGGAGTGATTCTATTATGGACTATCATTTTCTCTTTTTACTGCGGTTTATTTCAAGGATTCCTGCTGGAGCCCTATCTACAGAACATTTCTAGATTACAATTGACTACCTAAGACTGTTTCAGGAATACTTAATGGGCCAACTCAAATTAGCCAATCTGAAGAAGTGAATTTTGGCCTTGAGAGCTGTCTGAACACATGCCATTCTGCAAGCAAAGAGAAAAGGCTGTCTGCTGTCAGAATTTCAGTAGGTGTCAGTGTGGATTTTAAGCTGGATGCTCAGCCTGAGTATTTAGGTTCTTTTCTTTGTGAATTTATCACAGTCTTGTTCTCAGTTATCAGCCCTTGGTTCAATTTAACCTCCTCTTTCCACACTCTGATCAAAGATTGCTGGTGATAGGTGGTCACTAACTTAGATAACAGAGCCCAGACTAAGAGGGGTCTTTTGCTCCTGTAGTCATAAGTCTCCACAAACCCATGACCCGAATATCCTGCCTGTGTAGCTGGGGACTGTAACAGAGCCACACATCTGGCTGAGGCACAGGGTGAGATATTTCACATCCATCCTGGTGCGACCTTCAACGTCCTTATCTGGCAGGAATTGCTAAACTTGCATGGGAAGATCAAAAAGGCTCATCTCATTCAGCCCATCAACATTTGGGCCTAACTCCGACTGCTGTCAAGACTACATCAAAAGTAAACACAAGAGCAAATAGGCAAATAATGGCCAAGAAGAAAGGTGGGCTGCCAGCGAGAGGCCATCTAATCTTCAGGGAATGATATTCAGTAACAGCCTTCAGAGGGAACATTGCGATGGGTGAGAGCAAACACCGAGCAAGGTAGAAGGCAGCAAGTGGTCAATTTATGGCAGTTTGTTCCAGATTTCAGGCAGTGTTTCAGCACATTTCTCATTTGATTGGCTTACCTGACTCTAATTACTACATTTTCAAAACTTACGTGATATATACTGTCAGGAAATACACTGCTTATTGATGGGACTGAAGTCTCGAGCATACTCTTCAAGCTACAGAATTATCTACTTTATTATATTCTTCCTCTTTGGCTTGAGGAAATTATGAAAAGGAAAAGAACAAAATTATAGGCTGGAGGCATATCTTTTCCCCCCAAACTCTTCTTTCTCTAGTTATTAAATCTTGCAAAGGTTTTAATTTCATAAACTGAGATGGATACAGAGGCACTGATCCAATAAGTTGTCTTTCAGGGATCATTATTAAAATATCAAGGAATAATTTAATTTTCCCTCCACATGGTTTTATTTTTTCTTCTGACCGTTTGAGACATAATTGTTCGTGTGTTAAACCATGGCGGTAAGTCCCAGCTGAAGAGTGCACTGAGCATTCAGGGACTGAGGAAGGAAAATGTCAAAGTGCACCCAAGCCTTCCTCAGCTATTTTCTAGGTGGTCTTCATTTGAGTGGCATTTATCAAGTACAGAGAACACCGGGAAGACTGATATCCATTAGAGCAATGCAGAAGTCCTCAAGAAATTAGGACAGCAGCTACAGAGAGCAAGGTGCATCCTCGCCAGGGCTCTTTATATTAAGTCTCTTACCCCTGCAGAAAAGCGTGGGTTAGGCAAGGGGACCAACAAGGTCTGCGTAAACCTCTGAAGCTCCACCTTACAGCTGTCCTCCATGAGAGTGTATCTAACCAGCAGCCTTGGGATGTGCTTCCCTCTCCTCACTGCTGGCCAGAGCTGTTGTGCATTTATTAACCGATGCCTTTTGCTCCAGAGATGGTGGATTCCAGGATTGGTTTTGGCACTGCATCCCCTTTTTGGGGAAGTGCGTAACTAGCTATTTCAGTATGGGTAATGCTTGCAGGATGTGAAGCACGAGCTTTTTTGTTTGTTTGCTTGCTTGTTTAAATGAAGGTGGAGTTAAGTGCATGCTTAAGTGATTTCCTGGTGGAGGATCCAAGTTAGAACTTTGTGATGATAATTAAGGGGCCATTAGCAAAAAAAAAAAAGAAAAAGGTTAGCCCATATTTGATAGCAGCCCAGAGAAGAATGTGAGTGCCCCTCTCACTATTAAAATATTCCAGTGCATTCCCCTGGTTGTGCTTTCATTGGGAAATAGCACTTCACAGAGAGGTCTCAATATGTGTACCTGTAAAATCTCTTGTGTGTTTGATGTTGGCACTTCTCTGAAGATGTATTTTTCCAACACAAGCCTGAGTCAGTAACAGACAGCTCAGAGGAAAGGCTGGGCTCCAGGAACACGTACAGCTTTTGTCTCCTCTCTTTGAGGGCTTTGGATCGCAAAAAGAAACGTAACCTGGCTGTTCAGTGTGTTTCTGTTCTGTGTTCAAAAGTCTGATGTGGAGGAGACCAAGAGCTGGTAATCGGTATTGAGTTAATTCCTGCCTTCATCGTTGCTGCCTTGCAAACTTCAAAGCAGAAAAGCTACTCTCTTTACACCTACAAGCATAATTTCCAGAGCTGAAGCAGGGTAATTTTCACATGCAAATTCAAGAGGCGAGCCTGCCTTATCTGAGCGGGTGGACATGCTGTTTAATGGGACAACAGCACCTCTCCTTTTCTTCCCAGAAGGGGAGCAAGGCAGCAGAAACAAAAGGTTTTCTTTTGCTGTCGTTTTAGAGGAAAAGATGTGTACCTTTACAAAAGGGGAAAATGCCACTTTGTGCTTTGTTTTTATGCTTTGAATTGTGTTCAGTGCTGGAAAAAAATTCAGTTTACCATCTAGAGCTTCATATTCCATTTTTCATAAGCTGTTCGAAGCATAATGCAGAAATCAAAGACTTGGCAAAGGAACAGGTCAGCTTTACAATCCCCCTTTTTCTCAAGCATTTGAAATACACAGATTTGTGGACATTAATCCTAACATTATTAATGTAGTGGGAAAACAGGGAGCAAATTTATAGTATTTACAGTTCTCACTTGGTTTTTTTCATATTCTCTTTGGGACAGTAATTTCTCTCATTTGTTATTTCAAAAGCCGCCTTCTTGGTCTTGAATATTGGTGGGTTTTTTCATTGACTGTAACAGCAGAATTATTGGGAAGGAAAGTTATTCCAAGTAGAGAAGAGTGAGTGCCAGGGGACCAGGCAGGATAATAACTGCCGGCATGATTTAGGCAGGTCACTTTGCAAGCTTAGGTACTCCTGCTAAGTCATCTCAGAAATGACCTGAGGGTTTGAGCTGCTCAGTTTCTGAAAACAGCTGTAGCTTGTTTGGGTTTTTTTTTTTTTTTAGCAGTTCCGCAAAGCAGGCTGTGGTTTTTCGGTGCAGAAATGTGGCTCTCATGATTCCTTTGCTTGATGACCGTATTTGATTCTGCCTCTAGCTGGGCTGTCTGTCGGTGGCACATCGGTGAAGCGGGCACATCTAGCAGGTTTGCAAGCGTGGCCTCAGGCGTCCGTTGGCCCTCAAGCATAAGCCTTCATGCAGGATGCTATGTATAAACATATAAATAGCTAAAGTTCATAAATACTTGGGAAGTTGCATTTTCACAGCAGAGCCTCTCTACGTTGGTTTCCTGTGTGGGTTGTCAGGTGCGTGTGCAGCTTTTTAACACGCTCAGGAAAAAGCCTCATCCTGATGCAGAGTGTTTTCAGGTGAGGGCAGTACTTTTCACTGGATTGACTATTACTGAGGCTTGCTCTCCTCAAAGAGCATGCAGGGAGCGTGTTGCTGTTCCCTGATGCAGGCACACAGGCCAGTGTGGGTTGGCGGTCATCTCCCTGCACCCCACCACGTCTCTCCCAGCTGTCTGGGAGAGAAATGACTGATGACCTCTGCAGAAACTGAGGACTTCATTGGTAGTTGCTATGGACTCTAAGTCTGATTAAAATCAGCCTTTATTAAATTAAATAAGCTCCATCTGTTAATAGTGTGTGTGCCCTTCCACTGGAGACAGAGAAAGCAAGTCAAAGGGAGCATCTTTCAGATGATGTTTCAGTTAAGGTGCAGAATAGAGAAGTGGCTCAGTTCTTGAAGTCTAAGCCACATCACCCCAAGTCTCCTGTCTCTAACAAATCAAACCCAAACCCCAGCTCCAGCAGCTGTGTGAAGTGGGAATGGGAATAAAAATCCAGATTCAATGGAATGAATCTCAATGGTTTGGGCCCCACTAGTCAGCGTTGACAATAAATGTGAGCCAGGAACTGGCCTGAAATCATACTATGGGTGAAACAGACTTATGGTTCCATTCTCATTCTTCTTTTAAAGAATTAAATATGTTGGGATGACATTTCTCCTGGGGTTTTCAGGTACCTCTGTAGGAAGCTTAGTGTGAAGACATATGCAATTCGGCTGCACGCTTTACTCCCCTGGTTTTGTTCCGCTTTTTCATGGCCCTCAGATCCCAAAGTCAATGAAGTACAGATGACTTGCCATTTGTGTTTGCATGTATGCATCTGCCTTCCCACTTGATGAAGCTTTTAACTCACCCTTTGATATGCAAGCAAAATAATGCAGAACTGAGGTCTAAGCACGGAGGAACCTTCAGTAAAAGAAACCCTAAGAAGGGGAGCTTGGCAGAACTACAATAGAGCTGATAAGATAATGACACCTGTGCTCCAAATCTCCCTTCCCTTCCCAAAACAGCCCCTTGGGGTATTTGGATGCTGGGTCTGAAAGGGTTGCTTGTCACCATTTACAAATCAGCCCAGATGGCTTGATGATACGAATGACCACTGGGCAGCTTTCCGATAGACCTGATATGCTAAACAACCTTTGGATGGATAAAAGAGAGCTCTGGAGAGGAGGAGGCATCTCTGGGTCAGTGATGCTGTCACATACATTCTGTCACCTTGCTTTTTGTGGCAGTGGGCAAGCAACATGGAAACTGTAATGCCTGGATGAGGAAGGCAATGCAATATCCATAAAAGCATCGTATGGTACCTGGGGCATGGTCATGAGGGACGCTGTGGCCTTCGGTGGACCTGTGTGGAGGAAGAAGCCTGAGGAACCAGAAGGCATCTGACTCCCATATGAGAAACTGTGAGCAGATGCCATGTGCTTAGGTACAAAGTGAGAGGGAAGTGCATCTTACCTGATGTCAGAACAGGATATTCCCTGCAATCATGCACCACCCCCTATCCTACCACAGTTTTCAGGGAGCTGTTTTTTTCTCTTTAAATGGCAGATTGTGTTCATGCTTTTGTTTTTCATGGGGAACAACTGAATTCTGCCCATGTGCTCCAAATCCAGCTCACTTCTAGAGGCTGGAGAATCACAGGAAGTCCGTTTAATGAAATGCCCATTTGAAAAATCTTGCCTCCGTTGAAATCAGTGATAAAACTCCCACTGATTTCATGTAGGCTGAGTTTTTTTCCGAAGTCACCAGACAATGTGGTTGAGTTTCTTTGGTTTGTTGATTGAAAGTTGAGGCTCTATAAAGGCAGCGGCCCTTCCCATATTTAGCTATGGTGAAAGTATCACAAGGACATCCTTTTACGAAGTATGTTATACTGTGTTCCTTGACCTTGTTCATGTGAGCAAAAATGAATTTTTATGTGTAAGCAGCAGAGGTAAGCATTAAATAATATTTTGAGGAGATTTATTTTAGGATTGAGAAGAAAATGCAAAGGGTTTATTGTACGTTCTGTCTCAGCAAGAGGAGAGCAACTTTTCTTATGGTGACCTAAAGAGCATATAATAAAGATAAAAGGATGTAATTAAGAGAAAGTTGAACTTAGGCTGAACTTTTCACCAGACTCGTGCCTGGTTTTATATCAAACCTTTCTACCATCCACATGGAAAAAATTCTCTGGCTAAAGTCAGACCTCTACAGCCAAGCAGACTTCTTTGGCAGTGAATTTAGGATGAAAACGCATTGCTTTTAGTAGAGACTAGCAATCCTGAAGAAGACCTGTCGTCTCGGAAGATGCGCATCTCATAAATCAAGACTAATAATAACGTTTAAAAGCTTGGACAGAGCGCTCACTGGCTGACCAGAGAAGAAACCACAAGTGTAGTATGTCGTAACCAAAAAACCTGAGCGTCAAAAGGAAGCAATGTGTGCATACAGTATAGAAACTGCAAACTATGGGAAAACAAGGGAGGAATCTTTCCCCATCACATAACTGCTGCTGTGTGTCCACAGGACCTTCTTCAGCTAAATGGGCTGTGGGCTTGACCAGGTTTAACATAGGAAATCTGTGGAAAAATTAGGCAAGAAAGGAAATCCCCTCAAAATCAAAGGAGAGGACTGTGGGATGTTCATTGTCAGATCAAGTCAGCCTAAAATCTGTCCAACCAGCAGCAGAAATCACGGCTTGAGTCCAACCCACCATTATCCTGAAAGTCCTAATCAATCCTACTGACTCTTGTGGTTATTGTGTACATGCCTTCTAATAATCATCTGTTGTACTGGGTAGCAATGTAACTTCATCACTGTCACAGGGCCTTCGAAAGTAAGGGATTTTTAACTGAGTGATTAGTGAGTATGATCTAACTCCACTGGGTGCTCCAAAAATCCCAACCAATGCACAAATACTTCTTTCGATTGCTGTCTTGGTTGCCATGCCTATATTCTAGTTTAGCGGACTCAGAGCTTCAATCGTGTGTGTAAAATGTCATGCCTGAGATGTCCCCCTCTATTTTAATTTTTCCTCAACCTCACCGAGGTTTTGCTGAAGGAGATAATTCATCAGTTTCCCATGCCTGTGAGGGAAGACTTGGGTGTTGGCAGACCAATGCTGGGGGAGAAACCAGAAGCAGTGAGGTTTGGAGAGAAAAAGGGGAACCAATCCTAGATTTCTTTGAGCAAGGAGCCAGGCTTGACCAGCAGTTGGCCTTGGATAGATGGGCAAACTATATTTCTGATGAGTTTGAGAAAGGTAATTTATCCCAGGGGGGCTTTTGGATATTTGCTTGCAATTACATTTGTTTTAGTGGAGTGAACAGAATTTGCTCTTTGGATTTTCATTTCCATGCCCAGAGTTTAGAGTTGCAGGTACCACCTGTTAACACTACGCAAACAAAATATAATTGACTCCCGCAGGAATCCCTCTGAAAGGCAGCACCTTGGGATTAAAGTTGCAGTGCCATCTATCTAAAATGATGTGGCAGATTTAATTAACGTGTCTAAAAATACACAGGCTGCAATCAAGCCTTTGCTTCTGCCCATGTCTGTTCCCTGAAGGGGAATGCACATAATTTTCAAAATCTTGGGTTCTGTCAGCCACCTGTGAGTTGAATTTATTGATGCATGAGATTATCATAAAATTAATTTGGACACTGCTGAATTATGAGGTTGAAAACAGGTTGAGAAGTAGTTTCTCACCCAGTTTAAGCAATATGCTGTCAATAACGTTCTTTCAAGCCCATATGTAGAGCATTACTAGACAGCTACAGTTACAAACTGTAAATACATGGAGATTGGATGCGTATAGCCCCTTGTGGCAGAGAAAGATCTCTGTAGTGTGGTACCAGGAATGATTTGGAATGACTTGAATCTGAGCGGCAGATAAGTACAGACATCAAATCCATTTCACTACTTGCCACTCAGGAGACAGATCTTTGCTACAGAGTCAGAAAATGACATAGCACCAAAAGAGCCGAGGAGCCTTCAGTCAATATGTCTATCTGTCTATGAATCGCTTCGGGTTTCAGACTTTATATCCACTTTTTAATTAAAAGAACTTGTTTTTCTTAAAGCAGTAGCGGGCAGCAATGAAATGCAGTTTGCTCAGACTGTAGTAAAGATGTTTAGGGAAAAGAACAAATAACATTTCTTATCGTGCTAACATGTTCTGCATAGAAGTTGCTCCCAGTGAGCCTTCTTGTGCTGGCAGGTTTTGGCATTGCTTTTTGTCAGTTGTTCACAAAAGTCCTTCTGGGCTTTGGGGTGCAACAGAGGGCCCACGGTCTGGCTGAATAAAGCCATATTAATGGCTTCACTCACAAGCCCAGGTGGGAGATTTCAGGTCAGGTTCTTCTCTGGTAGAGCTCCAACGAGTTCAGCGAAACTGTCCCAGAGCATTGACCTAACTAACCTACCCAGCAGTAACACTCCTCGGAACTGAAATAATCCTCTTCATCCAGAAATTTCAGACCCTGTAGAAACATGTGCATGGGAATGGAGTGGGGAAACAGAGTGCAAATAACTCTGGGCACTGACATCCTTGGTCAAATTTTAAAAATCCCCCGTCTCGCTGCACACGCAGTCCCGTGTGACAGGATGCAGCTTGGCTGAGAAAGGGCTTAAGGGAATTCAGGGTTTGGAGCTTGTAACCCAGGCTCTTGGCAGAGCCAGGTAGATACTGCCTGTTATGCTTAATTCAGGTTTCAAGGTTATTTTACAATCTAGAGATTGATAAAAACGCTTTTGAGAAGCTGAAAATTGGGGATCTGCTGGATTCCAGTGCCTGTGGCTCATGGAAGAAGGGCTGTAGTGCATAGACCTTATTTCAGCCTGGTTGCGATGGCTGCCTCAACTGTCTGCTGATTATCTGCCTTCGTTAGCACAGCAGATGGCTGTCAGTGTCCTGGTAACTCAAGTGGCCTCCCAGCCATTTTTATAACTACACTTCAGGGAATAGATGTAGGTGCCAAGGTGACTGTTCCAGTTTTAAAGCCCAGTAAGATAAGATGATTGAGAAAGCTTTAAATAAAAGCTAACCTGTGGAAATCCCTTGACAAATCATCCCTTTGTGAACTTTTAGTTCCTCTTGCATTGCCTTAATCTCCTCCATCAGACAGGCTAAAGAAAGTCCAAGGGTACAAGAGAACTATTTTAATTTAGACCACCAGCCTCATCCACATTAACAGCTGGGGCTGTTTGCAAAGGCCTTCTGCATGTGGGATAGCATGTGTTGGAGGGCTAAAACCTGGGGTTCCTTCAAAATGGAGTAAAAATATAAAATAAAAATGAGAAACTGTAAAATATTTCCTTCTGATAAATAAAGGGAGGAGCAGAGAAGAACTGTTGTGCAACGCAAAATGCAAATTCATCTCTCTACCGTCGGACTTCTTTGCCGTCAGCAAAGGCCTCTGCTAAACTTTAAGAGTACATTTATGTCTGTACCATTGTCAGCAATTGTTTTGTTCTGTATTTCTGATCGCAGTAGGATTGCAGGGGTATTTTAGTGTGCCTGCAAGTATGTGAAGTAATCTAATGAAGTCTGGTGGGCTGCTCACATGCCCCGTTACCAGATCAGGGCCGTACAGTCGGTGTTGTGAGGCTTAATGACTTTGCACAATGTTAAATTGTGCATCCTCTTGGAGAGAGGGTTCTGGCTCTTTTTCAAGATCTATAAATACTCTGGAAGTCGGCCTGATTTCTTCTTGAGGACTGTGGGCACGGTGCAGGCTGGGTGTGTGTACACGTGTGCTCCGCAGGGAACTCCGCGCCTGGTACCAGCCTGCAGTCGGCCAGTCTCCTTTTCTAAAGAGATGGTGGAAAACACCAGAGAGACAGGCAGGCAGTTCCCCCCATGCAGGATGGTTTTCTTTACTTTTTCACCTCTCGAATACTTTACAAAAATGTCAGGAGGCCATTAAATAGCTCATCTGTTCCCCAGTTGGTGTTCTTCCCTTAGGTGGGGAGGAAAATTTCCAGACCTGGGTCAGATGTAAGCAAGCTGAGTCTTTTGGAGAAGGACTGGGGATGTGAAGAGGAGCAAAATATCCAGGATTGTGACTAAGAGTTAGGCAGAACTGTGAGACGTAACAGCCCTCACGTCACTGAATCTGCCTGGGAGCGCACAGAGAAATGCATGGGGGACTGTGAAGCTCTGCAGAGCGATGTGATACGACAGAAGTGGCCCTTGTATGTGGGATTTACCTACAGCAATTGTGAGAGAAAAAAATGATTACTGCAGCCTCCAGGAGATGCACTTTATTAATTTATTTTACTGCTTTTTACGCACAAGCAGGGGACTGAGAGCAAGCGCACAGCTGACGGTTGGTTACCGGCCGGGCAGCCATCCGTTGGCTGTGGGTCTGTCTGCAGTGACAGGAGGCACTAGGAAGCGCACCAGGGCTACCACCAGCTCCAATAACCAAGTTCTCAAAATTGTTTTTATGGCAGACACTGAATAAGTCTTTTGGACTCCTAAGTACATGCTGCTTCTGGAACTTCTCAGTGGATTTTTATTAGAGCTGGCTGAGGCTGGAGGAAACAGCCCCTCTGACGTCAGAGGCTTTATATCAGGCCGTTTCCATTTTTATACTCTGCTCCTCTGGGCATTTAAGGCATTTCCGCTACATAGCAGATCCGCCTGGAACTGCTTCATTCCTTTCTGCTCTGATTTAAAGCAGATAAAAAATCTTGCCTGTTGCCAATTACTAGAACGTGTTTCAGTCTAATTTCAGGTATCATTTGGAGTTTATGTCAGTGGATATTTAGTTCTTCGGAGCACGAACCTTGGGCAGACCAGTTTTCCCATAAGTAAGAGAGCAAAGATGCTGAGCCTAGTCTGCTGCTGGAGATATACGATCACACTCCCTCTCCCTGTGTGTTGTAAAATGTGTGGTGTTGCATCTGCTGGCTCCCGGCCAGGTGTTTGAGTCTGTTTAGCTGTGGCTAGACTTGTTGCATGTGTTCTTCATTCATCACAAGCCACGTCTGAACTTGGCAAGTGCTGCCTAGGCCATGGGCGGCAGCTCTGCCAGGTGAGCCATTAGCGGCTGGTCTCGGCTGGAAGTCTTCTTCCTGCAGATCTTGAACGCAATTCAACCGTGCTAAACAGCAAACCGCAGCTACGCTCGCGTGCATGCAGTAGTGGAAACAGTTTGACACGCAAATCAGAAATGTCACTTCATTTAGCCAACGACTCTTGGCTGAGAAAGACCTGGACTTGTGCTCGGACCTGCAAGAGACCAGATGGCTAATGTGGTCATCAGCCATTGCACCGTAATCCCACATCAAAACTTGGCTTTCCACAGAGGTCTGTGAACAGGAGTGAAATGTAGAATGTTAAATACAAAGCAAAGCAGAACCACTCCATTATAACCTGCAGTGATGGGAATTCAGTGCTGCTTTTAAGCAGCAGGATTCTTAACTCCAGGCTTTTTCTATTTGGTTTTATTTCCCAAACCCTGCATTATCTTGTTAGGAGAGACATTATTTCCCTTTGGTAATTTCTCTTCCCTTCCTCAACTCTCCCGCATTTTTTAGGCTCACAGTGGGGAGATTAAAATTTATAGTTGTTGGAGCTCTGTCTGTCTTTATTTCTGCCCTTTCCTAATTCTTCAACTCATCATGTTAAAATAGCACTAATTAAATCTGTTCTCACTTAAAATGCAGTCCTGCCTTCAGTAGGCAAAATTATATCTGGACTCTCCTTGAATTGGTCTAACCTTGGCAGTATTTCAACAGAAATCAGTGGCACTATGCCGGGGTAAGATTGGTGTCGATAGATCGGAGTCAGGCCTCTGGTTATGTGAGTTATACGCAGTCAGTACGCTACTATCTGTCAGAGTTTGTTAGCTCACATGCGAGGTTATGTGAGCACAAGTACATTGCTCGTCTGGGTCAACTCGGGCTCAGCACCAGATCAGCCAGCTAGGAGGGGGAACGGCAAGGAGCCGTTCAGATCCTCTGCACTGCTCCGCTGTTTTGGAGAGGGTTTATTAGCCTGGGAGTAGTGTCCAGCCCACGGTGGCTGTGTGTTGCACCCATGTGAGAAAGTCTGTGGAAGTAATAGAGCAAAGACACTGTCGGAGCTGGCAGCCAGAGTCCCTGTATTATTGCTTTTTGCTGTCAGGTTTATCCCAACCTAGGGATTCAATACCTACGTAATGAAAAATTGCTGGTAGATTCCTGTGCAAGCCTTTGGCTGGTGTGTATTAGGAGAGCGGGGAGCGCTTACTGGATTGAGTCTCTAGTGTGGACGTCTCCTTGGAGGTAATATCCCAGCCACCTGAATTCAACATGTGCTTCCAGCTGGCTGTGGCACTTTTTCTCATGATCTGTCCCGGACTCCTGTGTTTCTGTACACAGCTGTCTTTCAGAAGTGGCTGGATTTAACGGCATGGGAATTTTTTCCTCCTGCCAGAGGTTTTGGTACCAGTCTTTGCATTCCTTTCAAAAAGAAAAGCCAGAGAACTCTGCAAAGTCCACAAGAGACTTTGGTGTTGCAGTCGACCCATGATATATAGCAGCAAGCTCAAATGCTGAGACAGATATGTAGTTAGTAAGGAGCTTTGAGAATTCTTTGGAATAAAAGATACATATACTGTACAAATGTAAGAGATCTAATTATTTTTATTGCTAGGTCTGTGCTGAGCAACAGTGCTGGGGAAGGATCACACATTGCCATTCTGCATCTCTTGGGATACAATGGGAGGCTTGCTTAGACCCAAGAAAAACTGCTTCTGTGCCTGCCTCTGATTCATGCTGCATAGCTAAATGCCATGGGAAAGCGCTTGTAATACAAACACTTTTGTTTATAGGCAGACATTTAATTATCATATTACAGAATTCTCAGGACCAGCTGCCACATGAGATTTCTGGCTAGGACATTTAACATAAAATTAAAACACAGCGTCACATGCCCATTTAGCTGAAAACCTGAGCGTAGTATTTGCACTTTCCCATTCTCTGTAAAGAGCTTCCTGGATGATATTTCTGTGCAGATTAGTCACGAGAAGTCAGAGTGCTGTAAGCTTGATGACGTCTTTGTGACTGGATCAGAGAACAAATATTGTGATCTGTTCAGCATGGGCTCCCTGCAAGTGATTAAATTTCTTCTCCAAGGAATCTAGGTCATTTGCTAGGATCGGAGCACTGGGCATATATGGAAAGGAAAAACCAAGTGGATTGTTGCCATGCTTTTGAATCCAAAGTTTTATTGATAGTCCTGAATGCTTTCGGAAAATGCATAATAGTCCCAGCACAATGTGGAAAATAATGCTGCATGTCAATAACTTGACGTAAAGGAAAGCTTGGAGACCTGCTTCTAATCCTCATACAGTTTGCAAGATTGAATCCTTTTCTCAGGCAAGTAAGGATTATATTTGTGAGTAAGAGTGTGCAGGGCCATGTTTTCTCTCTTCACCCCTCTCTGCTTTTTCCTGCACCCGTCACATCTGCCTGCTGGGTTGCATTCCCAGCTCTGATACTCTGTGTGCTCCATACACTGGTTCCCTTTCCTTCTCTTCCTGCCAGTTCAATTTAGTCCCAGTGTCCAGGTCGAGATGTGCTTCCAGTACTCCAGCAAGGGCTCACTCATCGTGGGTAAACTTCCCAAAGGTGACTCAGGAACTTAGCTCCCTGTGAATCCAAAAGCACAAGATTTCTGAGGCATCTAAGTCCTCTTCTGGTGCTCACCAGTCAACAGTGTCTACAGGAGCCAGGTCCCCAGGTTTTTAAAACAGTGGCACTGGAAAATACAGTGATGGCAACAAACAAATCCCTTTCCTACAGATAGAACCAAAGGGAGAAACCTGCTGGTTTCCTGGACTGTTTCAGTGTGCATTGTCAGGAAATGAGCCTACGACATCTTCCTACACCAAGAACACGAGATGAACTGTCAGGAACGTTTCACTAACATATTTTTGGAACACAAAATCCCATTTATCCTGTAGAGAAAGATTGTCTTAAATGCCATCTAAAAAGTGCTAGGTGACACTGCCTTGCCACCGTGCTGTGCTATAGGACGGGTGAGAGTCAAATGCTGCAGATCAGGACATGTACTTCTCTCGGGATCTTCCACACATTTTTACTCCTCACTCCTGTCCTGTCTCTGGGTCTGATCTTTGCCTAAGAAGCCATAAACAAGCCAGAACACCGTTCTGCTTCCATGTGATAAACCCATAGCTGTGGGACTCCCAGGAATAGGTGTGGAAGTTTATAACTTTGTTGGCTTTTTGGGGCTGTGGCTGGTGAGCCAGCTCTCTTGAATGAAAGCTGGAGCTATCTGGACTTGTGCACTGCTGTTCAAAATTCATGCAAGGCATAAAATATGCTGTAACCTTTCAGCATGGGCTCGGGGCTTCTCAGCAATGTTGGCAAAATGCGGTCAAAGCAACGCAGCTTGGATGAGAGCCCTTGAGAGCTGGTTTGCTAAGAAGCTGCTGCTTCTGCTAGGCAGCATCTCCTCCCTGCAAAAATAGAGCCCTTGAGAGTTGCTTTGCTGAGAAGCTTCCGCTTCCACTAGTCAGTGTCTCGTCTCTGAAAAAAGGCCACATTTAATATACCTCTGTGTTGTTTGGTGCCAGTAAGCAGGAAGAGGAAGACCGCTTCTGGCTTTGTAGATACCTTGCAGTAGTAGAACTGGTCTCTTTTTTTTCTTCAGCATATGTAAAGCAGCCTGTTACCAGGGTCAGTGGTCATCCTGGGCAATGGTCTTCACATCCGCTGAGAGCTGGATCAGTATTCAGGCTGCAAATGAGGCTTTACCAAGCTGCTTGCCTGGTGCTGCGACCTCTGAGCTCACCAGAGACGTAAGCACATCCAAGCGCGAATGCTGAAAGTGAAAAAGGGAGCAGTTTATTTTAGGTTTTTTTTAATTCCCTCCCCCCTTTATCCTGAGGTCATGAAATGATTTTTTCCAGCAATGTCAGTATGAAGAAATACAAAAACACATACTCCTGTTGCAATATAATCTGCTGGTGGAAACCATGTGAATATTTTGAAAGACCAAGAGTTTCTTCACAGATCAGACTGATTAGTGTGTCTGAACTGTAACTCAAATCACTAAGCATCTGCCCTGCATTGCCACACTGGATATGATGAAAAATGACCCATAGTCCACCAGGAACACAATTCATTCTTTGACACCCTGGGCAAATGTCTTGGGATTTGGAAGAAAATACTTCAGAGATGGGGGGAGAGGGAAGGAAGATAAATAAACCTAGAAAATACCCCACGTACCAGCTGCAGGGCTGGTGACAGGCTTCCAGCTTGAAAAAAAGTAGTCTAGGCACAGTTTTTCCCAGCTGCAGTTCTGTGACCTTAGAGTTGCAATAACCCTGGCATGCATCTTAGCAGAGTAGAAAACCCTGCGTTTGAAGCAGGCACCTCGTTTCCACTGTGCTTCCGAGGGAAGCCTGAAGTCTCTGTGAGTTTCTTAGGCAGACGGGGTGAAGAGGATGTATAAGGGATGCGGCTTCAAAGGCCGTATCAGAAGGATGAGGCGTGCAGTCTGTGAAGGAGCGTTGCAATTGGCATTCCTGCTGGAAGCAGGAGCCCCAGAAAGGGCTGAGCGTGGCTGGGGCACTTGGTGGGATCGGACCCGCTGGTTTCCCAGTGAGAGTCCCTTCCATGTCTTTAGTCTGCTTTATCTGAGAAAAGAAAGAGCCAGTGCTTACTTGTGTTAGTGCTTCTGGGATGCCGTCTGAGCTCAGATGGCTGTACCTCAAAGTGGCCAGTGGGCTCGGAAAGAAGGGGATTCACACTGTGCTGCTGTGGATGTGTTTTATTTGTCCTAGCTCTTTCCAGGAGTGAGAACCTTGAATTTCCCAGAAGTCAGGCTTTTCTTTACAGTGCACTGAGATAGTTGTCTTGCTGGGGCTTCTGAGATAACGCCCGGAAAATCTTTTCTGTGAAGTAACCTAAACCTCACAGATGAGCCTTGCAAGAAGGAAATACTTTTCTCCAAAAACCATCTCCAGTTCCCCTTTCGCTTTGAGCACCCGCAGCGCTAAGTCACTGCTGTAGGCGCTGTACAAGCTTGTACGAAATCCATGAAGTTCCCGGGCTCTCAGGAACTGCGTGACCATGGGGGCTGGCAGCCGGCGTGTCTGGGGCTGACCCACCAGTAAGCACCGGCCGTGCAGCTGTGCCATGTGGCGTGGCTGAGAGCATGGCTGGGATGCAGCCACATGCACAGGCGGCATGAAGGAACAGGGCATCCTTGACACGTGAGGCTGATCTAAGTGCTGCTGGGTTTCTATATCTCTGTGTCTCATTGTGGGTTTTGGTGGGGTTCTTTTTCCTTTTTATATGGGCTCTTTGTCCACAAAGTTTTGAGTTACTGCAGCCTCACAAACGAGATCATTAAGAAAAGCTCCATCAGACCAGTACACAGTGGCACAGGGCCAGAGGCTGAAATTCTTCTTCCAGGAGAGTTTCATAAAATTGCTCAAAATCAAAGGCTCATTTTTATTTTAACACCTTATTTAACATAGACGGTGTTGTGGGTTTTTTTAACAAAATATTTAAAACCGCTAAGTGGAATTTAAGACATAATTAAGGACTTCTCTAGGATTATATTTGATAAATCTTATACTATTTTAAAAAATGTTCTACAAAAGATTATTCTGTTAAATTGTATCTAAATTCCAAACAACTTTTTCAGCAAGCAGTATTATTTCTAAATTTCACATCTTTTCAAAAATCTCATCTCAGTTTTTTCAGCCAGTTAGAAAATGCTCAGCATTGAACCCTGTCAAATCTGGAAGACTTGCTGTTTGTTACACTGCTCTGTCAGGTCCTCGTTTTCAGCTGACTGCAATTAATAATGATAATACTCAGTTTTAATTACTTGGGATAAATTTCTTGTTTTTCAGAGGCATGTTTGGCACTTGCAAAAAGCACCACTGACTTTAATCTTTCACTGGGGGGGGATTAATCCTGCTGGGTTCATACTCTAAGCTCTGTGGGACCAGAAGGGACTGGACTGCTTTGCTTCGCACAGAGCAATGACCACTTCAGCCCGTGAAATATTTATGCCTTCTCAGCTGGCCTGTGTGACTTTCAAAGCATTAACACGGGAGAGAGTTAAATGATGTTTAAACTACTTTAGGATTCAGATGACTGCAAAAACCAAAACCTCTGTGGGCTCACATATGCTTCACCACGTTTGCAGCACGCAGCCAGCAATCTGTGAAACAGCCCATCGCCGGAAACACAAACAAGGGCTGTCAGAAAATTTCTGTTCAAAGGTCAGGGGTAAATGACAGACACTTAAATGTTGTTTTGTCTCTCTTCCACAAGCTGGAAAATAATAGGATTGGATTTTGATCAAGAATTCTGGTTTATTCCCTCCAGTCATTAGCTTTGCAGTCTCCCATACCCTAAGACAAAGTATAGCTGATAGTAAAGGGAGGAGAGCTTTGACAGTTCATTTGTTTTTTGGATTTTTTTGGAGTTCAGCTATTTATATACAGCGAGCACCGTTGTCTTTGACTGGGACTCACTCTGTTTCTCCTGATGTTTTCCAATCTGAGGCTGCTGCCCACCAGGCCGGCTGGCTGCTGAGCCGGACCCTCTAATACCCAGCTCCCTATGTGCCCCGATGCTGTCAGCTGGGGCAGATCAACATACAGCCAGTGAACATACGGATTTTCTTATTATTTGATATGAGGGCACAGCAAAGGCCCTTCTGCAGGGAACCAATTTCTGTTCTGAACGGGGAGCCATGGGTGATCCTGACGCCTCTGAGCTGTGGCTGGACCTGGGGGAGTGTGATCTTGACAAGCAAAATCACAAGGATTAGGTATTTGGGTTCCGGACCATTTAAAATAGATATCTTCTGAACCTTTCTGATGTCGTTTCAGATTATTTTGCTAATCGACTGTTGGAAGATTTTTCGACAGTTAGGGTTGTGGGGCAAAAAACCCCAAACCACCAAAACCAGCTTCTTTATTTTTTCTTTTTTTTTTTAAATGAACATCCTCTTTTAGAACAGGAAAGCAGGTTGGAGCTTGCATAATACAAGAGGCCTCACTGCTTGGGTAGGTTTCCACGTTCCCCTTGGGACCCACAGTTATACACCCACAGTTATATATATGTATATGCTCATATAAACTAATAACTTTTCCAACCATCTCAGAGATGTTAGGAAACTGTTTCCATCGTGATTCAGAAATGGAAAACTTCTCTTTAAAGAGAAGTAGCAGTGGATGTGCATGCAATCTTAAATAGTGCCAAATGCCCTTCATACATGTTTCTAGAAAAGAGTTTCGTCGGTGTTTACCAGGCTCAAAATAACAGGGACGTGAGCCCGCTGGCACGTCCCCTCTCCATAGCAATATAGACAATAACAGCGTCCCATCACTTCATGCTAACCAGTGGGTCAGAGGGACTTACAGGGTCTGTCCCCCCAGAAAGTCACCTGCTGCTCTCCCACCAGTGGGATGCCTGGGGCAGAAAGGCTGAGCTGGGGTGTGATGGTGGTCCCCTCTTCTCTCGTTCACGGGCTGCTTTGCAGATTAACTCCTACTCTTGGAGGTTCCCATCCAATTTATGGTTCTGGTCACTGCTTTTAACACCCAGACGGCTGCCTCAGGCACTTCTCTCTCTCTCTCTCTCTAGGCCACTTGCCCTCCCAGCAAACTTTAGCCCTTTTTCTGCCTGCAGTAGGGTTGTTTTTGTCTGGATGGTCACCTCCAGGAGCAGTTTCAGCTTAAGAACAACATTTCCATGTAGGGTCAGATTCTGCCACTGTACTTGGGACCTCGGGATTATTCCCTGGTAGGGGGTCAGGACCCCATGTGCAAGGCGCTGTACAAAACCAAGAAATACAGGTAGCTCCTGCCTCATGGACAGTGCGATCTAAGCTTCACAACACATTTTCTATGTTAGTACGGCACTCTCTGCAGTGTGTTCTTGCCCTTCCTATGCCTTTATTAGATGATTAAGATCATCTTCAAGTGAGGAGCAAAGCGATCCAGCATCTTGCAGAACAGGAAGAAAATGTCAGTCATCTTTTAACTCAGAAGAAAAATCCTTTTCATTGGCAAGAGGTACTTCATTTTCAAGAAAGCCTCATTTCCTCTCCTTCCTGTCCACCGTTCCACAGCTCCACCATTATGTAGCACAGCATCGCACCCTTGTCTGCTCCAGTAGTTGAAGTGAGCAATGGAGGTGTCGTGTTTGGAGGTAATTAAAGGTTGCTGCTCTCAGTCCTCACCCAACAATGTACCCTTTGCACAATGTACCTTAGTGGAGACTTCACCCTGTGTTTTAGCGTCATTTGGTCATTTCACTTCTAATAGTCCTTCCACTTCCATTATATCCCCTGAGTAATGCCTGCTTGGAGGACAGTGCAGTAAGTGACTTCTCCCTAATCTGATTTCTGATTCTTAGTGGCCTGGATAGACCAGCATTAGTTTGCTATTTCAATCTGATCCATCAGAGTCCTCTGCTGCACAGGGCTGCTCTTTTATATCACTTACGTGGCAAAACCACAGCTTGATTCAGCTGGTCCCCAAAGCAAGGCCAACCAGGTCATGTGTGTGCGGAGCAGAGACGATTAACAGTCTTGCGCTGTACCAAACCCAGTGCAGGAGCTGAGCAAAGAGGTCTGCTGTTGGCCAGAGCTGCTGGGGAGAAAAGGGGCCTCCGCAGGCTGTGAACAGGGTGTGTGATGCAATGCAGGGATAACTGTTTATGCATTAAATTAATACTTTGTCGTCTGGATGCTGACAGGATTCACTCGACCCCTTTATCACCAGTTCTGCAAATAATGGACTGTTTCTGAGTGCAACTTGAAACAGAAATCCCCCCAAAAGCATTGATTTTAACATGTCTGATCGAAGTTACAGTTTAGTCAGTCATCAGACATAGCTGAACAAGGTGAACAGAGCCTCAAGGTGGGGATTGGCATGGGTTTGGGGCTGGAAGATCATTACACTCTCCCTTATGAAGAAGCTATACTTCTCCCTGCTGTCCAAACCCTTACTGATGGATTGTAGTCTGGAAAGAGAGAAAGCAGAAAGGAGGGAGGTACAGTGGTCTTTTCCTCAATTAAGGGACCTGACTGTGGTGGAAAGAAGCTGCATCTGCCATTCCATCAGAAGATCCTTCCTGGGAATTAGTGAGGTTGGTAATGCTCTGGGGATATGCCAGACTTGTGGGCTCCCGAGCTTGGAAGGATGTTGCAGTCAGACATAGTCATTACCACCCACCTTTGCTTCAGAGCGGCTGGCTCAGGAAAGGCACAATGGGGCAAATCACAACGCTGACAATGTAATGAGGCGAGGGTCAGGGTAGGAATAGCTTTGGGACCAGTGATTTGACTTGTTGGATTTTGGAAAAGATCTGCTTGAGTCTGATGGAGTTTGGATGTGTTCCCGATTCCCTTTGGGGTTTCCCTTTCTCATGGCTCCCTGTCAGACGTGTTCATTGCTCAAACCCAATGAGATTTCTTTACTTGGCGTTGCTAGATTGCATGTCCAAACTGAGATCTGAATTCCACCATCCTCCCTCGCTCTGTCCACCTGCCCCAACCTGCAAGAAAGCACATGATCCTCCTTAACATCTGTCAATTTGGTTAACAGGGCAGGAAGATGAAGAAAACAGCCCGTTTCCTCCACAGTTCAACACGTATGTGGCTGACAGTGGTGATGTTTTATTTTTTTTGTCAGCAAGCAAGAAACAGAGACATGGTTGAGCTGATTTTTCAAGGGCGGTGGTCTCAAAGGCCTCTTGCAGCTTTGCAAACTCTTTTGCAAAATCCAAGAGCTTTGAAAACTCCTGAATACGATTGCACAAATCTTGGAGCGGCACATGCCAAAGTAAGTCATTCTGCTGCCTGTGCCACCTGTTTAGATAACCAAGCAGCTTTCTGCCTGCCTGCCAAGCCCGAGGCTGAAGTAAGGGCAGAGGCGTGAATGGGACAAGTTGCAGACTGGGAGAGGGTGGATCTTCCCGTGAACTGTTGCCTGTCTCTCTCTGTCATACGCGAGCATCAAAGGCCTCTGCTGTGACCTTTGAGGATGACTGAGCTTAGCATGAGGATGAAACGGCCCATGTGAGAAACATCCCTGTGAACTGCATCCTGTCACTCTGGCGGGATCTTGACTTAGGTCTGGGTGTGGTGAGGGGTAATTGCCTTGCCAGCAGAGTCAGGAATAAGTTGGTTTAAGTCAAGAGCTTTCTGAGTACCTCTTTCAGTGCAGTTTTCTCTAGCTTGGCAGCCTCCAGCAGTACTGAAACGTGACTGACGTAGGCACGGGGTGAAATGGTTCCTTCACCACACAGAAACTAGTGCAGCTCCTGACCTGTCCCCTGTCCCGCTCTGGTGCTAGAGAGCAAGGCAGGGATTTAGGAGTCCACTGACTTCTGCATCCCCCCAGGAAAATGACTCTGATATATACAGATTGTAGACTGACTCTAGGACTGATGGGTATGTATTATGACGATTACTGTAGTGCTTATCGAGTGTTTGGAGATTTTGGTATAAAGGCTTAAACTTTTATTCTTATACAGGGATTGAGCTTGGATGTCTGAAGAAAAAAGAAGTTTTTACTATCTGAAATAAGCAACTGTGAGGTAGGCAAAAGTCGTAGCGTACTTGTGTGCTCAGTGAATTCAGCACAAAAAGCAGGATGTAGTAAAGAGTGATCAGTAAGCAGTATTTGGAGAGTTTTCCAGGACAACCTTACTAGAAGTACAGAGTGATTGGTAACTACTGCCTTGACTCTGCCTGGTGGGACACATTTTCTCATGCTGGTTGTGGAAGCAGAGGTGGGTGGCCCTCCGCCCTTTCCAGATCATGTTGAATCCAGACCCGGTGACACCAGGTCCCGTTCTGGATCCAAGAGACTGAATTCCAGACAGATGTTAAAACCTTTGCCCCCTTTTTGTGTCTGTCCCTGACACCAAGAGCTTTAGGGTAGAGTGAAAATGTGCATGAATCTTGTGGTGCTCACTAGGTCTGGAGCGAAGATCTAAGTGGGATGCATTCACCCATCATATTCTGCCTTTCTTCCCAAAAACTCCTGTATCTGTTGCCTCCAGTCAGAGGTAATGAGAAGAGTATCCAGTACCCTACGAAGCAGCACGGTCTTATGTCTGTTCTCCATTTCCAAATCTTTGTCTCTGTTGTTCTACTTATGGGTGGATCACAAAAATAATTACCTATATGAACCAGCCACCAAAACACTGTAAGTGATCGTGTACTCCAAAGAATAACAATTATTAGGTCACCCTCCTTGCTTATCTCGGGTTCCCATCCTTAAAATAAGGGCAGCAATATTTTTGCTTTTAAAAGAGCAGGATGAACTTGTTCATGTTTGAAGTATTAATTGTTGTTATTATTATTACTCATACGAGTGACAGGGAAGCACCTAATGAATTCTGGTTTTGTTACAATAGGCCGTGACTGCTATTGTCATGACTAACACAGCATAAATTTACTAGGCTGCCTGTTTATACTAATGCAAACTCCACCACATACTTGCGGTCCATTACCAACAGATCACCGTGGCCAGGAAGTTCTCGTGGTGCTGATCGTTTTGTATTACACCTCCATCCTTTCAAAACACAGCAGCCTTGCTCATTCAATAGAGTGTCTCTGCATGTGCCTCCGAACCGGAGCTGCCCAGCATGTTTCCTTACTGCCTAGGAATGGCAGGGTCTGTCTGGAGAAATTTCTTTCTTTCTGCTTTAAAAGACAGAGGGAGAGAAGTGGCTCAGACTTCCAGCTGTTGATTTCAGATGCTTTCCACGGAGCGGGTCCTTCCGGCTATTAGAGAATCGACGCAGAAAACCGCATTCCCTCCAAGTGTGTCTTTGCTCAGGACTAAACATTGCTCACCCTGTCTTTTTCCTCCATAGAGAGCGTTTCTAATTATATTCCTTAATAATTTGCTAGAAGTGACCTGGGGTGCGTGGGGTGATAAAATGGGACGTTAGGTGCACGTATTTGGGTAAGTAGGACAGGCGTCGTCTTTGCAGTTGGCTGTCAGACAGGCGTGGTGCCGTTTACCCCCTTTGCAGCCATCGCACGGGGGAAGAGCAGCGTTACAAATGAACCGTCCTCCCCAGGAGCTCTGCCCATTCCTCCACGGGTCGAGCCGCACGAGCCACACATCCCTTTCTGGTTGGGGCCACCTCTTCCCGGCTGCCGCTGGCCTGTGGCCCACACCTCCGCCCCCGCATCCCCACAGAGGTTTTTGGTGTTCCCCTCTCCCTCCTCCCAGTGAATTTTCAGCCAAAGGCCACCTCTGAAAGTTGACTATGCGGTGTGTTGCATCAGTCCCTGCACAGCTCATGATTCAGCAGTTGTACAAGTTTCATACCTGTTAGGGACGTGCCAGAAACCACAAATGTTCCTAAGCCAGGAACAGCAAAAGGAGCTGGGAGTTTCCACTCAGCCAAAGACAATGTCTGCAGTAGATTTTCTTGCAAATTGGTTTCATTTCATTGCCAAGAGATGAGAGCAGGAAAAGGATGCCAAGGGATGAGAGCAGGAAAACCAGCATCTGGATTTCTAGAGCCCAGAAAGCCAGAGATCTTCAAGAGAACAAGTGACACATTACTCTGCACTGAAGTCTGCTTAAAGGGAACAAAAGCCCTCCTGGAAGCAAGGCCATTAAATCATTAAGTATTTTAGGAAAATCCCAGGCTGTGACACCAATTAAAAGAAAACACTCCTGAGGTGCATGCGAGCAAAATGCAAACATCTCTGCAGGCATCAGCTTGAAAATATCATTATTCAAACAAGCGTTGGCACAGGAGCAGTCACCGTGGCGCAGGAGCTGCGTGTCCTGGTGCCAGACCCCAGGCAGAAGGGCTGCCCTGCTGCTGATGGAGTCGTGCGTATCCCAAGAAGGGGCATCTCCTGGCATCCTGCGATGCCTCCTGCCAGCTCTGTCTGCCAGAGAGCCAGGAACGGGTGCCAGCAATGGCAAGATTGCTTCACACTTAGCGTAGCAGAGACTGGGACACAGCCTTATTAATTTCATTCAGCCGTTGGCTCAAATGAGTTGAGCTGGCAAGGAGAGCTGTGACAGCAAATGCTTGTGTCGCGAGCACAGGAAGCCTTGTTCCCTGCCTTCCTCCTGCTCGTTTGCCACCCCCTGCTCTGTGCAGGGATTTTAAGATCAATGCAATTCAGGTGTAAGGGGGAAGGGAAGGACTGAACGATTGAGGGCTGGCAATAGAATAGCCGGTCTTTGCTCAGGGTTTGTAGTTGCGAGGTAGCCAAGATAACAGTGATCAGCGTGCAGTTCTCTGGAAAGAAGGGAGTAGTTAAGGTGCAGTTGAAGGAGTGGGAGGGATTGCTGCCTGCTCGGGCCTGTGGGTGATGGCTCACGCTTGGGAAAAGTGGCACCACTGTAAATGGAGGGAGAGTGTGGGTGGGGAGAGAAAGAGGGGACGGTGAAGAACCAAGCCTGGTCCATCCTGGATTGCCATCCTGCGTTAAATTAAAACATCCCAGGCCAAGTCTGATGGTGTTGAACTTCTTGTCAGGCCATTCTCTCTTCTGCTTTTCCCCTCCCAAAGCAAAATTTTATGGCAGCGTGTGTTTAACAGTGTGTATTGCAGGCAGAGACGGGGATCCCCTTGAACTGTGAACTGTTGTAGGCACGGGAATCCTGTCTAAATAGTCTTGAAGTCATTTTCCCAACATGCTTGGATTGTAAGCGTGTGCCAGATCCCCATAAGGGCTGCTTGGCTATGATCAAACAGAAGGCTTAATGACGGGAGATGCAAATGATTGCTAGGGTTGCTGGTTGAAGACGATCTGAGCCTAAGTGGGAGGCTGAGTTAGGCTGAGTTCTCAGGGAGCTGGTGGTGCGAGGTGGGGGTTGGAGTGGGGCTGGGAGGGTTCAGCCTGCAATGTGCACTAATGCATCTGGGGGTGGCGTAACGGCTCAGCTGAGCACAGGGGCAAAATGTATGTACATGGCTTCAGCAGGAGTCTGAGCTCTGCCAGTGTTTGGCGTGGCTTTGGCAAAGTTGCATTTGATAAATAATTTTAAGCATAAATTGAGTGCAAGAGGGAAGGATGGTGCTCTTAGCACTGCCTGGGCTTTCCTACCAACTCCCACGGTGCATAACCAACAGATTACCTCCCTTTCCCCGTGTCCACGTAGCAGTACACTCTGCTGTGCGCCGCGTTTGATAGTAAAGTGTTTCACTGCTTGGTTTGGGCTTCTGCCTGGAAAAAAATACACACCTGGCACCCACCCAAGAGCTATTTATAGCAGGAGTTCCTAGAAGAAAGTGTGAAAACTTCAGAAAACAAGGAATTGCCAAATAATCCTGTATACAGCGGCAAATTAACCCCCTCACACACACATAAAAAGCCCCAAATCCTAGTGACAATCGGTAGCAAGTGACTTAATGAAGGAAACGCCACCAGGTATCAACAAGGACAGCTTAAGTCCTGCACGAAATGCCATGTCACGGGCAACAGCCCCTGCGAAAGATCATATGAGCTTTTTGTCCTTCTGACAAATCCTTTGGAAACAAACCCTGAGGACACAGAGACTCAATTCTCCAGCGACATGGCACAGTGTCTTTGAAAACGCCTCCACTGTGTAAATAATGATCTGTGCTTTAGACTCTTCCAGCCCTCAAACCTTTCTCCGTTTTGCTGCACATCTTAAATAAAGGATCTGCTAAAGAGGAAAATACCTCTCTAGTAGGACCTCTGAAATAGGTACCTGTACAGCTGTTGGACTGGTTGTTCCAATCAGGTAGATGCAATTTTTGCATCAAATGTCGTTTCCCCTTTCATAACTCACAGACAGCAGATGTTTCTGTCGCCTTGTCAGGAGCTGATGGGCAGAGGTCTGCAGGGAAACCCAGACTTTTATTTTTCACTCTGCCTGGCCAGCTATTGCGTCAGGGTGACCTTGACCCTTCCTGGGCTAAGGGAGTTCAGTGTATAATTGAGCATTGAACCCAAATACGTCAAAACAACAACAATAACAAAACCCCAAACCAGACATTACCTAACTTCTACGTGGAGCAGAGTCCTGTCCAGCATATCATACTGCCTCCTTCCCCGTACTTCTCTGTAAACACCATTTACGTTGTGTGTTTATACAATCCATACACTCCTCGCAGTTCTGCGATACCTTCACTTGTTCCACCCGCTGGACTAGTTGTAACAAGCACTAAATTATGGTTTTTTTGTTGCTTGCTTACTTTATACACCTGCAATTTCCTGGTTTATATGTCCAGAGAGGTTTTGTAGTCTTTAATTTAATATTATTCATAGATTTTATTGAGTATTAGTTAACTTTGTAAAGCACCTTAATGGGCAGTGTCTTTTTAATTATATATGGCAAAACCTATAGAAACAAAGGAAAATTGACCCAATTTGTTATAGCTGGTTTACAAAGAACCCTTGAGGTGACTGAGCATCACTTTCCCTTTTTATTGTATTTCACACCTTTCCCAAGTCCTGTCAATTCAGATCACACCTAACTTCTCTTTCCTGACGCAGCCTCCACATGCGGTGCGGCTGCCCCTTCTCCCTCCAGCGCTGAGCCAAAACCCAAGATCTTGCCAGTTATTTTAGGCAGGAGGAAGAAGACTAATATAGCCTTGTGGAGTTTTCTTTTCCTGCTGCTTAATGGAAACATGCAAAATACTGTTTTTCGGGACGCTGTTGCATACTGCAAGACTTTGTGCTCATGGATCCAAATGCTTTGCATGCAGCGCCTTGCCCCCCCAAAATTCCCCTGTGCTCTTCTTGAGGCTACAGACCTGTTGCTTGCTCTCACTGCCATCTTGTTTCTCTGTTTTTCTTGGTCTCTCTGTCACACAAACCTGCAAAATAAGAGAGAAACTCTTGTCTGCCAGAAACCTGGGCGGACGCCTTTCCCGATGCCGCAGCGTGTGCCTGCGTTTCAACTGGAGGCTGCTGTTGCCACAGCGCTGTCTCATCGTAAAGTTCGACTATTTCCTACAATCATCTTAAAAAAAGCTTTCAATCCTGTTGAACTTGTAATGCTATCACGTCTATCGTGGAAATGACCAAGAAGCGTTTTCTACAACTATACAACTACACGATGGCTAAATGACTCTGTATCGGTTAATGTATCTATCTCCTTTATGCAGCAAAAGCTGCCATAAGCATTGAGATAATCTGTGCCCTTTTCGAGGTATCCATCAAACGCTGTCTGGCGCATGGGTGAAGTGTGAGATACAGCTCTGGTTTGTATAGTTGGAATATGTTTGAATATCAGCTACGCCGTATCCTGGACGCAGCGTTAATTAAACAGAATGGCCCTGCTTCAGGCCCCAATGGACAAGCATCCACATGGCAACTGTGAGCCTTGTCGGCGGCAAGAGATTAAGGAATTAATTGGCAGGGTTAATCTTCGTGTCAGGGTTGGAAATGAATTGTTAATTTGTTTGGATGAGTGTAAAGTCCTCTCCCAGCGATGGCAGGTGGGATCACATGAGGAAAAGCTTGTGAAGCTGCCCTTCCTGGGGACCTTTCTATTTAACACCTCCTGCAAACAGACCTCTCAAGTTCTTTGCCCCCGACGTGCGAGACTCCTGCGCGGGGTCGGAGGAGCGGGTTGTGCCGCTCGCGTGTAAGCTCACGTCCTTGCAGACGACAGCACAGCTGCTCTGGGCCGTGAGATGGGAGAGGGACTGGCTGCAGCTTGGGAGGGCCCCTTCGCGTTAGGCTTTTTCTGATCTTGCTCCCTTGTGCTAAGCAGATCTGACGGCTGCATTGCAGATACTGGATCAGGCCAACCTGCTCTAGGATCTCAGAGTGAGGGAGAGATGGGCTGACACCGAAATGCCGCTCTTGGGGCAAGCGGTACCAGCCCTGCACACAGCCTGCAAAACTTGGTAGGTCTGTGTGGACGCTAAACCCTCTCAGTCACTTCTCTCCTCCTCCAGGACACTGTAGTATGAGAATCTGTCGGACCAGTTAATGCTTCTCCCTTTCTGCTGTCATTTTACACTCAGGACAGCAAAATATTTTCCATTTTAGTATCTTTCTAATCTGTTAAGGCTAATGCATTGGTCACATCACATTAAGACATAGGAGAAAAGCACTTCAGGGCTTAAATTATTTAAAAGAAAATTTAACTTCTTGTCACTTATGCTCTCTTTTGTGCATTGATTAATCTAATTAGTTCAGCAATAAGAACGACTTTCTCCTCATGCTCTGACCTGATAAGTTGTGACGGACACAACCTGATTCTAGACGTGACATCAAATAGGACTGGCCTATGCAGAAACCTGGGATCTTTCTGGGTGTGCAACAATCCTGTGAAAGACCTTGCAGTCAAAATACTGCCCTGTTGCCCATGCTTCGGTTCCCACCGTCAGCTCTTACACCTACTCTTTCATTTTCCGTGAAGCAGGGCTGAGGAAAGCGCGTGTTCGTGTTCCCCAAAAACCGAGGTACCGCTGTTCGCAACACACAGGGACTGCAAGGTCTGAGCTGAAGATGTGTACGACAGAAGGTCAGGTCGTGATTACGGTCTGGTCCACTGAAGTTGATTTGTAAGAAGTTGCTATTATACATATGCAAGGTATGCTCCTCATTTTTTGAAAAGCCTTTGTGTGTGTATATAAATACCACAGAACTGGGTACTGAAATAGATACAATCACCTTCTGTTGTTGTCTGTGACAGTCAGTGGCAAGTCACCTCTCTCTGTGCCCAACGCCTAATTTATGGAGAGGCTGATGCTGATTGCTGTTCCAGGGCGCTGTAAAATAATGAGAGTTTTTCATAGCCAAAAATATTTGGCTGGGTTTAGCCTACGTATCTGCATCCTGTCTGCGCACATTGTGTGTCACCATGTCTGATACCAAGTCCTGCCAGTAAAAGGAGGCACGGGCGAGTGGTTGGTGTTCAGGTTAAATCCCCTCCCGGAGGAGTGCTCGCTGCTGTGTCTGTGTCCTCTGCCCGACACCGACCGCTTCTCCTTTCCACACCTACCCCATTTCCCCACTCGTCCAGCTTCCATCCCACAAGCCCCACACCGATGACTGCCTACCGTTTTTACCTCTGTTCTCCTTCTATTTAGAGGGACTAGAAATGTCTTTATGCTGCTCTCCCCATCTGTGTGAGCCTACAGAGACTTCTATCTGAGTCTTTTCTAAAGCAAAGTATCAATGAGCAGTTTTGCTGGAGAGGGGAGAGCAGGGCAAGGGTGTCCATAGAGGTCTGGGACACTGAGCAGAGCTAAAAGCAAACCAGGAGGGCTGGTCTGATGTTTGGGGGATGCTTTTTGTTATGCTGTCACAGTTGCTAAACGCCAAGTAAAAATATGCCTGACATGAGACTTACTTAGGTATCCTTAATCTGACCACAGTCACTTGTTATTTGAGACCACAAATAATAGTAAGAACCTCTGCCATCAATTGACACAGCAAATATCTTGTGCATTTCTATAAAAATGTTTTGGGCTGCTCTGCATTCTTCAGACTATTGGAGGCAATCTGTTTTTAGGTGTCTGTCAAGCACCAGCACTTGCTCCTACTTTCACCTTGCATTTCATGTTCTCCTCACCCTACAGGCAGCCAGATGGTTGAATGTAAGCCAAAAGTAAGGATTTCCTCTTTTCTTTTGAAGGGACGGGTGTTCAGAGATTTATCAGTAATACAGTTGTACTTAATCAGATAGAGTCTGTCCTGTGTAACTAAGGCGGCCCACAGCATGTTGCTGGCATAAGCAGCTACTCTAGTGAAGTCCCACTTGAGCTGCCATTTTGCATTCCATGTAAAACTGCCCTTTATGGGGTTTTTTTTTGACTTAGCATTATTAGTCAGTTGTCCTAGAACGCCAATAGTGTGGTGATGTTCTAGTACAGCTTTTGTGTACTATCATACTTATCGTTTAGAAATTATGACCACTACGTAATTTGGAACAAGACTGTCACCCTGTCTACGCTACGTGTAAAATTTTAATATTAAAAGTGAATGACCGGGTTCATCATAGACCCAGTTAGTTCTTTAGAGAATCTACTTTGTGCAGTAGCCTGTACTATCCGTATTGATGTTAATGTATTATATAATTAGTCGGCTTTAAAAAAATGCAGCAGTCTGAAAGCCAGTTTCTATGGCCCTGTGCTCATTCACTGCCCTAAGGAGAGTACTGAAAATCGGTGGAATTTTACTAGAAAGTAGGCATTTCTGCTGAGGGTTTTTTGGGGGGGTAGTAGGGCAATTGGTTGTCTTCAACTTCACCTGCAAACTGTGCTCTCCAAACACTTCTTTGTTGACATATACAGTAGGGATTTTACAAAATGAGTTAGATGATGTTCTCTTCTGCTGCTCAAATTGGGTGGTGAAGTAATGGAACGTGCTATTTTGACAGTTTGGAACAAGCCTGGGGAGTTGATTAAATGATCTCTCTTACTCTGTGTGTGAATTGTGCATTTCCATGCAAACATCAGAACTATCAGCACTGCAAACACAGGCCTGTAGTATCTATCATCTGCTCTATCCCTGTATAGCAGAGTGCATCATTTACTACCTGTTTAAACACTAAACATATTTTAATAGACAATTACACTTTGTCAACAGAAATAGTCCCCTGTAAAACTTTTAACAGTGGAAGTGCTACTGTGTGCGATAGGATATTATAGATATCACTACTGTGTAGTGATAGGATATTTTAGGATCATTTAGTAAGAGACCTTTTGGAAATCTGGAAGACCAGAATTTGAGGTTTTGCATTTTCCTTTCTCTGAGTCGTGACCGCTTCTGCAAGCTCCAGTGCTTGAAAATGTGGTCCTGAACAGCATCTTCACCTGGATTCTCCAAGGAGAGGTCTGCCCTCTTCCCTCGAAAGTGGAAACAAGAAGAAATCAACTGTTTTGGTGGTTGTTCCTCAAATCTTTGGAAGGCAGGACCCTGACAGATTTCATCATCTCATTTATGGCTTAGGTGAGCTATGTGGTAGATATGATCTGTCATCTGTTTCCTCACGGTAGGAAGTACTCTGCTTTAGTCATTCTGTACTATGGTTATGAGGTTGTTCGGATGTATTTAGATCAATGAACTACATAGTAAAGATAATCTTGTCTAAAGGAAACACAATACAATATCCTGTAAGATTAATACATGAGATGAGAAAGCCAACTAGGGCACACATCCTGCCGCTTCAATCATTATGGGTAAGATACCCACAATTAAGTCCTGTATATTACATAATAACTATAGGTGGGAGCAGGCCATGTTCGACAAATTTGTTCCAATTCTTGGTTATGGATACTTCAGGCAACTAAAGCAGTGACAGATGAAGGCAAAGTTCCCACATCAGAAAAGAATTAGGAGATCTGTATGTTTTCAAAGCTGGTAGAACCCAAGTATTTCTTGACATTGTAGCCATTTGTCTTAGAGACACCAAAACAGAGATGAACAGCACTATGTAGGTTTGACACTTTTATTAACAAAGAACCCATGGGGCTCATTCATTAGTACAAAATACAATCGTGTTCCTGTATGTTAAACAGCATTTTTTTTTTATTTTGTCTCTTTTAAACTGTTTCACAGTTATCAAAACAAAGCCCCTGCATGTTGAACTTATTGTTGTGCAAACAGTAATTATTTTAAGGATCAATTTCTGCACTAAGCCAAGTGTCAGAGAGCAGAATTTAATCTTGTTTTCACCCTCCTTTGAAGGGCCATGTGTGCTTCCTAAGAAACACATTCTAGTTGTTTGTCTTTTTTGCAGCAAACAATCTAAGGCCACAGTTTATCTGCAAATAATTAAAAAAAAAAACCCTCAAAGGTTTTAGAAAAAAGGAAAAAAAAAAAGCACATCTTTACCCTTCATGCTCTTGTTTGCTTGACTACGTTTATACCAGGTAGCACACATCACCTATTGGGTATTACAGTCCAAAAAAAGCACCTAATGTTCTTTAAGCTAGTATTTGGAATTATTAACATGCAAGTTAATACACAGCCACATTACTTTTCAAGTAACTGTAACGGTATCTCTGTAAGGAAAATATGCTTGTTCCCTTTCCAGGTGATGTGAATGAAAATCCTGCATTGACTGTATGGGCACGCCATCACTTCAACAAAAAGGCATGAGAGCTACATCTTGAGACTTAGGATAAATACTAATTTTTAGAATGTCCTTTCTAAAGCATGCACTCAAATTTTGGTTAAAGCTGCATTTGCTATAGAAGACAATACCAATTTCCAAATGAAAAAAATAACTGCAGTTTGGAAACATGAATCTCAATCAGTATGTCTTTTACACTGATGTAAAAGTGACTTGAGGTGAAGTGCTAGAAATCAGACAGTGTAAGGAAGTCATATAACACTAAAAATATATATCCATGTATGCCTGTAGAAAAATCCCTGCTTCTTAAATGAAGACAGATTTCATAAAAAACCATTTATACTTTTTTGAACTGCAGTTATTGATGAAATGAAGGAAACTCAATTACTATTCCTGTAGTTATCAGAAAGTACAATGTTTTACCACATGAAGCACCGGGTTTTAACCCCAAACACTTCTGCAAGACATATAGAGTATTTCTAGTAGTTCCAAAATCCCCTGTAGTTTAAAGATTCTACTGTAAACGTGCGTATTGAGAATGCTGTGTTTCTGGTCCTTTAAGTGATCTGTTGATGGCGGCTTACTTATTCCAATTGATGCTTGGCAGGAAGCAAACATTCTACTTTAAATGAAGGCAGCAGAAGGGCCAGTAAAATGCTGAGCCTTCACTCTTAGCAGCAACAAACTCCCACTGTTCTAAATGACCTGAGGAAGAAAACATTAAAATATTGCACCAAAACAAAATGAAACAGCAAAAAACAAACAAGGAAACACACTAACAAAAAATAGTATGGATAGCAAATGACCAGTGCAGCCCCTGACAACAGCTCTCTAGACAAAAATGCAGGAGTAATGAAAAGCTTTGTGCCATTACCAGGATTTTCTTCCCCTGACGTCTGCTTTCACTTCAAGTTATAAGCTATGTCTATTCTGGGTATATTTACACCTCTCCCTACGCCTCCTATCTCATTCACTAACCACAGAAACCATTTAGGGTCCCTTTTAGAACCTCGAAGTATACTGGAGCTTTAACAAGACTTTTTTTGGTCTCAAATGTGACCGTAAGTAAATATCCAAAACAGAGGTAGGCTTATAAAGGCTTCTGAATAAATAAGTATTGTCCATTTTGCTAAGTGTACCTGCTGTTGGCAAAAGGATTCTCCCTTGCCATGCTTCCCCTTATCATGCTATCCATAGGCTTAAGATGCAGAAAAAGAACTCACAGTAGAAGAGGCTAGAATAATTCCCTTAAGAAATCCCTTGAAAGAAAGCATAGTGCATAAGCTCTTATCAAAGTTCAATTTTTTTTTTTTTTACATACTTGTGTCTTTCATTCAGTAAATGGTTGCCTTCATAGTATTGCGTAATAGCTATTCTGTCATCCATGATGTCTTTAGGATCATTATGAATGATGAAATAGTACCACTTGGCAGTTGTTAGAAGGGCAGGTTCTCATGACATACAAAGTTAAGCTTGAGTGAAGACTTCACTCTACATTTTAGTAGTGTTCCTTTCTTGGATGCAGACAGTGCAAAACTGAAGCCCCTTAAACACTGG
>WAAD01030682.1:207384-313260 GCA_013389945.1 Fregata magnificens
GGGAGCTGGGCGCGGGGGCGGCGGGAGGCGTCCCTCAGCCTCCTGTGGAGGGCCCGGGGGGCGGGGCCCTGTGGGGGTCCGGGGCCTTCCGGGGGTCCCGGGCCTCGCCGTCCCACCACCAGGCTGTGGTCACTGCCTTGGCAGCCCAGCGGGGTGGTGGGCCCTGCGCTGTGGAGAGGCTTTGGGTCCTCGGTGAGCCTCGGTTCCTGTCATGGCGGCTGAGGGAGGGAGCGCTGGGCCGGGCGCCGCGTTGCCTTTGGTCTCAGCCTCTCCCCGCTGACAGCCGGACCGGCTGAGAATGTTAGGTGGGGCAAAACCATGCGGTGCCGCCGTTCCCACCTGGTTTGCCTGGGGGTGACTTCAGGAAGTTTCGTACCGCCTGTGTGAACCGCTCTCCCGCCCCACTAGTGAACGGACAGCGAAGGGGTTTAGACTGTGAGTGAGCTGTCCTGGGTAGCCCGGAAACCTCGCGGTCCACACAGGTGCTGAGTTTTTCTGCACTTCATAAACCAAGAAGTGCGATGGTTCGAGAGCTTGTTTTTACAACCCCCTGATTTGTAGTTGGAGAGCTAAATGGATACACAGCTGCATGCTGTTACGCCTGAGCAGTGTGGCATAAACCTTTCCATACAAATGATCTATAGGTAATATTTGGAAGATTTATTCACTAGAATAAATGTCAAGTTTGCTGTTACTTCCCATTTTTAGAAGTACAAGCTTAGGGAAAAACCCAGCATCTGTAGGAAGAGTGGCAAATATGTCTGTGTTGATAGGTGAGTGCATCCAGATCCAGCAGCCTGACAGAGGTGAGGCTGCTACAACTCCGTGCCCCGGGTCCAGCCAATAGCCAACCCAATACACGTTACAAAATGAAATGCTTTGCATATACTGGACAGATACTAAAATTAATTTTGTTCTGGGAAGTGTCATATTTTATGATTGCCTGAGTCTGCGGTTGTGCATCTTCCTGAAGGTGTGTACAGTGAATGATCTGCCAGCATTTCCATGGGTAACGAAGGAGTCATTTCCCGGTCCGAGTCACCTGCCTGCTTGAAGCTTCTGACAGCTGCATCTTCCTGCATTCCTCCATCCCTCTGGAGCGCTGGAAAGCACCAGCCTGGTGTTTCCCAGCTGACTCAGTTAATTACTGAAATTAGCAAAAAATGTCTTCCAGACTCAGAGCCTTGGCTTTTAAATAACTGACAAGATAACATGAGGCTTCCTCAGAATCCCTGGCATACCTTTGTGATATACTGTCCTGTGAAACATAGGCTCATATTTAGAGTTACTTCCGTGACGAAGAACTTGTCCTTGCCGAGAGCGAGGCAGGCCTTTTGAACACCTTTTGTTGGCTACAAGTGAATGCGCACCTCTGTGTTAATCAATCATAACGTGGGAAAAAGTAATGTGGTTACAGATGGGGTGAATTCATAGGCTTTATTTGAACCCTTGGCCACGGGTTCCCCAGCTCACGATGAAGAATTATGTAACTAAAGAAAATAATGCCATGATGGTTATTTGAGTATTTAAAGAATTTTTGGATATTCGTATCCCTTTGTGCTTTTTGAAATAGTTTTTATAAAAACTGCAAATGTTACATTATAGTTGGGAATTGTGTATAAAATCATGCTATACTTGTTATTTTCTAGTTCAATTAAACTAATACAGCTTGAATGTCTAGTTTTGTATAAATCTTTTCCTTGTATCCAGTTTTTTACATTAACAAGTATCAGGTTAGTTTCGTAGCCAGCCAACACAACATGCTTGGATGTGCATACTGAATATTTGCTGATTTGCTAAAGTTGCTTAGGTACCATGTGTGTATGCAATTTCTTGCAACTGATTTTGAAAGTATGATACAGAGGGAAAACCACCCCAGAATCCCACACCTCCCTTTTTTTCCTGTATGAATTAAATCCTGCATAAAAGTAATTCTCTTATGGGTGTTAGGCGACCATTCAGATGTTGCCTCCTGTTTATTCTTTGCAAGTGCAAATGAGCTAGATAGGGAAATGAATAAACATGGACAATTGGTTATGAAACAAAACATTATACAGAACTAGCAAGAGTTAGGACGCTTGAATACCTTGAACAATTAGTCCGTAGAGGACACAGTTAATAGGAACGTTCTGTCACAGTCAGATGATACTTGTTCCAGATGTTTGTTTGCCCTTTAATATACTTCTTTTTCAGCAGAATTCAAAGACCAGAACTTGTTGAAATTATCATGGAGCGACTGGTTTTCTCATCCACCCATCTTGAGAATACTTTCTTGTCCATGAGGCATTTTAACTGACCACCACAGTGAAGTTGTAGCATGAATGGTGGAAACCACCACATCACTATTTTAGTCTCTGATAAGCCAGAAGGAGGGAACAGAAGATGAACACTCAGACAGTGTGGGTGTATGTGTGTGACAGGATATTTGTGTGTGGGTGTATTTGTGAAAATCAAGCATTAACATGCTTGATTATATTTTCATTTCACTTATTTTGCCACTTTATTCAGGACTACGTAAGAAAGAGCTGCCTGAACAAGTTAGTTAATGCACAAGTTAGCCTGTAAGAGTAAAGAATACACAAAGAAAGGTCTCATTTGAGAGTATGCACAAAGCTGTGAGCAATAATCAGAGACTTATCCTGAAGGTGAGGGAACTAGGAGAACATCTTCCTGCAGCAGCTGGTAATATCCTAGCTCTGATGGTTAATTTGGAAATGACTGTGGTGGTCAGATCACTGAATTTAGATGGATCTGACAGTGTAAGTTTCTACATGTAATAATTATTTTTAACTCATTTCAGTGTGCATATTGAAAATAGGGCATCAGGGCTTGAACCTGCCAGAAGAGATTTTGAAAGTATCGTATAGATTCCAAGTTTCCACAACGGGAAGGACACCTGATATATAAATAACCATTTTTGCGGAGGATAGAAGATGAGAAGCAGTCTCAGCAACAGCGACCTCTGCCAAGAAGGTCTCTTTTTTCCAGGGGTCCAAGCTGTGACTGGGAAAGAAGTGAAAAACTTGATCAGTGTTTGCTGTCCTCTTCCTGCTTGAAGGGAACTGAGACAGAGCTCTTAATCATGAGTCAGGCACCAGCACTAGGAGTTTGCCAACTAAGCCTCTCTGATCTTAATCAATAGCCTGACAGTTCAGAGAGTGAACAGCTATTTCTGCTGCTGGAGGAGGACTTTGGGAAGTGTTTATGAGAGCTGCTCACAGCTAATTTACAAACTGTGAATTTCTTATTTGAGATTGCTGTACTATAACATCCGTTCAAGTGTCTGTCTTGTCCGCTACCAAATACAACGGGCAAAACCACAGTGACTGAGCTGCAGTTCAGTTCAGTGGAAGAGCCGTGAGATAGGCTCTGCGTGAACGAAGGCCTCACAACCCCCCTGACCTTCTTTCTGCATGGTGGGGAGGATTTACCTCAACCTTTATCTGCAAGTAGTCTCAACTGTCTCAGTGGGTCTGACAGATGTTAGAAAGCAGTTGAGTGAGAGCAGTGTTTACCCCTGGAAGCAGGTATTATGGACTCTTTTTAAGTTCCACAAAAGCCCTCAGAATACAAGGCCTTTTTTGCTAGATATTCAGAAATCCTCTTTCTGGGTTTGTTTATGGAGTCAGGACAGGGAGGGATGGGAGATGATTCCTTTCTTTCCCTAGTTCCTGGCCTTTTAGCAGTGAGTTCCTTTATCAGCACTGTGCCAAAAATGCAGGCCTAGAGTGGAGTGTGAATTCTCCCTGGCGCTCCCAATCAGCACAAGAAGGTGACGAATGGTTATTGGTGACACTTGCTGTCACGTACAGGCTTTTATTCTATTACCAGTAATTGAAAGGTCAGCCAAATTTTACTTAGACAATTAAGTGACATTTACAGATAGGAGACTGCAAGGAGCCAGAGATGCTTTTCCAAGTGCTGCTGCAAACGCAGTGCCCAGCTAGCCTGATATGTCACCACTGCCAGTGTGTAAAACGCCAGTAAGCATATTTTTAAGAATCATGCCCTGCGTGGTACACTGAGAAAAGCAAATGCTGAGATACTGGCCCAGGAATCTCAAGGTGCGCATTTTATCTCCGCAGGTGTTTGTTCATACAGCCCATCAGACAAAGCGCAATTGTCTTGAAGGCCAAAAGACCAATCCTAATACAAGGTTATGTCTGGAAATGGAAAACCACAAATGACAGTAGGACAGCTGATGTAGGAAATCTGCGGCAGAGGCGGTTGCACTAGGTTGATGACTGAGAACCAAGCTGTCAAGGGTCATGCACTGAGTGCTTGGTTCATACAGCTGCCTCCTACCCTATCCTTACCTTCCGAGGGGTGGGAGAGGTGTGTCTCATCCCTGGGTCGAGAGGCTGGGGTAGAGGAAAGGGTTGTGTGCAAACTGCAAGGTATCCTTTCCACTTGCGGTGGCAGCACAGTGCCAGGACCTTCCCCCTCACCTCCAGATGAACAGTCTTGTGAGGTGGCAGCAGCAAGCCTGCCCCACAGGACAAGGGTCCTCATACCAGTTCCTAGCCCAACACACTCGGATTGCATCCCAGCACGTGATGGACCATCATGTTGTTTCATGCACTGGTAAAGAAAACACTTGAGTGACCTGTTGTTTGCTTAAATATTTATATAATGAATCAGATTGCAGGATCTGTTACAGCTAGTTCCCTTAGATAAAAGTGATCTAAATCCAGCACTCAGTTGGGCAGCAGAGGACTGCTTGAGGGTGGCTTTGGCTGTTTACAGCTCCTACAGGCTTTGCAAGGAGCGTGAATAGAGAAAAATGGATGTGGTTAGAACATCCCTTTATCCTGTTGTCCCCTGAGGACAGATTTATCGGTGTTAGTGGCGCCTGCACAATTAGAGTGGCCTTCTGGAAGTGCTCCTCTGGAGGAAGAGCTTCCTACAATTGTAACGTGTACCCCTCTGCATTTCAGTGACTCTGACTTCAAAGCAAGGTGGTCAAAAATATTCCTATAAATATCTGACACAGAGGGAGGATACAGATTTCTGTTGTTGAATCAACTCTGAAACAGCAGCTGCATTATTCATGTGTGGATCGTGGTTTGGTGTTCCAGCTCAAGGGAATGAATAGCCAGAAAGGGAAAGGGGAATTAACAAACTCATTTGGGTTTTAGTTACGTGCTGCTTTAGCTGGTTCCTACTACGGGCTGTAATTTGAGGGTTTTGAGGGCTTTGTAAAGTGTCTTTTTTTTAATTTAAACTGAAAAAGTTTGAACTTGGGATGAACCTGAATCTCATACCAGAAAACCTCATGCTGAAGGGAAGTGCGTGCCTGGATTTGAACTCAGCTTTTGTTAGAGCATTCCCGTAAACAGGAATGTGAGCCTTGTGGTGACTCTTCAGCCTTACCAGTTCACACCAAGCAATGACATGGGATCATGCCATCTGAGAAAACACAGATGGCATATCCAAAATCATTGTCAAGAGAGTTCCAAGTGCGCCATTTGCTGGACAGCATCTGGTAGAAGTTACCCTCACGCTGTGTATGGCTCTCTGCATGGTCCAGCAACACAGCAATTAACAGAGGTAGAAGCGCTCCACGTGAAGCGTTTTTTTCGCAACGCCATTTCTGATGGCTGCTGTTGTTGCCCAGGCTTAGGAAAGATATTACTTCAGCAGAAAATGGAGATAATGGAATGCTTTATGCCAAAAGGGAATGTAGAGTGAGAGCTACAGTGGATGGAAAGTGGAGTCAGCAGCCTGGGATAACAGGAGTGATCAGCAGGACAGGAAGCAGCCGGGGATCGCAGTCGAGCTCTGCTAATGGGAATGCGTGCTTTAACTTAGAACAGTGTTATTTGGCTTTTACTGCTATTTCAGTGTGATTTGCAATATAGACACAGCATGATTCTGTCCTTAAAAAGAAGTGCGTGTCGTGAGGTGCTTATGCTTGGTGTCAGATTTTTGGATGTTATAAGAGAAAGGATGATGTTAGAGAGTTGTACAAATGCATTCAGATACTTGACCTCCTGCGCCTGGAGTAGTAGAAGTTGCTCCATGATGTGGAACCTCTTTCCTTGTAACACTGAGGGAGGCTTTGCAGTTTCATAGTAAGTGCCCAGAGTTAAGTCCATCTAGTCAAGCTAACCCAGTATCACAAGCTACTAAGTTTTCCTTGCATACTTTTGCTCAAGCTTAAAGGCTAAGCCAGTAGTTCAGTCATCATATAATTGCAGTGCCTAGCACAGGAGGGGAACAAATGAAAGCAGGGCACCATCACTGGTAAGGTGTGTAGAGGTGGGGTCTCCCCACATGATCCCATCAAGAAATCATCCCTGGATGGCAGAAGAAGGCAGAAAAGCAAGCGTACCCCAAAACAATCCACCTCTTTAACAACCCTTCCCTAAAATCTGGTGACCAGAATAACCTTGCACCTGTAAGCAAGGCATATCACCAGGTCAACCAAGGACATCCTCGGTGTCCCAGAGAGAACATCAGGCTCGTGCTTCCAGTGCTTTGGAGGAAGGTAGAACAGCCCCAGCGATGGAACCTGAGTAACAAACCTAGGGGGAAAAATCCTCTTACATTTACCGGTAACCAGCTGATGCTGCAAGGCATGAAATCTGATTATAATTATTGTCTTAGGGTAGAGCTGCACCTCTTATGAACGTGTCCCATTATGAAAGTGAATCTGAATCTCTCTCAAATAATTTCATAGGCCCTGGGGAGACCGGGACGTTTTGAGTCGCATCTTCCTCCCCCTTCACGTGCGTACAAGCAAAGACTCTCACAAACACTGGATCAAAGCACGCATCCTAGAAAGATACCGAATCTTGCCATATAGGTGCCAGGACGTGGCAACACCATTAGTCACCTCTGGTTTTTATTTGTCTTGCTTCAAGGAAATGGTGTCTTAATTCAAGGTAGAAATTATTAGTTTCTAAGCAGTAGGTTATTGCTTTGCTACTTTGTATGAGGTCGAATCATTCACGTTACTGAATTTTCTAGATATCTATCAAGAATTATCACCCTCCCAAACCTTTCCTTTGATAAGCTGAACAAGTTGAATCTTTTATGCCTCGTATCATGATGCCCATTTTCCCAAACCTGGGAGTCTCTGTTTAAACTTTCCCAGGTGGTTTTTTTAAAACCATTAGTGGGTTAACCACATTTAAAAAGAAATATTTCTTGAGAAATTTCTCAGTAACCAGTTCAAGCTGTGATTAAAACAGAAATTAAAAAGCTGGGCTGACAGTAGCTGGTTAAGCCTGTATTTCCTTTTAAAATAAAGTACACAAATTATTCTTAAATGTAAGAAGAGGTTGGGACTTTCTATCATTTCAATTACTGGCTGTGTGTGTAGTATCTCTGTGTTACAGATATGCACATATATGCATGTGTACATATATGCATGAATATGTATGTATAAAAGAAAAAGAGAACACACATAAAGCTCGCTTGCTACGGTAACTGTTGTTGTGGAAGCCAATAATGGTCAGCTAGCCGTGAAAAGCATGGGAGATAAGAACACACTTACTATTGATACCGTTCATTTTTAGAAGTGCTCACAATGAGCCTCCTAGTTTGACACTTTTTTCTGAAATATGAAGTATTAGGCATTGTCAGAGCCAGGATATAGGGATAGACAGACTTTTAACTGCCTGCTGTTGTGATTCTTATCGTCCTCTATGGGGTGAATTAGAATTCTTTGGATCAATGAAGGTACACAGTCTTTTCTTGTATCAGAATAACATTACACATCCTCTTGCCATTATAACACACCAGAAGATTATTGTCAATGATAATGACAAGACCACGTCAATCATAGGACTTTTGTAGTGGGAATTTGCTTCTTACTACATCTTTCACGTGCCAAATTTTCCCCTTTTTACTTCTTGAATTACCACACAGAAGTTGGTAGCAAAATGTTCAGAATTTAAAAAAGAGAACAAGAAAACGTCTCACTTCTGCTGCCACCGATGCTCTAAGTTATACAGGTGTTATTTTTCGCCTGTGCATCCATGATTATAAAAATGGCTTAGGCAGAGCCTGCATTTTGTTCTGCTTAAATATCTGTACAGATCACAGCTTTTCCCTGATAGACACTATTGTTGGAAAACATTAGTATGCGCTACCTGTATTTTTCCGTGTTCAAAGGAAGCAATCACAGAGCACTTCATTTATTTTACTAAGAGCTCAGTAAATGCTGCACTGTTGCCATTCTGCAAAGAGTGTATTTTCATGTAGAGGCATTATCATTAACAGATTCTTTTCAAATTCCAGGAAGAGTGTGATATTTTTATTTGGCGTAATGAAGCCTGAGCACTTACAAAATTTGGTTGGTTTAAGGCCTTTAATTTCCTCCACACTTTATTTTTTTACTAATTAAGTTCACTGGAAACGTCTTCTGTGTAGACAAGTTCTTCTAGGCCCGATGTTAGATCTTGGGCTCGGTGTGTAACTGATGGAGACGCTGACTGTTGGTGTCCACAGGATCTGAGAAATGTAGAAGTGGGTTACAGATGGTGCCAACTGTAAAACAACTGCACCAGGAAGTGACTTATAAAGAGCAAAGATTTAGCTCAAATGTTGATGGAGCAACTCACTTGAGGTGGCTGAAGTTAGGCAATCTGGATCCTCTCAGTGTCTCTGGAGAGAAAGGAGGATTTTCAAATGCATCTCAGACACTGCCATGGATTTAGAGGTCAATCTCACTCTGAAATTTAGGAATTTAATTCACGTTTTCCAGTATGAGGGATAGGAACATAAGGCTTCCTGAAAGTCAGTAGGTTTTAGGTGCCTAAGTTGGGAAGATGCTTTAGAAATGGGGCTGGTTTTCACCTCGATTTAGCACGTTTTCTTTGTTTGGGTCATTCTGTGCATTTTTGCTTGGGACTATTGTCCTTCTAATAAATAACCAATTTAAAATTAATTATAATTGATTAGTCTCTTCTAAGCCTTCAGTTTTCATATTTTGCTAATCTGTAAAACCTCCCAAGAAAAATGGTGTCATAATTGCAGCATTTTGCACCTTGACATTAAGTGTATATTTCACTCATGGCCAGTTTAAAAATCAAAATAGAAACTTTGTAATAATCTCCCTTTACAGTTTGGGTTATGAGAAGCTGAGAATTCCCTTAGGCTTGATTGATAAAACATGGCATTTATCCTATTCCTAGGATGATGTTCAGCAAACTTTATGACAGAGGGAAACAGCTGGTAAAGTGGGTTCATGGAAAGGTGAAGGTAATATAGACATAAAAAACAAGAGGATAATGATTTTAAAAGGGATAATAGTTGTAATAACACCATTAACCTTTTGCTTCAGATTATTGAATGTGTGGTCTCTTCAGCAGGCTAATCAAAGGTTTGCATTAACTGCAACGCAAGAGGAAGTAGCAATATACAACCTCAGGTGATTTTTTTCCCTCTTCCAATTATTCACTATCAAACCCTTACTGGAAAAAAAAAAAAAAAGGGAGAAAACCCGACCCTTTGGCTGTTGAAGACCCCTTCCGATTTTGAAATGAAGCTGACTTGCTTTCAGAAGAAACAAACTCCAGCTTCCTTCCTGCTTTGTAAGAGGTGGATTTTGCTAGGAAAAAAATACATGAAAAATAAATATAATTTGTTACAGATACATAGAAATTAAAGTCAGAGATGTAAACAGGTAGCAAAGTGTTACACGGCAGACTGTCAGTAAGAGCTAGCCCTGAGCTCTTTGGTGGTACCGGATGGAGGGGGATCATCAGCAGAGGCCCACCTCGAAGGGCAGGCGTACACATCTCTTCATAAACAGCGTAGGCACGTCACTGTAGAGGTCTGATGGCTCACCTGGGACGTGCGAAGCTCCATGCTACTCTGTCTAGGTCACTTCTGGTATTTAAACAGCTAATTCAGTCTGGAACAGAGAAAAACTGCCTTTTTTGCTTTGATGTTACATGCACGCAGGGTTGACTAGCAGAGGCAGGCTATGCTTTGACAGTTTATTCGTATGCTAAAAGGCAAACACATCGACGGTGGAAAATTGCCATAGATGATAGAAAAGCTCACGGTGACTTGATGGAATTGTTCAGGAATTTGTCCGGTTGGACAAATCTGCTCTGTGATATGAATTTGCAGGTGGCGATGTTTATTGTTCACTTAAAGCATCTATCCACAGTGCACATCAGAGCACCTTTGGTTGGAAACCTCCCTTCTGTATGCAGTCAGCGGAGAGAGAACCACCTGAGTTAGACACCCAAAGCAAGATTGTCTGACTGGCTTGCAACGTGTCGTGTCAATCTAGTATGAAAGGAGTAAGTGTAAAAGGAAGTTTGCACCGTTCCTCGCTGACAAAACCCTGTACCATTAACAGTCCCATTCTGTGGAATCAGAAAATGGTGAAAGACTTCACGAGCGGCATGCCTTGAATGTGAATTAGCCAGATTGAATTTAAAACAAGCTGAAAGGGCCTGAGATAAGAAGTCAGAACATTCAGAGGAAATGAGAACTGTTCTGGGAACTAAAGGTGAGAGAAACACTAGGTCGCATTAAAAATATTCAGCAAGAAGAGAGACACCTTTTCTTTTTCTGGACACCTTTTTTTAGAAGTCGTCTATAATCAGTAACCTTTCTCAGGCACTTTCCCAGGCTGTTTTTAGTAGCTGAGTCCTTTGTTTCAAAACCACCCATTGATTCAGTGCCCTAAGTGAGAAGTAATTAAGATGGACAGAAATCTTGCCTGCTATATGGATGTATGAGGTGTAGAAGACAGAGGGAGAAAGGGGAGTGAATGAATTTTTCCAAAAGATAGCTCTCATAACACGTCAGTCTGCTGTAGTGTATCGTTAAATACATGTGTCTGTAGATATGCAGCTCTATTCATCTTTCTGTCTATTGTTCTATTTATTTCCGTACACACACATGCTGATGTACATATGTGTGTATTCCTGAAAGATAATGAACTGTTTAGGCAGTACTTTGGCAGAATATCATTTAAAGAGTTACATCCTTTTAATGCACAGTAGTTTAAGCAAACTCCAAGGCTCTTACTCAGCAATAAACCCATTAAATCATCTTAAATACCATGTCATAATGACAATTTGATGCCACCAGATGTGGCACTAGGGATTTTTTTTTTTTTAAATGCTTTCCTGGAGATACAGCTTCCTGAATTTTAAATTCTCTAGCCTGTTTGCACAGCTGTTAGATCACAGAGCTCTGCCATCTTTTTGCCTTGCATCAGTTATTCACTAAATCATGTGTGGCATGACTACAAACTCACTGCACCTAAAACGTTTAGGCTCATATCCACTTCACCCTTGTAAAGGCTGAATAGTTGGGCCGTATGGGAGAGGGTGTATGGTGTTAAAATCCAAGAGCAATATCCATTCCAGCTGTGGAGCTCCCTCATGGGGAGATTTTAGAGATGCAGTCAGAAGACTACCCTTCACACACCCCTTTTCACCGGCGACTCAGCATCCTGGATCTGTGAAAAATACAGATGCCTGGCCACTTTCCTGGCTTTTCTCACCTTGTTAGCCAAAACAGCAACCAGATCGCTAGTACGGCACCACTTCTACATGAGGGAGACTTGGGAGAGGGACACATTAGCAGGATACAACAAGGGTCAAAAAGACCACCAGACCTCTCACAAAGAAATATTTATTTCACACAGTGCGTATTTAAATAGTGGAGCAAGCCATGGGAGGCTGTGGAAGACTCGGAGGCCAATGACAGAAATATGTTAAATGAGAAGAAAAATGAGTGGAGGAGAGATGCTTTCCTGGCCCTGAAACACGGTGGTCCAGAAGCAACCCCTGATCCGAGAAGACCCTAATTTTAGATTGACAGAAAGCAGGAGGCCGTCTAACGAGCAGGCTGTCGATTTACCTCACCAGCAGCACTGGACGTTGTCAGGCTTTTTGTCACGCTGTGAGTTTGTATGGGTGGGTGCTGCGTGATCTGAGGTGGCAAAGGTGGTTGCTGTCCCTCTGAGACCTTGCATTAGACGTGCCTTTTCCCCTAAAAAAGGCGGCAGGCGTGTGAGGGATGTATGTTGGCAAGGATTTGAAGCAGGGCGGTGAATTTTGTACAATTTGAATGTGCTAATAAGTGTGATCACATCTGAGGCACAAGCGTTGATGGTAGGATGTGGAGCTGCTCTTTGGTGGGTCAATCTCACTGTCTCTGACCCTGGGGGATCGCTGTGGGCATTTCCCGAGGGTCAGGAAGATCGGCACAAGACACCGAAAGCCTAGCTATCCGTAGGTGAGAAACACCCCCTGAGCTCAGCCTAAGCGTGAGTCTGTGTCATCGCCATACAGCGCTCTCATCAGTGCCAACAGATTATTCAATCCTGATTTAACGTGAATTAGAAATACTCTTAAAAAGGCTGATTCAAAGCCCAGTGGAAGGATTGCCTTTGCCTTGCATGGAGTCTTGAGTTGATTTGCTGTTCGGCTCTGGGGCTGACACACGAATGTTTGAGCAGCTCTGTATTGAAGAGGGCATGAAATGCTGTCTAGATTACTCTCCAGTGAAGTGTAATATTTGATAGCATCAGTAAATACAAAAGCGAAACAAAATGACAAGAGCATTTGAGCATCTTGTAATAGCAAATGAGGTGGAAAAGTTAAGCAGATATAGGAGCGGATCCCCAGAGGTTGGATTGCAGCACGATGCTGGTAGGAGCCCGGTTGTTACCATACTGATATCAACATGTGGAGCTCTAAATCTTTTTGGATCGTGGCTGAACAGAGAGGTTTGCTCGTAGCTGCCTTTTCTCTTATTCATATTGTATAGGCTGTCCTCCTCTCCTACCAGCAAACAAATAAAAACCCTGTGCCAGCTATAGCAGCAGTTCACATGGAAAAAAAATGAAGCAATTTCAGGAAAGTATTAGATGTAATTTTGGCTTTCTTTTTTGCTGTCACTTAGCAGCTAGAAAGAGGAGATGCACTGATGTGCAGAGATGGGCGTGTATTATGCAAACTCATATCACAATCTCATTGACTGTGCGTGGACCCCCATATCTCTCTCTTTCCATCTGTTGTTTTAAGACTAAGTTGTTTGGAGGATGTCCAAATACCTCTCCCTTCCCCAACTTGGGTGAAGTACCTGCCCGCCTTAGGCTCCCTACATAGACAACAGAGAGAGAGGCTTCTCCAAAGAATGTGATATGCCAGGGGATGCTCCTTTCTCTCCCTCTCCCCCTTCCCTCCTCACATCCTCTTCCCCTGACTGCACAGGGATTTTATAGGGTACCTAAATACATCACCCCAGTCAACGGCCAGAGTCGGATGGGGTGAATTTGGGCTATGCTGCTGTCTTCAGCTGGTCATGGTTCAGAATTAAGATAACACAGACTGTAAGGAGTACAAATGTGTGATCCACCGGTTGCCTGTGGCCCATGAGTGGGCAGCAGCAGAAGCTGCCGTGTCTCAGTCTAGGCAGTAGCTCATGTCTGATGCAATATTTTAAGAGATAACAAGGGAACATCTAGCTTATCCAAGAAAATAGAAATGACACAGAAGATAAATACGCAAAGCATATAAAACATAAACTCAATCCTATTAAAATTAAGTACGTTTTAATTTCTGAAAAGAATGACACTTTGGTGTTAGATTTACTGAACAGGAAAAGATTATATGCATCATTAAAAGAAAATGTTTTCAAGGGCCCTTTTAAAAAATTGTAGCCATGTTTGCAATTGCCACGTGCAAAATGTAAAAATCAGAGAAGGGAAAAAAACCCAGCAAGCAGTGGAAATAGCCCATTTTGTGAATTATAGGAAAAAATATACCATCTGTGATTTAGTGCAGTTCCCAAGATCCCATCTGTGATCGAAGCACAGTCCTCGTTGGAATCCCTGAGCCGTTCCATATGATAAAATATTTCTCTTGGAAGGCGCTTGGGCTAATGGGTTTGTTTTTCTGGAGTATGGCTCTTCTAGATGAGACATAAAACCCTAAAGGCCTAATTTTGCCTCCAGTGGCCAGCTACAGCTGACATCAGGAGAAGCAGAAGTGAGAGGAGGTCAAAGATCTAATCACCTTTTCCTTCAAAACTTCGATACTACTTTTTATCAGGTCAGGTCGTTGGGTCTAAGAGGTCTAGATGGTGACTTCATACTCTCTAGTATAAAATGTTGTGGTCACTGAACTCCTTGCACGACGAGGGCTCGCTGTGCAGCTGCAGCTGCACAACAGAAGCTCTAACTATTTCCTTTTGTTACTGCTATTAATTTTTCAGCAGAGTAGAGTGAGAGAGACATCCCTCAAACTGGTGGAAGGCCTCTAATGGAGATGCACTTCTACCACCTTCTGATGCCTTTATATATGGTGCCACTGTGATCTCTTAGTCTTAGTCCAAAGGTGGCCTTGGCTATATCACGTATTTACACAAATGCAACATATTTAATTCCAATCCTCTATAAATTACACGCACATGTAGAGACTGGCACGATATCAGTTACCACTGAAATTTATATTTGAATAATAAATGCATTCACCTGTTTAATACATGTTTATATTCTCTACTCTATATAATTACATGCTGATTATCCAATTACAGAAAATACGTACATATTTTGCACAATTATGCTGTTACTGAAATAATGCCCGCAATAGAACTGCGTGTGTGTGTATGCACATGCTTAGGAAAATACAGCCGTGGTTGGTTGGTTCAGAGTCGTCCAGAGCTCGTGCAACTCCACCTTGAGTAAGGTCTGCGGCTCGAGCAGACAGGGATACGCTGCAGGAGCATGTGGGTTATTACTATTATCACCTGTGGGTGAATCCAGCTCTATTACAAAATGGTTTCGGCTTTATTGTAAAACACCTGCGATAAGGATGTTCATCCAACCCGATTTTGTGCTTGGCTGGCTCGGCCCCCTCTGCCCCTCGGTTCTGACGCACGACATGAGGTGCACGCAGGCTGGGGGTGCAGCTGCCTAGACGGGACACCCCAGAGCCACCCTTACGCTGGGCTGTGGGGGTCGGGGAACCAAGCCCCAGCCTGCACTTGCCTCTGCTGGGTTTAGGAAAGACCTTTCACTGTGCCCACGCGGCCTCAGAGCACTTCAGGCATCCTGCCAGGCTCGCGCTACCCGCCACCGCATGAGCGTGCGAGGGATGGGGCAGATTCGTGTCACGGCATGCAGTGTCCTATTGGAGAATACAACTGCAGCTGGCTCTCGTACAGCCCTCTGCTCTGGGTGCTCTCATGCTTGGGGGGGGGGTTCCTAGTCACCGGCTTAATACAGATGAATAAACAAACAAGCAGCAGCTATTGATAGCATCAGCATCTGTGTTTGTACTGATGGCGAGTGAAACGATTCACCCAAGCTAACACAACAAAGCAGCGTCAGAGCTGGGAGCGGGATCAGCCCTCCCACCTGCCTTTCCCGGGATCAGCTGGCTGTCTGCACGGCACCGCGAGGGAGGAAAAAAGTCCTGTTCAACGGGATAAATACACCTGGCTTTGTCTCTTCCATGCTGTACAGATCTTGCAGCCAAAGGGTTAAAAAGAAACGAGTGCGTTCGGCATGCTCTGCAGAGTGCCCAAAGTCTGAACATGAATGACCAAATTGCTTTTTACTTTTTAAATTAAGCCCTCTGTCTGTACGCACGCAGCTAACACTGCTGTTCCATTAAATAAAATAATTTGTTCCCACTCTTATTTTTAATAGGGTAAGACCCTACCGTTCCATCTCACAACTTTACTGACACAAGATCTGATTAAAAGCAATCCTCCCCCTCTCCTCCTTGAAATCTGAGCTTCTGATAGCTTCATCCACATTGTGTTTATTTTATATAGGCAGCTCTGCAGCTGCTGCTTCCTTCTTCTCCGACAGATGACAGCATAACTGTTGCATCCACTAAAAAAAGTAAATAAAATTAAATGGGGAAGAACAATACATCTCTGGCAGAGAAGAATAACTCTTTTAAGGCACGTACCTAAATTGTACAGCCTGGTCTTAATTGTAAGGATAATTCTTTGTTATTTCAAGCAACTTGGAACGCGACAGCAAACGCACGCTCTTGGCAGTACATCCAGAGAGATTTCTGTGGAAACAATGGGGAGAATTCTCCTGAACTGAAAGGAGATTGAAGTGTCTTTATTAGGTTAATAGGGCTATAGTCTGTGATGAGAAAGAATGGAAGAATATGCTACAATCTGTTGGTTGGTTTGTTGGTTTGGAGGGTTTTATTAAGCACAGACTGTGCTGGATGAGGCTCTGCGTGGTTGTTGTATGGGAGGTGGTGAGTGTTAGGTGTCAGCAATAGCAGCAAGGAGCCCCTTAACCAGCCAACCTCCAGCCCCTGCGTCTCGCTCCTGAAGGAGGACTGAGAGCAGGAGGTTTCCCTCGTCCTCCCCCTCCGGTCAGCCAGGCTGGTCCCGTGCTGGACTGGTGCCGCTGACGTGTGGCCCCAGCCAGGCTCCAGGCCAGTGCCTTTCTGTTATCATCTCTCTAGAGATGAGCCAAGGCCCTTCTTCACCCCTTCCTCCGGACATCTCTGCCTTTACCACCCTGTAAGCGATGCCCTGCCATCGGTGCGGCACCGCAGCCTGCGCAGGCATCCCAGGGAAGGTGCTGTGGGAGCAGAGCTCTCTGCAGAGGGACCCACGTGCCGGGATGGTGGGCACATGCAGCTCCCCGTGGATAACCTGAGTCTTAAGGGCAAACTCAAGCCTTCTGCACATCTTGTTTACCATGTAATCAGTGGCTGTTTACCCTTGCACCTAAATAGATAGCAGCAAGTTGTTTACCGTGGCCTCAGCCTGTTTTCCTGCCCTGCTTGCAGGGCACTCGCTGGGCTGGGTGCTGCCTGGAGGCCAGACTTGGGAGAGGCTGGGGTGACATCTCAGCTTCCAGGAGAGGAGGATGCGGATGCTCCAGACCACATTCACGTACCTGCTCTGCAAGGCGGGCTGAGGCTGGCTGTGGGTTACTATTCTGGCGTAGCCTCAGGGATAAATAAAAGGAGCCATGTTCCCATCAATGTTGGCCCTTGTATCAGCTCCAGGTGTCAGCAGGGAAAAGGGCAGCTCCTTGTCCTCAGCCAACTCAGGAGAGTCTGAGCGACCTGCATGTCTCCCTGTCACTGTTTCAAGGAGGAGTCCATTCTGCCAGGCTGGACCATTTTCTCTCTGCTCCGTTGCAGCGTGGCTGTGAGTAACACAGCATCGCTCAGCTCCCCGTGGGCCAGCGAATTCCAGGCACGAACTGAGGACAACATCTGGCCCTTTGAAATGATCCAAGAAGTACCAGACACAGCTTGCTATGAGAGGCAGGAGGAACCTATAAACCCAAAGCGGCACCCTCATTTTCTGATGCTGCAGTTTGGTAAATGGCAGTAAGGTCATTGCTGGGTCCATTTTTGTCAGTTAATCGGGAGGAAGATTTACAGCTTTTGGAGTATCTGGCCTAGCAATTATCATACAGCTGCTCCTTGCATATGCTCCAACTTGAGGCAAAACACAAAGTAGTTTGATATTAATGTAAGCTAGAGCTCATCATGAAATAATCACGTCACCAGAGATTTATCCTTTGGTAAAGGCGAGAGGTTGCCTGGAAATCGATCAGGTTTTTCTCTGTGGGCTAAACACTGAATTAGGACCAACGAGGTGCCGAGGACACGGTGAGCAAAAAGTCTTGCCCTGCGAATGAGGGCAATGAGTGAGGTTTTCATGTAGTTGCATAAGCTCTTAACCTTTCTTGCTGCAAAGTGCCATCTAGTGTTCACAGCCATGCCTGCCGGCCCCTCGCCAGCAAGACCTCGTAGTGTCAGGCTGCAAACGGCTTGAAAAGACTAAAGGGAAGGCAGACAAGCAAAGAAACTTTAATTGTTACTAACCAGGCGTTATTGGTCTTTAATACATTATTGTAGTACCTTAGGCAAATGAAGCTTCTTTATTATGTGATGGAATAGGAGATGTTTCAACTGGCTTCAAAAATTAACCTGGATCTCAGAAAGCAAAGCGGAGACCGTGCTGAAGGAGTCAGAAAAGCAATTGTGGCATTTCATGTACAAAATATATGCCCAATGATGTGTCAAATTTGCATGTGTAGCGAGCATTGTGGCATTACTAATGTTGTTTGTGTTGCAGCGGTGCTTCTGCGTGCTCATGAGGGAAGTAGAACGGGGCACCGCGCACACGGAGCGGTGCAAGATGGTCCCTTCCTCGCAAGTTTGCAAGCCAGCTGCAACGAGTAGGTGAATCCAGGAACAGGAGGGCACCTTAATGACCATCTTCCACTGTGTAGGTGCATGCAAGATAATTGTGCGTGCAAATTAGTCATGCAATAGCCTAAAATCAGACCCCGCAAAGACACAGATAAGCATCTAAAGTGCAAGAATCCAGGAGTTATGATCCACAAGAACGCTTAGAAATTGGAGGCAGAGGGGAGGTAAAAAAAGTGCACAAAAATAACGCTGCATCCAGATTTGTATCTGGGGCATCTTTCGCACTGGGCTGGGGCTGTCCTGATTGGCTTGGAAATCTCCCTGCCACATCTGATCCCCCCTGAAACCACCACGAGTGCAGACCTCAAACACAAAGGTTGTTATTATTATTTGTTGTTATCTGCAAAGCGCTGACAGTGCTTAGAAATGCCAGAGGATTCATGCCTTGGGTTTTGCTCTTGCAATGGCCAGGAGCAGAGTCTAATTAGCCCAAACAACGTCCGTGATAGAAAACAGCCCTACTGACAGGGAGCAAATTAGGTCTCTGACCTAGCAGAGCATTTAACCATGTGCCACATTTTTTAGTACATGTATCTCTGGATTAAGACCTGGATGATGTAACCTTTTGCTGCCTCTAATTTTTTTGATTGCAGTATGAAGCACAGCTCAGCTTGCTGGCTCAGAAATCCCTGTGTATGATATTAATCTGCTTTCTAAACTGACTCCTTGTGTCTGGACAAAACACCAGGGTTTCCTCCTAAACCGAAGGATCTTTCCCATCTACCTTCCTAGACTTTCTGCAGGGAACCCCATCCCTGTGTTCAGCCACCCATAGCAGCTGGCTCTGCACTGGTGCTGGTTAGCAGCAACTGCGGTGAAACTTGGAGTGGCTTTAGCCCGTCTGTGGCATGACCACTTGCCTGACGTCTCAGCAGTAATGCAGACCTTTTAGTGACAACTGGTCACCAAAGGGGCTCTCAATCCCTCTGTCCAGTTGCACACAAACACACGCACGGTCTTAAGGCTGTCTCAGCACGAACGGCAACAGCTTCTCCTCCTTTCTGTTTGCTCCTTTGTGATCTGCTGAATCTCTCTCACATTCCTTGTCTCACCTCGGTGATAAATGACAAAGCAAATACAACAGCAGTGAAAAACCTGGAAGGCTGCTCAAACTATAGGGGATGCTGAGAAATACCCAGTTTTATCTTCTTGCAGTTTGGGAAGCAGAAGTTGACTCTGAGCTTGAGGGAGTCACCTCACTGTCAAAACTGACATGACCTTTATGAATTTCTCAGAAAACTCCTTCGCAATGAGGACTTTATGAGGAGCTACATGTCCCTCAAAGGGAGTTTTGAGTTTAAGGTTTTACCCTGGATCTTCTCATGCCATAGCAGAGGCTTATCTTCTGAAGGACAGTCTGGGAGCACGTCTACTTTGCTTCCCAAGCCACTTTATAAGCTTGGTGGTTTCACAGGGTGGGGAGAACAGGAGGTTTAAGGAGGAGGCTCCAGCTGGAAATTGGTGGGTGTTACACTTGATGAGCTGCTTGCATCCCTGTTCAGGAAGCCTCTGGGAGAGCGTGCCACAAAATACTCTCCTATGATACCTGCTCTTTCCCCGTACTCGCTGTTGGACATCAGAAATCACTGGGCTAGATGGACCTTTGGTCTGCCCCACATCAATGCTCTTATCTCCCATGTCCTTCATGAGTTTCCACCTCTTCTGATCCACTGTGTTTTTTCACTGCTGTGACAGGGCACGGTACCATGGAGGACAACTCCACTTCTCTGTCCTTGCCGTGCTGTGAAGTTGTACCTATGCATGTACTTGTTCCTGGTCCCAAAGTTGTACCTATATATGTACTGCATGAAGCTGGCAGATGAGGTACCTGCCTGCGGAGCCTTTGCACCGCTCACCATGCGCGTCCATCTCTTCTGCTAAGCTGGGAGGGTTACTGTTATAATGTATGCTGAGTTACAAACTGCTTGGGTCATCTTAAATTTTGATGCAAAATTAAAACAATGAGGGAATTTATCAGCTCATGCTATAAGTGATCCTTGCGACTGTTTCTCATTTGCGCTGGCCAGAAGTGCCTGCTGATCCCATTCCCGAGTGAGCGCCTGAACCTAGATGTTCACAGGCTCCTCAACTAGCAGTACAAGAGAAATACAGGTAAGAGAGCATTTCTGAGTTACAGAGATGCAACCGCAGAGGTTTGCACGTCAGGGTTACTGCTCCCCTTGCAAGTGGAACTGCCAGTTCTTTAATAAAGCCCTAGTGTGATGCAGCATATGCCCAAACAGTACAGAGTGTGCTGAGAAACTTGAACTGGGTTTTGTTTATTGTCATGTACTCAGAGCAGCAACATTTGTGCAGACCAGATCTGAAGATCCTCTCTTAATTAGTTACAGCCCAGGGTGTTTCTTTAGTGCCACCTCTTGGCCAGCAGACTCTAAGGTTTCATCCAAAGACTGGGGCATCTCATGTGATGTAAACGTGTTAAACCTGCTCTGCTCCATGCTGGCATTTCGTGGAAGGAAGGAAGGAAATATTGTAAATTGGCATAGAAGAATAGCCTGAAATATTTGTATTTCTTCCTCCGTTTTTTTAACAGGCTTATGCTACGATGGGCATGGTATGGGTTTTGATGTAGAATCCTACCAGCTGGTGCGTGCTCAGGCTTTGAATACGATCATACCAAAAAATCCAGCATTTTCAAATATAAAAACACCACAGTATATTTCCCAAAACAAAAATAAATTATTAAAGGAAAAGGTTATCCAACATTTGCTTGGTTTATCTCCTCTCAACTGCAGTTCCAACATATCTTTTTGGATTTGTAGACTGTATGGTCAGAAGGACCCCTCCCACCACATGGGGATTTTTCAGTAAGTCTTCCATCAACTTGGAACATCAACTTTGGGTTGAGTGAAATGATGGTTTTTCACACCACGGTCCACAAATCCCAGGGTTCACGACTTATTTGTGCAGTCAGGAAAAGGTAACTAATACAAACAGGACAAGCTTAAGGTTTGCTACCCAAGAGCTTAAACATCCATAGCAATATTTTCAGAAGACTGTGAATTGAGAAAAGGTGCACACAGCTGCGCTAGAGAATGCTCTTTAGATAGTTGCTCACCCTTGAGGTGAGGTTTTCAAGTGACAGATCATCCATTACATCCTTAGGTAATCTGTGAAGATAGTTAATTGCCTCCCCATGACATAAAACGTGTGAATCTGGTTTGTAGCCTGAGCTCATGTAGCTTCCATTTCTAGCCGGTGGCTTTAGCTACGTCTCGATGGTGAGCTCTTCTAACCAGGACTATCTATCTGATTTTTCTTTTTGGAAAGCACGGGTGCTATCCCAATTACCAACTACTGATTAATAAAATGAACTCAATAATATATTACAAAAATACCTTCTAATATGAATTACATATGGCCCAGCTTTACTGTTTAAGTCCTGCCTCAGTCACTGATTGGAATGGTTTATCCAAGCGCTTGTCTTTAAGCCCCAAAATAATCCCACTGAACTCGGCAATAGAAGGCAGCCCTCAGTATTACAAATAAAATCTCCAACCCTAGCATTTTCCAATTTTAAGACCCAGCAACCTAAGTGTTTGCCAACTGCAATCGTTCTTTTCATTTTGGCTTCTCTTGGGCATATTATGTGACTCTAGTTTTACTCATTAAAGTCTCAGATTGTGCTTGTTTTGTTAACAACCGTTAGGGCAGGGGTTCTTACTCTTAATTGGCACCATCTGGAAATGAGAAGGAAATTGCTCAGGATGAACGCAAAGACGAGGAAAGGCCTTGCACTTTTCCACGGTTGCAAAACTTGTCCTGTTTGGAATAGCCACATCTGACCTGGGAACCGTCTCGCCCTTTATTTCTGCTGGGGGCTGGAGGGAGAGGGAAATTTTCTTTCAGGAAAAAGACAATCTACACGTTGCCAGCAGAACCAGAAAATAATCGTTTAAAAGCAGAAAGTTGCACAGTTCGGGCTGCTAGCGAACTAGGCCTTTTTATGCAAATGGAATATCTTTGTTCCCAGTTTTTTTCCAATCTTGCACCACTTGTTCAGCATTTCCTCATTTTCTGGCACTGGTTTCCATAGCTGCATGCAATCACACTCTCACACAGATGCCATTCCGTGTTCAAAGCACTGAATGCTACAGGGCATATTAGTGTTTTTATGCTTTAGATCTATCTTTATGTAACTTCAGAGCTCATTAATATATACCATTTTGTGTGATTAAAAAACAAAACCTGGCACATGAGAAGCTTTGAACAGGAGAATGGATTGCAAGGAAAATGGCTTGCTTCTCATTATGCAGATTTTAAGCTAGACATGAGATGGGCCCAGCGAGTCAATGGACAAGGTACAACTTCTGCAAGGTAATCATTCCCTGAGTGCAGCCGAGCAGACTGCGTGTCAAAAGAAACCCAGAAAGAGTCAAACGCTATTTGAAACGTAAAGATTTTCACATCGTGGTTTCACAACAGTGGACGCAAATGAGTGAAAAATCCCATGATCCTTTTAAGACTGTTTAAAATCTCAGAGAAAGCCGTTCTCTCTTGCTGTGTGAAAAGGTAGAGACAGGACTGAGGTGTGGAGGTAGTGGAGTGATGGGCTCAATACGAACATCTAAGAGCACACACCAGAAAGCTGTAAATACTCTGGCTGTTGGTGAAGCACGGTTCTCCCAGTAGTTACCGCCTGAAACATTGACTCTAACACTGTTGTGCCAAAAAGGATTAAGATTATGGGTGCCAGAGCATAATTCTTTTCTAGCTGTGGATGCTGGCTTTGAAGGATTAAGGTGATGAGTATCTCCTGCACCAAAGCAGGTGATGTGGGAATTTTTCTGACCACCAGTTCTGACTTTTCAAGCTGCTTTCTGCCTAATGACACCAGCCTGTCCCCTGCTCACCAAAGCACAGGCTGTTTTAGCAACACACGACAGAAGTGATCGCCCTTTCAGGTTGCGTGCCTGTCCCTGCCGTGGCTCTCTCTCCTACCAGGGCATCCTGATAACCTCTCCAGAAGATTGCACAGCACAGGCTCACATCCTCACGCACGCCGTGACGGCTGCGACGATGAGGAGCAGGAACCAAAACCAACTTGGGATACGGCATCCAAAAGCTCAGAGGTCTGAAGGTAGGGAAACAGCTTGGTGCATTTGACAGTAATCAGAACGCAAACAGGGTCCCGAGGGGCAGGAGGACATTTTGGTGGGAGAAGGAAGGGGGATGGTGCAGCATGAAACAAAAATGACTGTTTCTGAGTACTTGTAATGCTCTAGGGGCATGTGTTTTATATGGCAACATTGAGCAAAGCAGAGAGCCGCTCCCCCCCGATCCCTTTGAGAAGTCCGTATTTCTAAGGAACAGCTTTCCAGAGAAAAAAAGATACTTTGCATTAGGATGGTTGGGAATCTGCCATTGTTGCAGCTTGGGCAGTAGCAATGGAAAATCTGGTGTATAATCCACCCGATGCTCACTAAAACCTTCCAGAAATGGTCAGGCAAACACATTTTCCAGTCTTAATCCCTGAGTTTGTGTTAAGGGATATGTGACTTGAGTAGCAATGCAGGCCCTGGCTGGCTGGAGGGGTGATGGGGAGAGCCACACAACCCACAGTGACTCCACGCATTTCCCCAGTGCTGGGCAGTTTCCTCCTGCTTTTCCTTCTTCCCATTCAAAGGGATGTACTGATTATATGCAACTATGACAGCAAATTGTGACTAATGTATGAAATGAAAATCCCTGCCTGATGGCACGGAGATCTTAGACAGCTACTCTGCAATTACTGCCTCGCTACAATTTCTGCCGGGTGTTACTTACTCCAACACAATACCAAGCACAGGCAATTTATCGCAGAGGTCATAAAAAAAAAAAATCTCATTAAACCCACACCGTTTAAGACCAGGTAGTTTCCCAGCTCCCGTTTCTGCTTGGTGCAAAGCCTTGGAGGCTGGCTGGGCGGCTGCTCAAGGGAAAAATCCCTCTCTGGTGTGAAGAACAGCAGAACAGGAAGGCAAGCTGCGTGCTCTGCAGGAGGATGCAGATTCTGCCGAGCTGCCGTCTGCTTCACTCCATGCCTCGCCGAACCAGGGGGATGTAACCGGCTGCTGAGAGTGCAGGTGAGATGCAGGGAGGCTTGGAGCTGAGCAAGTCTATCGAGTAGTCAACGGCCTGAATTTAACAGCCATTTCATTCCTGGGAACAGCAAAACCCCTAGGGACTTGGCACCCTCTCCCACGGGATGATCTGTTGAATACTCTGCAAGATGCTGGACCAAATTCTCTCCGCAGCAGCATCAGGTGCTTGCAACTGCTGCTTGGAGCAGGCAGGGCCAGTTGGCAGCGGCACAGGCGTCGTGCAAATGTGCTGATGTAGCACTGACACGGGAGCTTCTGCCAGGGCCCTGCCTGCAGAAGGCTAGGCAGGCACGAGAGCTATCTTTGTGTAGTGTAATTTACTGACAGCCCCAACTGTCCCGTCTCCTGTTTGGAGGTGGTAGAGACACCCCGCAGAGGTGCCACAACTGTGCCAGTCAGGGTGAATCAGACTCTCCAAATAGCCACCGCCCAGGCGTTTCGCCTTCTCCAGCTGATGACCTGAGCCAGGAGATGGCATTTGCGCAGCCCGGCTCGCGCCATGTGCCGACCGGCTGCGAGAGCTGTGCGGAGGGAGGAGCAGCGCAGGGAGCAGGTGCTCCATGGGCAGTCGTGAGCCTGGCCGGGGGTCAAGTGCTTTTGGGAAGAAACACACCGGATCTGCTCCAGGGAAGGCAGTTCACATCCCTGTGACTGGAGACTAAATTCAGTCCAAGAGAACATGAATGTAACTATGAATGTTGAAAGAGCCCAACAAAAAACTCATCAGTTTACTCATTTTTCTTCCAAGAAAATGACATTGTCTATTTAAAATGAGTTAATTCTCATCCCACAACACCTTAATTCATCCTTTTTATTTTTTCGTCTATAAAGCTTTGTTTTCCATTGGAATATTATGATTTATAGAAAATATTTGATGTTGATGGGGAAACAACACAATAATATCAGTTACCCAAGGAGAAATATTTGTGTATACAGAGAGAATTTAACCTCAAACACTCAGTTCACCTATTCATGTGTGATTTATATTGCCCCAGGCTCCGAGGCAGAGTGAACATTGATACCCTTTGATGTTGAAAGAAGCCTAGTGACTGGCCTTTGGAGAGATTTGTGATGTCTCTATCAGCCTGTCAATGGAAAACCAGGCAGCAAAGCCAGGCCCCCTAAAGATTTCAAGGCCTTGTAGGCAGAGGGATCGTGTAAGCATTTTACTTCCACCGACTGCTTGAGAGGCTGAGCACAAGTGGCCGGTCTAATTGAGTGCTTACAGGGCGCTGTGCTGTAGTCGGCATTTGCACAGCTCTCCGTGACCGATGGCCTTTTAGCCCTGAAAAGGTGCCAGTGTCAGCAATGGGGACATTTAGCAACTGCGCACCCCTGGGTAATGGATCGCTTTGGTTTCTGGGGCAGCCTCGTAGGGATGTGATAACCCATGCCCAAAGTGAGAAATAAACCTTGATTATTAGAAATGGAAAACATTTTCTTGCACTTGTTGAGGGGCAAATAAGCTCTGCTCATTTCTGTGGAATCAAGCATCCAGGGTTTTCCATGGGCTGAAATAGTCTTGAGTACGTTTGACATCCCACATAGGAAAGGACAATGCTGCAACAAAAATAAAAAAAGGCAGCAGCAGTGTATTCTGCGCTGCATATCCTTGGCACAGGAACAGACCGTGCACCGAGGTTAGCGATGGGAAGCAGGTGGCAGGAGGGAACAGGAGCTGATGCTCCTTGTGAGGCGAATTCCCAGGCAATGTGTTGAGTAACACTTTAGAAGATAGGATTAAAATTCAATGCAATGCTGATAGATTGGGGAAATGGCTTGAAAACAGTAACATGTGATATAATAAAGACAGCTGGTTTACATAGAATTAGGGACTGCTGGCGAGGCACAGCAGGATCTGAGGATTACTGGGGATTATAAACTGAAGATGCATCTGAAATGTGATGCTATTGCAAAAACAAGCAGGACCAGTGCTCCGTGCTCATATGGAGGCTGCGAGCTCATTTGAATCCGGTGTGTCCAAGGTTGCAGCTCAACATGAGACGTACAGAAACCATCCAGGCACTTGGAAACGCAGAGCAAGGGGGAGCTGGTATGTACCACTTGGCAAAGAAAGACTAAGGGATTGCCTGTGAGGGAGGGACTGTAGTAGCCAGAGACTGAATCTGCTTCCTGGTTGTGGAGAACTGAAAAGTGAAGCTGCTGCCAACTCAGCAGCAGAGGAGGAGAATGGGCAAGGACCCCAGTGACCAAGTGTCACTAAGTGCCTTGCCCTGGAAACGAATCACGCTCAGTCTGTTAATTTGTGTCTGGTTCATTTTACATGTGATGGAGAGGAAAAGTTGAACTTTTTTTTAAAAAGCCCAATTCTGTTGGGCAGCAATGAAGGGGGCAGGAATATGGCAATAAATTTCTTTGCTTCTTTGGCTGCAGCACTGAAAAGCACTCACGCCTGTAGCATTAGCAATGCCATATATTGTCCTTAACGTGCTCTTGTCCCTTTGGAAAGTCCAACACGAGCATCATCCTTCCCTGTCTCTTCCCTTGTGCCCTTCAAGTGGAAGGACTGTAAAGTCACAGGCTTAAAGGTTGTGAACAGGGTATCTGAGGCAGGAGAGCAGATATCTGCAAATTTGCCTCAGTGGGAAAGTGGAGAATAATTGTGGGTTCTGATTTTCCAGGGAGCCTCTGTGGGGAACTAATAGTCTGGAGTTGTCCTTTTTGAGGCCTAATTATATCTCTCTGTCAAAATATAAAAACAAGAGTCTGTAGCATCACAAGGGAAAATGAAAGCTATTGGCCTGTGTTCTGCATTTAATAGGATGTCAAAATCTAAAGCATAGTCTGACTGGTTTTTGACTGAGGTTAGGAAAGAAAATGCAACTAATTAGGCTGTTTCTGAATATCGCTCTCTGTCTAATAGCTGCAGACTTGCAAATTGTAACATACTGGGAGTCCCAAACTCTCTGATCAATGCTGCTGTCTGGATGGGAGGGTTCTTTCCCGCTGATGGGATTCAGGCTCCACTTGAGCAGTGTCACTATTAGTGGGAACAATTCCCTGGGAAATGCCTTGTGCCATCGTACCTCTCCATGTTAAGATGAAGAAACAGAGCTAGGGTTTCAGGCATAAGGAGGTGCAGCTGGAGAGGAGAAGAGTGCTCCATGGGAAGTGTCACATGCTGTTGATGAACTAGCCTTTTACAGCTTGCCTTGGAGATTAATTTCCAAAGTCTTTGAGAATGAAGAAACGTTTGGAAAGTACCTTGTGTATGAAATGCAGGCTTTACTCTTCAGGTATGATGGTCCCTGAATCAAAGTAACACACAGTGGTCTCCAACATATATAAACCAAAAAAATACCCCAGACATCTTATGCGTGAGCTAAAGCAGTTGGTCCCAACCTTTTTCTAGCCAAGCTGCTCTTCTGTGTCCTGCTCTTCCACCTGCACCCATGTCCTGACCACTAACTCTGCTCCCAGACTCTTAGAGCTGCCTTCTTGTTTGCAGTCTTTCGCAAGCAAGCACCAGAGGACAACACCATCATGGACCTCTACAAAGCCTGAGACAACAGGAGCTGATGCCCTATATTGAAGTGACTAATGCATTAATTACACCTTGGATTCTGCTATGTCAGGGAATCTTAGATGATGTCCTACTGCCTTCCCCTATCCTTTGGAAATTAGTTTGAGGGTTTTTCTCATTGAAATAATGTCTTGGAGAGAACTGCAGCAGTTACAAGTTCCTTTTACCTTTCCCTTGTCAGCTGCCCTCATTCTGAACCAACACTACTCTCAGCTGGCTCCTCATGTTTTACAGATGAACTGAAATAAAAGTGGAATTTGTCCCACTGTGAGAGAAAGGAAGAGGAAAAAAATAACTGTATCTACAAGATTTTTCATGCAAGTCCCACATCCTTAGTTTTGCCCTCTTTTTGACACAGAAATTTGATTGTCTTCTGCTTAGACATTCTGGGGTGCCTTTCTGGTTTTCATTCTTCTTTTCTGACCCGACTTTGGGTTAGTCGGGAAACCACCAACTTTGCCTCACAGTCAAAACTAAACACTGCAATTCAAACTCAGAGGACATTAACGGGCAGGAAAAAAATGTGGCCTCAAAATGGTGATTTTTTTTTTTTTGATGTCACTTCTGCAAGGTCTTGCAGAGGGATTTGAGTCAGGAAAGCAGAGTCAATGAGTCCATAAGAAAATGGAAGGTCTTTCCAGGAGTCAGCCTGAAAAAAAAGAAAAAGGGTGGAAAAGAGTGTAAAAGGAGAAAGACTTGCATAACCCAAAGGAGCTTAGGAAGCAGAGAGAAACGAGAGCACCTGGATCTCCTTGGCGACAGCCAAAATACTGTGTGACATCGCCTCAACACTTGCATGGAGATTTATAGCCGTATTTTCCAATAACTGCACACTGATTTCACCCACAAATAACAGTTTCTGCAGACGCAGCTAACCCCTGCTGTAAAGCGTGTCTTTTCCCAGGCTGTAGCTGGAAAAGAGACTCAAAGCAGCTTGGGACCAGTACTGGAAGAAGAAAACAGCTGCTCACTAGAAAACCTTGTCTAGGCAGACCCTTCTTCTCCAGCTTTGTACGAAGATGCCTAATTTTGATGGACCCACAGATGACATAGACCAACATCCACTGTAGCAGTGGCAAGGAAAGGAAAAGGACTTGGTCATGACTTGGAAATGTGTTTAGCCTCAGGTCTGTCCTGTGTTCCCAGTTGTAGAACTGATCCCACTAAAAATGAGGGTGGCAAAATTGTGGCCTTTCTATGACCCAATGGTCACCAGCTTTATTAGGAAAAGATCTGGGCAGGAGGCAGATACCTTCATTTTGGTGTAACCCCAAGGTACGTCCATGAAGATGGCTCATCCACTGCCAAGTCCTCCAGTCCGGGCAGGGACCAGTCCTGGGCTGCTTTCCGGGGCCCTTGTGTGCAAGCTTCCCAAAGCTTACCGAAAAGGTACTTAGATAAGGCCTCTAGCTGTATTTTTAGGAAAGCCTTTGAGAATGGTCTTAACCTAAATGCCCATTTAAGTCTTACTGAATCTTGGTAGAGGCAGATTTAAACATGTACTTAAATAATTTCCTGATTGCAAGCCGTAGCCCTCAGTTGGGTATTACTGCCAGTTTAGCGACAATAGCCCTCTCCCAGCATGAGTAATGTGCAAGTTAGGCAGTGTAGGAAGAACAAAATGATAAATTACCACTTCTGAGAGCATGGTCAGTTTGTTTGCTGTCCCCCCACCAGCTCCTTCCTTCTGCAGACATTCATCAGGGTTTCTCCAATCAGTACAAAAGCCTTCCCGGCTGCCTCACATTTAGCACTGCTTGTCAGGAGCTACCGAAATGGCACATCTGAGCGCCAAGGCACGGGTCGTTTCAAAGTTTTGCCCTTGACCAAGACAATCAGAAACTGCAATGAAAATACAGGCCGCTTACAAAGGGAGGGGGGAATTAATAACCGCAGAGCTCAAATTTAGCATAAAAAGTTATAAAACTGGAATTGTGGGCGTGGGAGGGTCTGGGGTTTTTCCTTTCTGTTTTCGTCTGTACAGCTTGAGGGTTGGAAGGGACGTGCTGCTCAAATAAAGGATTACTTTTGCCTTTGAATCTGTGACATAAAGATGACAGAAAATTTACTGCTGCGAGTTGCCATGTAAATGAATCCAAGTCAAATAATGCACAGAGAGCAACAAAGCAACCCAGCCCGCTCTGCTCTGCAATACGGGCATTTAATTTGTGCACAGAAATCCCAGGAATTGAAAAAAGCTGGGGCCATTTCACATGTACGTCCCCACGCAAGCCTCCCTCCCACAACAAATGACAGGGTTTTTTTGGGGGGGTGTACAGGGAGGGAAGAAAAGGTCATCAAATCCGTGTTAGATGACGGCACAGATTCCTCAGCTACAAAACGCGAGGGCCGAGCAGAACAAAGAGATTTGCATTCGAAGTGATGCAAAGCAGCCAGCAGTGTTTTAATGTTGTGTTTGCTCTGTGATGTCTTCATCAGGCGCTCAAAGGCAGCGGCTCTGGCAGCCGCGGGTCCCCACGAGCCTGTCAAACTCCGTTTCCATGGTTTTCCTTCAGGCAGCACCATCGGCAGACACCACGGAAACGGACCCCTGCAACCTGTTTTGAACAGTGTCTCTGATGTAGGGCCCCAGAGCGGGCATCAAACTAGCAACAAGCAGCAAGAAAATAACAATTTTGCTTTTCGCAGGTGTCAGAGCGGCAAACAAAAGGCTGTTTATAAAAGATGCAACATCCCCTTTTTGTCGGTGTTGGCAGTTTAAAGTCAGCCGGGTGGCCGTCGAGTTGAGGAGGAGGTTTTGAGGGGGGTTGCTGTGAAAGAGGGAGTTTGTCTTGAGGAACTCAAATTGTTTCCTTGTTAATCCTTTAGCCTCACTTAAATAGGGCCTTCTCATCACCGAACTAACAGCTATTAATGGTATTTCAATTATTCCATTTGAATCAATGAGGAGGGCTATTTTCTTCAAACAATTACAGATTTTTCCCGACAAAGATAGCGTAAGGGTCTCACTCTTCCCTCACCTTGAAGAGCACTCTTTCATTTAAATAAAAAGTTCAGAACATATAAAGCATTTGAAGCCATATTTGAGCATTGATACTGAATATTCAAGAGGTGAGAAAGACCAGCCCATGCCACCGTGGCTGCCTGGGTGCAATGCTAAGATGGAAACACAGCCTGTGCTAAAGGAGCAGAAGTGGGGAGAGCCAGACCCAGCTGGACCAGTGAATTTGTGAACAACACTGGTTTCACCTCTCAGTGCCTCGGTTTCATCATGTGTGAAATTTGGATCATGATTTATTCTTCTTTAGTGGAGGACATGGAGTTTTATGCCCAAACATGATATAAAGCTCATGGTTACCCTTGTGGTTATCATGACACTAGTGACTGGAGCCGACGCAATTCCCTCAAGGAACAGTTTTCCATTAAAGAGAATTGATGGGTCAGATGCTGACCAAGTTACAAGAGAATCTGCTTTTTCCTACCAATTAGCCGACTTTATCACAGCTGCTCAGGGAGGTGCTGGGAGCCACCAGCCTCCTTGGCTCCTGTTTCCTTTGCAATGCATCTGCCAAGCCAGGGAGAAGCCAGGAATTGGGAAGCTTTGGGAGCATCAGATCCCAAGCTGCCTTTTTTTTTTTCCTATGGTGGAAAGACTCGAGTGGACATTTGGTTTTATGGGACTTATGGCTTCTGCTCAGGAGCTGTACATGGTCAGCTGGGGGCTTACAACACGAGACTTTCACGCTCATCAGGGGCTTCCACAGCAGGGCTTTTTCCTTCACACATCCATACATTGGAAGTCAGCGAGCTGTGAGGACGGCAGTCCAGGATTCCTGGCTCTTCTGGGGCTTTGAGGTTCCAGTCTCCTCTTCAGTTTTCTAAAAAGAAGCCACAACCTTGTATTCCAGCTCCTGATTTCATGGTTCCCACTGCCTCGGAGACACGCTCCCGTTCTCTGTAATGGAAAAGGTCGAAATGCTTGTGGTTTTGTTCCAAGTTAGTGTGGAAGCCAATGGAAAAAATAGCCAAGTCTCATGTGAAAGAGAGATGCATTTTTCTGTAGATCTCTCAACCTGAAGCGCTCTAGTTCATGGTGCGACTGAAGTTATCCGAAGTACATTCAGCAAATGCTGTTCCTGTCCTCACAAACCTCACCTCCTACACTTCCAGATGCTTTCAGAGTAGGCTGATTTAATACTTTACCTATAATTAGGTGGCTAGTTATTTATTGCACAGTACCTGCATATGAAGCAGACTGAAGTCACTGGGTGTGTTCAGAGATGCTGAGAGTGTTGGGGAGCAGATAGAGGTGGTGCAGCACTGCAGCTGAAGTCCTACCCTGACCCTGTGTTTAAATGAATAGTCACAAGATCTGTGGAGAAAATGAGCTTGCAGTTGAGAAGGCTTTCAAACTGGTTATGACATATTGGTTATTATTATTTTTTCAGACTTTAATTGATCTGTTAAATAAAAGCAGAACATTTTTTAAATTAATATCGTTTCTATTTACAACACTGATTAGCACCAGAACAAGGCCAGGTACATCAATACTGACAGTATGGGCAAAGTGTTAACAGATCCCAGCATTGCTAACCGCTGCGTACACGGTTTCCGTGTCCCAGGAATAGTTAAATTCCTTTTCCACTGATAGAAACAACACATTTGTTCTCAATGTATTACTGTGCAGAATTTGCTCTGACTTTCTCAAGAGCCAACTGTAGAGCAGAGCGAACGTTCAGTGAAATGAACGGTGGCTGGCATGAAGGGACGGGTGAACAAGCTGCAGACTCTAGCAGAGATTTCTTTTGATCAGAGGAACTGCTCATGACTTTTGTTCAGTGTCTCATGATGAAAAAAAAAATCCTCTGGTGAAAAAAAAAAGTGCGCCTGTGTCACAGTGGAGTCAGAAGCTGGCAGTCGTAGCTCCTGGACTATTTTTTTAATGAATACTTGTGTTTGCAGGGTATTGCATGATCATACAAAATGTGCCTTTGTATTGTTTCCTAGTTTTGAAAATAGCTGTAAGTGGTGTGGGTTAGAGCAAACAACCAGGCAAAGCAGAACTGACTTCATTCAAGAATGGTTTGGAGCCATACTCCTGTGTAGCAGGGTAAAGGGTACGTGTCCAGGGAACTACTGGAGGGAATTGGGAACAGAGTTGCTTTAAAACTGAGGGCTTTTGAAAAAAAAAATCTCATCTTCTCTGTATAGCTGCACTGTTATTTATGGATGGGGACTGAGCTGGAGGGAGGGAGGGGTGCTTAGGAGGTGCTAACCTTGTATTCTCTCCATTGCTTTGTGAACTCTATTCTAAAATCAGGAGATTTACAGATCTATTTATTTTGGAATAAGAATACTTTGTTCTTGTTTGGAATAAACCTCTCCAGAATTGGACTTGTCACCTGTGCGGGCAAGATTTGAGGGCTGCACTGATCGGTATGGAGAAACAGGCTGCAAGCGTAGAAAGGGAGAGCCTGACCCGGGAAACCACTGCCTGCCCCAGCAGAGTAAAACTACAGTGGGGAAAAAAACCCATTGCTATTCCGGAATGAGATTGTGCCCAGAGTTACTTCAGGAGTTGGGCAGGGAGAAGTGTGTTAACCTCTTGTGTGCTGGGAACCAGGTAGCACCCTTGAGCCCCATCACCAAATTATTAATTATTCTGTGGGGTCTCCCTCCTATGTGTATTCCCATTCTCATGCTTTGATTTAGCAGCACAATCTCACCATTACCATCACTATTATTTTATTTGCTATTCTTACTTTTCAGGCTATTAGAGAAAAGTTTTTTACAGGAGAAAAACACTCTGCAGTCTTACTCTGTCAGTAAGCAGGGATTTATCATGTAAGAAGTCTTTCTAGGCTGTCAGACTTACATTATTCTTTGGAGTCGTGGTTGGGAAAGGTAAAAAATAAAATCAAAAAGAACAAAGAAGTTAGCACAGCACAGTGTGCATGAGGTACCCTGAGCAGACAAAACACACTTGGTGACACACTCGGGGTGAAACGGAAGTGGGAAGAAGTAATTTTATCTCAGCATTTGCTTTGGCTGACTTCTCAGTCACCAACATTAACGGCTCTTCCCCTAGCAACTACAGAGCTTCCAACATGCAACTACTCTTTGGTCATAAAGACAAAAAATTGAGTTTGCCAGAAGAGAGCTACCCCATTCTGGGCTGCTGACAACAGTCCCAGACTGTCCATATGCTCTGCTGCACTCAGAAGTGGTAAAGCAACATTTTTGCTCCTGCTGCTGCCAGTGGTGTCCCTGCGGTTGTTATTGTTTCCATCCAGACCCTCTCCTCTTCCCTGGAGCTCCTGCCTGTTCTGTTTCAGGCTGTACCGACAGCAATGTCACAGCTCCTGAGCGCCAAGGAGAGCGACAGCTGTAGCTGTTGTCGCCTCCCTGTGAGCTGGTGGCACGGCCTGTCTCACTTTATTCCTAGAAATGGCTTGTGCGGGATGGCCGGGGAGCAGTTTAGAGTGACAGGGGACATGGAGGGAGCAGGGATGCTCCCACAGGGCAGGTCCGAGCGGAGGTCGGTGACTGGCCCATGTCTGGCAGGGAGGAACAGGACCTGCCAGCTTTGGGGCTGCAGGGGCTAAGAGTAATCTCTTTTTCTGATGGGTTGTGTGTAATCGATGAGATGGGGAGAGAGGAGTGAGGCAAGAAAGGACTAGCAGGTCCCTGACTCCTGCAGGGGATAGATAGGCAGCTCTCAGTTCCTACCCAGCAGGAATTCAGGGCTCTGAAGGGTTTGGTAGAGATCGACTAAAATGTTCCCTCTCTCAGCGAGTGCCATGGAATTTGGCTTCTCTCTGCCCATAGGCAGAGCATGGGTGTTAGATGAGACCCCCAAACACTGCCTATGAAGACTGCGTTTTCTTCGCAGTACAGTTCATGATCGGCTTAAGCCTACACTGCATTTTAAAGAGGTGATCCCATTTTCTCCTCCATCTCTCAGCAAGACACCCTCATCTTGCTCAAGTCCAACCATAATCTAATCATGGAATGGGCCACATGGGCTGAAGAAATGCTGTTTGTACACAGGGTGAGCAGAGAGGTAACGATTGTGGCCACCTGGCCTCACATCTGCTTAAGCTGACTGTGAAACTGAACCCTTGACTGGCATCCTCTAATTCCCACGTTTAACTCTGTATGAAGCATCCTGATGTCTTACAGCAGCTGGCAGAAATCTTTGCTGTTGTACTGACCTGGGGGTTCCTGATGCATTGGACAAGCTCAGTCAGGTCAGCAGAAAAGCTGAAGGTATATCAAAACGCTAATTTCTACCTTTAGCCATTAGCAGTAGGGGGAGAAATTAATTATTCTGATTCCCTTCCACGGAAGACAAGAGTGGGCAAAATACCAGGTTCTTTCCACTATTAAATCTATTGTCTTCCCAAACCTACTCTTATCAAAACTTACTGTGCTTTCAGACGAGGCGATTCAGTGCTACATGCCTTCTTTTGGTAAGGATTTTTGTGTTTATCTGCAAGCTCACTGCCGAGGCAGATAAGAGACTTTATTCTCTGCATTATCACTATTTTTCTCCTTCCTAGGAGCCAGTCTGACTTGAAAAAGAGAGGTAAATATTTGAGCTTGTTTTGTAGACCTAAAGTGAGGCTCTGGGGTTTTTTTGTACTTATTTATATCCACCAAAATAATCAGCTTGAAGAGGCTTTTTCAGCTTCTTGGGCTAAAACCTTCCCTTTTGCTAATATTCGCTTGCTCTGTTCATTATTCCATGCTAGACTCTTCCCTCCCCTGATTGCATGTTATCACCTTCAATGGAACAGCTGTGTCATTGCTAAAGGGTGTTAATCTTCCCCTATCTAACACCTTATTGACAGCTAGAGTCAGGGAGGCCCCCAGTCTTTTCTGACTTGGGTGACTTCTCAAAACATTCCTTTTTTAGTTTCCTTTTCATTTCGTACCAATCCCACCGTAGTCTGACCTGGAGAGGTAGCCACAGCCTAGCACAGCCCCTCCTGGGCTGCTGCAGCCAGGTTTGAAACGTTCTGCTTGTATCCCTTCTACCGATTATAACCAGGAGAATATTCCCTAACAATGTCAAGGGACAATAAGCCACAGCTGATCAATAAGCGCAATACCTACGGCACACCAGAGCCCAGAATAGAAACTGCTCCGGCAGGTGGGACAGCTGGCTTGAATTTTTATTTAGTGGTTGTGAAAGGCACCATGGCTTTCAGCGAGACAAGAGCTGCGCTGACAGTGACAGATCCCCCATTACATTGTGCCACTGAACAGAACGAGCCACTTCAGCAGATACAGTTCATTTTTTCCTGAAGAGTTTTGTAATGGGTTGGATTAAGTCTAGAATTTCATTTTTCTGAATTCCCTTTGCCTGCCAGTATTCTGGACTGCCCTGCAGTTTCCAAGGTCACCTTGACTTTTTGAAGGTCTGGAGAGTTGCCCTGACTCCAGAAAGATCCAGGGCAAATTCACATGCTCAGCTGATTGCCCATACAGATCTGCCTTAAAACAGCCAGCGCAGCAGTGGGCACCCCAGTCGGGCTTTCTGCCATCCCTCATGAATGCTGGGTCCGAGGGGATCTTTTCCAGAGACAGCCTGTTGTACAATGGAGGAGCAATAGGAAGCACCCTTCTTTTTGGTCTGTATGCTCCTTGACAGTTAAATAAATGCAGATATTCAGATTTATCCTGCCTGTGTTTAAACACAGCCCTGACGTGCTGAAGTTGGCAAGAAATTGCCTTTTCCTCTAAAGTCAACGGAAAGAGACTGAAACCACTGAGCCCTCTTAAGGCTGGTGTTGCTTCGTAGAGGTCTCCCAATGGGTGATACAAGAAACCTCGAGAAGCAGTTCCTAGTAGGAGACATTAAGCAGTTAATCAACACCAGTTGTCCTGGACCCCTCTTGGAGTGACTGTAGTGGAGCGGTGGCCACCAGAAGTGGGACCTGAACAGCCCACTGCTGATATACCCTTAATTTCGCACCGAGCCTAAGCATTTCTGACAGTAGAAAGCATTTACCAGTGGTCTGCTGAGCAGATCAAGATGGATATGGTCCTCTTGTTGTTTGGGTTAGGAGGTAGGTCCAGAAAAAGGAGACAAAATGGGGTCATAAAAGAAATGTAACGTTTATTTTATAAAGCGATTTACTCATCCAGTACTTAAAAGGCAGCTGAGTGCGACATAGGGGTTTGAGTACAGAACTGAGAACTGGGGGTGCAGGGGCTTTTGCAGGACTTGAACTGACAATCTAATTTTACTCCCAGTGTAATTGGAGTTATTTAATTGACTATGATTATTAAATTTATTAGACCGGTTAAAACTGGGGCAATACTAATAGGCAATCTGTGCCCAGAACGGCTTTACCTAACAGCCAATGTACAAGTACTCACCTGATGATGTTATATCCTAATTTGAAGATACATGTGCTGGCTATGACTGTCAATTGACTTCAAACTTGACCCTCACAAATACTGTATTCCCCTTCAGGTACACCTTCTGTGGGGCTGCAATTCCAAACATCCTGCTGCATCTCCAAAGCCGCCAGCAGATTTATTTTGGGCAAGAACTGGGCCAATGACATTTTCAGACAGGCTTGGCCAGATGTAGTCGTTAAAAGAACTAGGCCAACGCAGGGCGTCGTTAATGAAAGAAACACAGACCCCTGGGGGAAAATATGAACATCAGGTTATTTGGCCACCAGCTGATTCCTTATCAATAAATAAGTGATGCAGCAGAAAGCAAAGTTGCAGTAACACACGCTGAGAGGCCACTGTCACGCTGAGAGGCACCGCACTTGGGATGATAACCTGGTCTCGATATTCTGGAGCCGACATCAAAGCAGAACATGCCAGATGCCCGATTTTTTTTCTTTTTTCTTTAGTTTTGCTTTTCACACTACACACGAATAACCTGCTCAGCTAAACAGCCTTAGCTGACTCCCACCACGTGAGCCCCGGGCCCCGGGGAGCTGAGCTGGCTGGCCAGCACGTCTGCTGGATCAGGGCTTCAGTCAAGTCATCGCTCGCTGGCCGGGTGCACTTGCCCTGAGATAGTTTGATATGGTCATAAATTACAAACGATTCTTTTTCCCATCTCATGAGAAGGAAAACCATCAAAAACTGGCTGAATATTTGATCTAACGTAAAATGAGAAAAAAATGCACTCAGCCTAGTAGTAAGTTTGCTTCGGGATGTCAGCTTTGTTCGCTCTGACCAAACTCTCTGCCCGGACCTCACAGCCAGACAGCTAAGAGAAGTCTGAATATTATTTAAAGGATTGGTAAGGTCAAGGTGGCCTGAGACTCTCGGGTCTGAATTAATCTCCTTAGCACAGCAGCCTGCTCTCAGTCAGCCTCTTGTGCTCACAGGTACATTCGTGTAGAGCAATGCCATCCAGTGGTTGCTCAGATTCATCACAAAGCCAATGGCTCCTTCCTGAGGGACATTACACGAGCCGAAATGTTTCTGCTCTTGTTCCCAGCTAAGGCACTTCTCAGATATTAAAAGACTGTGGCAGTGACCAGCTTGATTGCTTCCAGCTTCTTTGGCTTTTTGCATGTAAAACCAAGGTATGTTTTAAGTAGCAGCCACTTGAAAATGTTTAATAGACATTTTGGGGGAAATAATATTTTCTGTATGCAGTCCAAATACACAAAGTTATCACCAGGCCTGGATTTCGGTGCGGGGAGTGGTTATATGGAGTCATGTGGCAAATTATGCTGATTTTTGAGACAAAAATGCAGTCTCTGAATGAAAGCGTCTCTGCCCAAAACCCAGGAGATACTGAGGTCGCTCAGTGGGACATTTTTCCTTGAGGACGATGCCCAAGGGAAAGGACAAACAAGGGCTGGGCTGTGCAGAACCTTTCTCCATCAATGTCACATTTTAAAGAACCCCAGTATTGCTGGCTACCCAAGGGCTGGACATTTTGGGGGGGGCCTTAATCCTGCCTGGCTGCATCCCCTCTCTGACCTTCTCCCAAAGACCCACCATCGTATGGTGGCACAGTCCGATGTCCCATAGTGACTAAATTAAGACATCAACATTTTTTGCCTGTTGCACTCCCCAAGTCAGACATAATTGTACAGCTGCGGATGTGGATGATGTATCATACCAAACATCGTGACCTGTCGGACACGGCCCGTCTCTGGTGCATTGGTGTGCAGGCTCTGGCCGTGCTGAGGGGTGCAAGCCTGGTCTCACCAAGGGGCAGCCCTTTGCAGGCAGGCAGATGTACCCAGTGGGTCTGACCCTCCTTTACGCTCGGGCCCTTTCATGCTGCCACCGAGCCGCCAGCCGGGGTTGTGCGGCACCGGGTGCCCGCCTGCTGCCACATTTCGGCATGCTGCCGCTCCCACTCTGCGGTACAAATTCCAATCAGGCACGACAAAGCCCACCGGGTGCTGGTGACAACAGGTGTCTCATTAAACATCTCTCAACCTTACAGGCATTCGCATTGACAAGAACCAAACTCACACTCAATCACAGCTTAATCACAGCCAAACTCTATTAACAAGTCATACTAATTACCAACTTCTAACAATTTCTCAGGTTCAGAGGCAAAATATCCTTTCTTTATAGATGAAAACAGACTTGTGATACTCCAGCTCTGGCCATAATTAGGTCCTTTTAAACAAAACAAAACTAAAATAAAAATCCAGACGGATCCCTTTGTGATAACCGTCCTGAAAGTACAGTTGTACAATGAGATGTTTTGTTTGTTTTAATTTTGTATCTGCTATGTTGCCCACAAGGGTCCAATTAGCTTGTTACAGATGCTTGTATCAGTTTTATCCACTTGTCTTTTTTTTATTTTTTTTTAAGAGAGGTAACTTGTAGCACAGATTGCTGGCCTGCAGGCATCCAGAGATCAACAACCAGCTTTCTGTGATACCAAGCCCCCTGTGAAACAGGCAGTCCTTACCCACAGCATTCATAATGCAAAGGGTAAAACGAACAGAGGGGAGGGAGGAGCTTGCACTGGATTTCGGATTATCGTGGAATAATCTGGAGCGTTCAAAAGTGGCCTGAAGATGGCAATTCTGCCATGGCTAAGAATAACTCTGACAAACTTTGGCTGCTACACCTTGGAAATTAAAATTCAGGGTTTATTTTTAATAGCGTGAAGTGCTGCCTTGCAACAAAACAGAAAGCTCTTAAGAGGTGGCTTTGAATTGTACGTGTCACTATTTATTCTTGTCCCCTGGTATGTTCAGCACACGTGTAATTCCGTGTTAACCTGGACGCTTTCCTCCATTGTGTGGCTGTATTGAGTGCCCGAGCACTTGAGTACTCACTTGTGTAATCGATACGCTTACAAAAGGGTACATATAAATAACATGAAGAATCTGACTTGAACTGACAGTGGGGGTATCGCAGCTAGGGCTAATGCCTCATCCTTAACTCATGCTGCTGCTGGAGAGGAAAAAAAAAAACCCACACAACAGACTGAGTTAAGGACTAATGTAAGATCTCCTAGCATTTTCTGAGCAGTGTGGTTCAAGGGACAAAGCCTCCTCTGAGTACCTGCAGTGCAAAATCCAGGAGGTAGTTGTTTACCTGTTCTTGGGTTTAGTTGCTGTTTGCTTTTCCTCTCCTTAATTTTAAAAGGTAATTAACATTTCTCCTGGAAGATAATGATGCAGCTGAGCGGAGACTCACCAACTCGAGGCTTAGTATCAGCAATTATTTTTACCTCTGGCACAGGCAGTTTTGTTTCTTCAGTGAGGCGCGGCAGGATGAACACGGCACACCTGAAGCTCCTGGGAGACGGCTGCGTTTCCTGGGGTGGGTTGGTGTGATGTGGGATGCCAGTTCGTCTTGCTGTGAGGGTCGTTAGGTGATGTGGCAGCTCTGTGGAGCTGCAGGCACCCAAAAGCAGCTGCACGGAAGAGCAGGGTGGCACCCAGCTATGGAGAAGAGTGGGGCAAACCCAGCCACCTTTGCTTCCCCCGGCGCAGCCCCACAGGCTCTGTCCATTGCTTGCCCGCACTGCTGGAGACCAGCTGTGACCCTGGTGTGATGAAGAGTGACACAATGGCTTAATGGTAATGTAAGACGGGGAGAATCAGTCCAAAAACTATTATTACCTGCCAAGAGCAGAAGGCTTGGGTTTAAGGTTCGGTGTTGAAGGCTTTGTCTTGCAAGGATACAACCTTCTCATCCTGACAGTGCCATCCTCCTCCTTCCCAAGGCTGACTGGGTACGATGAAGTGATGGCCTGCCAGAAGATGGAGCACAGGAGACCATGGATCAGCCCATTCATTGTACAAAGCATAAGACAAAGCAAAGCCTTTTCTGCAGCTTTCAGACTGAAGATGGATCAGGCCAGCGTTTCCCTGCTTGCCAGCCTCCCACATGAGCTGGCAGCGGCTACCCAAATGTGGTTCAGCAAGGAGATGTACCAGAGAGGGACAGTTAAGTAAAGCTGCAGGTGAGTAACAGGGAAATACTGGTGAGGCTACACATGGGTGCCTCTACCCGATGGTATAGCGAGCCTTTTGTCATTACTACTGCAGCAGCAACGGTACTGCAAAAGGTGGCACCTCTAATGTGGGCACTCTTGTTTCTACGACCCTGAGTAGATGTGCTTGGAGCGGCCACGCTGCCGTTGGCAAGTGGCATCTCTCATGCCAGTGAAGGCGAGTTTCTGAGGCTCTGGAACAAGGAGAAGTAGAGGGCTTTTTTTTTTTTTGTGAAAATGCTTGTTTTCAGTGTAAGGTCCGCTCCTGCTTGAGTAGCAGGAAAATAGAAAGGTCTTTGTTCAGAGCCATAGTAAGGCAGGGCAGGAGATGAGATATCCACGTGCAGTGGAATAACCATGAGAACATTCACGCTGTGTTTCATCAGGGGAAAATGGGAGATTTTGTCTAGCCATAGCCTCGTTCCTCTTCATAAGAGGCTGTTTCAGACCAGAGCAGAGCATCCTTTTTCCTGGCTTTTACCTGATGAAATTTGGAAGAAGAGGCTAGCAGGTGCTGACACAGGCTCCAGAGGTTCGTTCTGGTTCCTGTCTTCCTTCAGTGTGCAAGCCCAGGGCCAAAGCAATCTGGCTCCTTTTGGGGAGTACAGCATGTATGATCAGCAACAACCCTTCCTAATTCTGAGCTTTTCTCTGGTGTATGAATTTCTTTCTTCTTTATGGATTTTTACTATTCCTGGAGTTAAAAAAAAAAAAACCAAAAAAAACCCCAATTGAAGCTTTACTATTTTGTGGAGCCGTTGCTTCTGATCAGAAACTGAAATCCTGCTTCGTGCTCCTCCAGTGTGGAAATCTGTCAGGTAAATAGAAATCACCTCGTAAAAGCCCTTAAACAGCTCTGGTTTATATTTTAATTGAGGAACAGAACATTTTAAGCACTTTTATTGGGTGGTGCCTGCTGAATGACAGATGTCCGTGGCGGAGTAATGCTGAGCACACTTCCATAAAACAGGGCAATTCCTTGCTTAAAACATTTACAATTAAAGGCTTGATTGAATAACAATGAGTTCTGTGCATGGAGCTCATTTCTGCACTTGTTTGTGCACCTGAATCAGGCTGTGATCATTCAGTAGGTTGGATACGAGGTGCCAGTTGCTTTGTTCAATGACCAAATAGTGCTCACGGGCACAGCTGGAAATGTGCCTTTGATTTTTCACTGAGATAGAGATAAGGTACACTACGCTGCGCTGTTAGACTTGCTGACACCCTCATTTCAGCTGGGAGGCTGGTTTTGTTTGGTTTTTTTTTTTAAACTACATGTTAGTAACTCTCCCAATTTGTCAAAAGCCAGAGATTTTAAAATGAACACTAATCCTTAGCAGCTGAGAAAGTCTTAACTAGCTTCTGCTTTATTTTTCTATCTAGCTCCTGTGATCCTATTACTGTAATACCCAAGAACATCACCTCCGTTCGTGCACTGATGCTCACAATATCTGAAGGAAGTTAGGCTGGCATTAACATTATTTTCTCCTGTTATACGTGGGGAACAAAGGCACAGAGAGGTCAAGTGACTTGCCCAAAGGTGTTCTTCGAAAAGGGGCCCCGGTGCTGTACGCACATGACCAGTCTTTGGATGGTATTTAAAATTTAGCCATGTGAATGTAGAAACAGGCTTAAAGAAAGCACAAAACACCCGACAGCAAACCAGATGACATGGCACAAACCGCAACCTTTCGCTCAAGCCAACTAAGAGACTTAAGTGAGAAAGGATTTTGAGTTTCAACCCTACTGAACTGAAAAAGAGCGTTCTCTAAACTGACACCAATACAAATTTGTGAAGGCACAGAAAATCCTAACGGCAAGAACCTGAACTTTGGAAAAACAGCCTCACTCTTCCCCCCCAAAAAAGCTGAATCCACAAAGTAGATCTTGCGACAGCAGAAGGAATGTGTGTCATGGGAACAGCAGAGGCAAAATTTGCCATGGGAAAATCTTGACGGATTCAGCCCAGGACGAGAATGTGCAAATTGATGCAAAATTAAATGCAATTGAACAAGGTAACACATATCCCAGCAAGGAAGAAAACTCACAGCATACTTGCAAAAAAGATGGAGTTTAAATCCAAGGGGGGTCTGAGGATGTCTAAGCAGTCCCCAGTGACTACATTTTGGCAGGAATATGAAAGTTTCCCCAGAAAGGAGTCAGGAAAGTACTGCAGAAATGAAACAAGGAGTACCTGAAGTGCAAGGGTCAGTTACAGAACTAAATGGAAGATGTGTAACCCAGCCCTCCTACATAACAACAAAGCAGGTACTAAGAAATAATATAGTTTGTCTGCTACTAAAAAGTCACCCTGTAGTTCACTTTGGGATACTGCATTTTTTTCTCTTCCTCGCCTGCTCTGCTGGCAGAGTGATTTTCGAGAGTTGCTGGTTTCCAGCTCCAAAGTAGCTTAATCTCAGTTCCAGGGGAAAAAAACTCTAAACTAGCCTTATCTGTAAAATCTTTGAAGATTGTGTGGGATGTCCTCTGGCTGTAAGGAAAGGGAGTGCAATTCAGAGCCTGGTACAAATATATAAAGGGGTTCAATATTTAATTAAACATAATCTTCCGTGTGGCATGAGTGACTGAGCTCTTTCAGACTGAACATCCTTGATTTTTATTGTACTATTCTCCAATAAGTGACAACACAAAACCTTTTGCAGGGCCATGCTGGCCCATCACCTGCCCTCACCGTGGCGGCACTAGCTGCCCTGCCGCCGCCAAGAGAACATTTTTGGAGCTAATAACTTTCTACTTTTACATGACAAATCCATCTCTCCGGGCTGTCAGATTGCTCCGACACGTCTCTCCAGTGCCAGGAAACTACCGACGCCGTCCCCATGCTGCTGGGGTGAGGAACCCACAGCACTGTGCTGGCCGCACAACAGCACAGGCTGCCCCGCTCCGCCCTTAGAAGCAAACAGACATTTCCAGCTACTTACAAAAACAACATAGGGGGCAAAAAATCATGTTTTGGGGTTGTTATTCTCTACAGAAAACAGGTGGCCTGATCCTGCACCCACGGCAGAGCTCAGGACGAGTAAAGGAGTAAAGGAGTTAGGCTGGAAGCAGGTGCTGATGGAGGCGCTGAGGATCTGGCTCACAGACCTGCCTTTGCAAAGGGTCAAGACAATCTCACGTAGGGCACAACTCTGTTAGGTTTTTTCTGGTTTTTTTTTTAATAAAAAAAAGGACAGCATTGGCTCTTTTCTGGAAATGATATTCTGCTATGTGTGAGAAATGAGAACAGGTCAGTCTAAAGGGAAAGGGTGCAATCCGTCGGCTACAAGCCTAAATAAATACCAAGGTCTGCAGCTGCCTGGCCCAATTTTGGTTTTACATATGTAAGGTGACTTCTACCAACACAGAGTTTTATTTCACAAACCTCTCCCTTTCATTGTTAACCGTTCATAGCTGCTGCCTACTCAACAACAATAAATAATAATAATAAAAAGAAATCATCTTTTTAGTAGAAAAGAGATAATTACTAAGCAGGATGTATATTGCTCTGAAAAGCTACCGGGGCTTTCTAATGATAAGTCTAGTCCCCACATGCCCCTTATTCAGTGGGATGTGTTCTATCAGCCTTGGTGGTGGGCTGGGAGGTGTCCTCTGCCATCCCGACACAACGGCCTTGGCTGGGGCATTAGCATTCCTCAGAGGTGCCCCACTGAGTGCGATGAGGGTCTTCACGAAGATGCAGCCAGGGCTTGAGTCAAAGCACAGCAGCGTTGAAGTGAATCTTTCCAGGGATGCTGGGATGTGAAGCGCTCATGGGTTTCTTCAACAACGACAAAATGAGTCCTTGTGCCGTATTCCCCAGGCTTTCTCCTAGACGTCTACCAGTTACACCCTTCCTTCCTGCCTGCAATTAGCACTTACAGTGTTGCAAAGGGAGATGCGATTCGCTCTCTGCTGTCCTCCTTCAGAAATCTCTCACACCTTCCCCACTGGGTGGGAACATGCGCTGTGGGTTAGGAAGTATTCTCGTAGTGGAATTACATTTGCAGCAATCCTACCCCCCGCCTCCTGTTTTCTTCTGACTGTTAGACTCTGCTGCTCATCGTGGTATAGGAGCACGTGAACACAAAAGCTCAGACACAGCATTTGGTTCAGCAAAGCCCCAAATCTCTGTGACTCTGTTCACCCCCCCTTGGAATTGCATATGCACAAATTGGGCCCAGTATGTTTCACACACGGTAACTGGAGCCGGGTAAGTGCCTGCAATTTTGGTGGAAGAGTGGGGTGAGGAGAGAAGTGGGAGTATATGACCGCTGACCTTAATTAGAGGAGATAAAAATGTCGAAACATGATTCCTAAGAAAACCAAGGAAGGCCTCTATTGTCGAGTGTTTCCACATGGATGCCACTGAGAAGAGGTCAAGTGCTTTCTATATACTTTAAGTAAACAGCAGTTTGTGAGTTCACAGTCTGGACTGGATTTGAGCAGCCTCTGTGTTCTCCAAGATCATAATTGAGTCTTACGTATCTAAGATTTGATATCCACTGACATTATTACTTGAGGGTTGCCAGGAAATACAGCGGCAATTGAGAGTTATAAAGTTTGCTACTAAAGCTATGCCTAATGTCATATATGACTAACCCCATGTTGGAATTGTCTCAGGCTCCTACTCTAGAAGAGCAGCAATGATGGACTCCTTTAAGAGTTTCTGCTGTTGGTGGCTTTCTATGATAAAGACCTGTCTCTTTGCATCTTCATTGTTATGTAAAAAATGCATATAGCCTGAAAAATTATATCTGCTAAATGAGAAGTGGGTTATATGTGAGGAATAGAGTGCTCCAAATAAGGTATTTACATGCTACTGTGAAGCGTATCAAGCCAAGTTAAAATGTTAGGCATAAAATTCTTCTGTTCATCTTCGCAGCTATCCATACTGAAGGTTAAGAAGATTGAATGTGGTGGGTTTGTACCAAAACCAGCTCCATTGCCCTGCCTGGAAGTGGGACAACAGTGAAATCAGAAATTACAGCCGTATTTCATATCTGCAGATTCAGCTCTAGTATCATTGCCAGCAATTACAGTATTATCAGGTAGCAGCATTCATCTCAGGTGCTCAGCATCTCTTCCATGCCTTGGAGAGACCATGCTCTTATTAAAGGTCTTGTTTACAGACAGGGAAACTGAGTCAAAGAGCAGTGATCCAAGTCCACAGAAATCAGTGGCAGGCCATCCAGAGCCCCTGACTAGATCCAGCAGATCTAATAACTTCTCCAGCTATTACAAGCAGGAAGAAAGGGCAGGATTGCTCTTAGGGGCATAATTGGAAACAGATGAGTCACTGGAAATCTTCCTGTCCATTCAGTGAGCTTCACATGAGGATTTGAAATAGTCGGGACCCAAATTATTTAGGGTGTATCGCTGGGAGGAGGGAATGAGGCATGAAACTTGGGAATCTCAGTCCCAAAGACTCTTCTTGGAAGCCAAGCTTTAAATCTTTATATGCACCTGAAGCAAACAATCCCTCTTTCCCTGTCTGTGTCTGCCTGTGAAAAGGAAAAAGAAAGGGCAGCTGATTTGTGAATGCTGTCTTGCTAGAACTGTGGATTTGAAATCTCTGTCCTTGATTAAAGTGGGGAATGCAATTGCACAGGTCATTAATTATTACTGATAAACCAAAGTAGTGATGGAGCCAAATAAAAATCTCCTGCCACTAGGATTGGATTCTGGAAAAAAGACAGACCTGGGAGCCTCCAGTCTATTTGCATTTCTTTTTTTTTTTTTGTGAAATACCTGTCTGAGTTACTAGGTCTCCAAACCTTGCGTGTACTCGGAGTATGTGATGTCTATAGGTACAGATCAAGAGACATGAACTTTATCTACACAGACGGCAAAAAGCAGCTTACAGTTCCTTTAACATGTGACCAGTCCCAATTATGGCTTCTTCCACATGACATCAGTATGCGATGGAGGATCTCACTTTTTTTTTTTGCCAGAGGCAAATGAATACATTAGCCAGCAGTGAGGCGTGTGGGGTGTGAGCCAACCTCAGAAGTCATTTTCACTGATGCTGACACATAAGGCATCCCTCAGAGACCTGTCTATCAAACTGCAACATGCTATGCAGAAAAATTAGATTACTCATGCTACAATAAAGAAGGAGAAGATGACAATGATGAAAAAAAAAAAAGGACTTCAAAATATAACAGCTATTTATTAAATGAATAAAAATCCTGACAACGGGAAAGTATCCTAGAGACTTTTTATTTATTTATTTTACCTCTTGCAACCCATTTCAAAGAGAGCTAGTTGGAAAGACCCTATTAATTCAGACACTGCCTCTGGAAAAACCACCACCTCATCATGATTGTCACATTACTGTACTTGTGAAATATCATCTTAAATACTCATTATGATTTTGCTGCTGGTCTTGCTGCAGTCAGCAGCAGGATGTCCTTTGGCTTTGGTAAGAGCAGGATCAGGCCCTCCCTCTCTCTCTCTCTCTCTCTCTGAATTGCAAATGGATCGTTCACGTGTCAGCTCGGTAACTAGGCAAAGTTCACCGTGCTCAGTTCAAAGCATGCAAGATGAAGCTCAGGGCATTTCACTCACAGTATTTGCCGAGTTCCTCAGGTCTACAAAAGTGTTAAAGTGGTTTAATACAAAATCCATAAGACAAACATTATGCAGCTATGTGTGAACCCCTGTCCAATAAAATCTATTTCTTTGGGAAAAAAATACAAAGTAGTAAAACATACTTAGTAAAGAAAAGAAAAGGCTATGTGAAGCTTAGTAAAATCCTATAAATCAGAATGTCGAACAGCTTCAGGAAGGGCAATTTAAAATAAATCTGCAGAACACCACACACACACACACACACACACACACACACACACACACACAGCCCGTAGCTGGAAATGGACCTGGAAAAGTGCCGAGGTTCGAACATCTCAGACAGCACTGCAGGACTGGTTTTACACTATCAGATAATGGAAAGGTTTGGCCAAATGCTGATTTTTCTTCTCTAGTAATAACAAACCTGTGCTGGGCTTCTGTAGTATTTGCTCCTTGAGTTATTCCCCAGGAATGCTATTTGGGAAGGCTAATTGAGATTTTTAACTCCACCTGCCCTGAATCATCTTATAGTTGTACTACTCGCAGCTGCAAATTCTATTTTACCTATTGCTATCATTCTTTAAGGAGCCAGTTGTTGTATATTGGCTTGATTTGTGAAGCAGCTCCAGCCATTTCCCATGGGGTTTACTTTCCTGTCTTGAGTTTCTCTTCCAAATAAGTCTTCCCAGAGACAAGTTTTGGTTCCCATCCAAACCAGAAGAGGAGTACCATAAGCTCTTCTGCGGTCCTGCATCTTGCACAGCCTCAGAGGAGCTTGTGGCCTGCTGACCAGAGCAAAGAACAGATGCACTGCTCAATCTCCAGGTGTGTGACACTGCCATGCGCAGTGGTGTGTGTCAACCCAGCTGCACCCTTTAAGCCTGCCTAGTAGTTTTTTTGGGGGGTTGGCTTCTTAATACAGATGTGCGATTTCAACATGACCACACATACTGGAAGTACGCAGAATTACAGGTCTCTTTAAAATTGTCAGGAGCAAATATGGTCAGATCTGGTTCTTGATCTCATTACTGTCTAAAAGATTTGGCTGGCATTTTTAAATGCCATGATTTATGTTCTTCACCTTAACACGGCCCTTGGTTGTGTAAACCCAGTAACTCTATTATTCTCCAGGGCAACTCTAACGAATCTGATTGGAGAATTTTCACAACACTGTGTCTATAAGAAAATATTAACATGGATTAAGACAAGTTGATAGATTTTTAAACCAGGCTATAGAATGAGAACCAGCGAGAATAAATCAAATAACTTTGCCTAACTACAGAAAGTATTTGTAAAGCCCTGTAAGGTTTCCATTTCCTAAAGCCACCTGCCATCTCAAATGCCCCTAATCAGTCACAGATGCTGGATACCAACCTGCTAACCCTATGGCTTTGAGAGAAAATATTGCACTTTGTAAACTCATTCTTGGGTATTTCCTTAATTTTTCTTAAACTAAACTTTCATCCCTTATTTTCCACTTAAATGTAATGAGTTAAATCAACTCTGACATTTTGCCCTGCTTACCCTTACAGTTCTGTTTAGCTACTTTCCTACCTACTTCTTGAAAAGTCTGAACACCTCAGGTTTTGGGGGGTTTTTTTAATCATTAGGGTATTTTTTTTCACTCCTGGTGCTGAGGAATCTGACTAAATGCAGAGTTTAGACTATCTCTGTAATCCTTTGCTAATGGAAAATGTATGGGTTTTTGTGTTCTTAACTGATGTTTATCACCATGATGAAGATGTACCAAACACTGAGCTTTTCTGAAGTACTGTGGAAACACTTTTTAACCCCCAAAAATAATAAAAAAAAACCCCACCAAAAAAAGGTCTACTCCTTAAGAAATAAGAGGCATTTTAGAGGCCTCATCCAGCCCCCACTGGAATCGAAATAAAGAATTTCACAGATTAGGGAAGGTACCAAAACAGGCCCTGGTGCCAAAGACCATGAGATGCTGTTAGGCTATATTGGTACCCAAGCAGAATGGTGGGTTTGGCTTGGCTCTGGAAGGAGCCATTATTCCACTTTAGCTTGTGAAGACAGACTGGGAGTGGGAGTTGTAATGGAGGTAGGAAGCAGACTGGATTTTATTAGTCTTCCATCATCTTTAAGAGATCCCTAACCAGATCAGGTTTCAGCCTCTCCCTCCACTCTTGTGTAAACCTTTGGTTCTGTTTTTGCTGGAGGATAAGTTTCATTATATTAATAAGCAGCACAAGTGGTTCCAATTGTGGAAGAACCACTCTGAGCTGTCAGAAATGATCAGAGGAGAAGTTTCAGCCTTTCCATGATCACAGCCTCTTCTTCTGGTGCCTCAACTCAGCACTTCCCCAGTGCACTTCACATTTTTAGCAGCCATGACAATAATAAAAGGTACGTTTACATTTCAGCGAGGGTAGGTTATTTTAAGGAACTTTATTCTCCGATCATGGTAGTACATCAATGCTCGGAAACCAGACACTAATGGGAATAATTGGGCTAACTTCCAATCTACTGGCTGGGAGACTAGATCTAGGCATGCACTTAAATGAAACTATACATCTACTGCAGTCAAATTTCAAACACAAACATCTTTAATTATGCCACTAAACCAACAAGTTTGCATTTCTTATTACTAATAGAGAGGTGGCGAGAAAAACTGACAACAAACCACCCCAAAAGCTGAGACTGTTGGATCCCTATCTTAGAGTGATCCATTAGTACTTACCAGCAATAACGCTCAGCATTTGTCTCCCTCACAGCATCCACCCGAAGGAAAGCGTTTTAGGTAGACAAAATAATTAGAGTCCCTATAAGGGTGGAAATATTACCAGATTAATTTTGCAGATAGGAAAATGAAGCACAGAAAGTTTTAAATTTATCTGAGTTCAACAAACCGGCCAGTAGAGAGGAGATGGTCTGAAGCACAACCCCGTGCTCTAAGCACTAACAGAAAGATGGGCACCCATGGGACAGGCAGTCCTTGTGGTGCACCCGCTGAAGCTGCTCGGGCTTTGTGCAGGAGCACGTCTCCACCAGCATCCATCCCCCGGGCTGCAGGACTGGGGTTTGGGTTCACGAATTTACCACAAAATGACTGAGGATATCGCTTCCCCCTGGCAGGTTCTCCCACTGCCCTGGGAGGAACTGAGCGAAGTTTAGTTTTCAAATTAGACTCACCCGGGACTAGTCACTGAAATGTCATCCGTAAGATGGAACAAAAAAAAAAAGAAGAGGGGAGAAATGTAAAAGGAAATCTTTGTAGCCAGGACTACCTGACTCTCCCGCAGTAGGAGACACAGAAATACTGTTTCATGTCATGGAGATGTAGTTAAAATGCAGACTGCATATCCTTGTTCTCAGAATTTGAGAGGTGTGGTTTATCCATGTGGACAAGCCATCGTTCCTCCCTTTGATCTATCACTTGATGTAGAGGAAGGCTTTCATGTGTTAGTCCCATATAACAGATAATTTAGTCTGAAACCATTATGAAAAGTATTACACTTTGGGTACATGTGCTTCAATTATTCTTGAAAGTACATGGAAATATTTTATGACATTCACGTATATTTCAAGTAAAAACCAATCAAAACAAAACCAGAAATTTTGTTTACCATCCAAACAAATTCTCCTGAGGCAAGTTTACATGTATTTTAAAAGAATTCTGCCATTTTATGAAACATTTTTTTAAGGTAGAATGTAAAAAATATATTTGAATATTAAATAGGAAAAACGTCAGAGTCATCATTCATTAAAATTACTGGTGGTACATATTGCTCTTTAGCTGCATGTGTTTATTCCCTTTATGAATAAAACTGCTTAACATAAAGAGTAATAAACAGAGTTAAATTCTCCTTGTTCAAGTGCACTTAGAGCTGAACTTTCAAATTAATCCTATCACCCTTTTACAAACAGAGTTGGCCAGAGGGAGGCCTGACAAAGTTACCTATCAAACCATGAACTGCTGATATGACATGAGAATGACATGAGACACTTGGACAATGAGCAGGGCTGGAGTAACCCCTTCTCCCATTGAAATAGTTTGTACTAGGAGGGCATTGTAAGAAGTTTTTTTGCAAACAAAGTGTCTCCTTGTTTGTTTTCTTCCCCAAATGTGGTCCCAATGACAGATCTAGGAGATGGCAACAGCTGGACACCCATCAGAGGTGAATGCTGACAGCAGTGTCACTGATGGCCTCCTGCAGGTCACTGCATCTTTGTGCCTCAGTTTCCCTATTTGTAAATTAAGCATCCTCATATAAGATATCGGTTTTTCAATCAGGAAAATTATCTTAGCATTTAATTGGATATCTTCTATTTTCTTCTATTGAATAAAAGGATGGCTGTGGCCCTCATATAGTTAAAAGAAAGGATCAATCCCATTTCACGTATCAGAGAAAGTGTTTGGGTGGGAGGTGTTGCCCTGGAAGACCTCTGAACTGATCCTCTAAACGTAGGGCATTGCTAATTCAAATAGTTCAACTAGAGGAAAAAAATGTTTAGCTTGGAGGCATTTTGAGCTTCACAGACAGCAGGGGACATGATAAAGAGACGTCCTGCTGGTCATTTCATCCCTGCTCTCATGGCTGGCCCACTCACCTTCCACGGTTGCTCTCCTGCAGGAGGTGGGACCCTGGTACCCCCATGGCTGTGACCAGTGTCTCCCTGAGCTCTGTGGGTGGAAACCATGCCCACAGATCCTGGCTTCCAAAACCTTCCCCCCCTGAAGGGGACTGGAAGAGCTGAACTGTCGGCACCAGCCACCCGCACCCACCTTACAGCCAAAACCACATGAGGAGTGGTTGGTTATGCAGCGGCGTTCAATGCAAGCTATTAGCTCCCAGTGTTTCCTGAGGCCTGACTTCATTCGGTGCGCTGCACAAGCAAGCCCTTTCCCATGCGACATCTGAACCGAGCCTCAGCAGCAGTGCCCAGGCTCTGATCGCTGACCCAGCCTTTACTGCAACCCATCTGCCGAACTTACCCAAGATGAAAGGCGTCAAATGACAGGATACAGAGTGCCGAGAGCTGGCAGCAGAGGTTTCTTCTGCAGACATCTTGCTGGTTGTTTTAAGGTCTTCTGCCTCTAAGTGGCACCACGCTGAGTGATTGAACACTTGCTAGAATCTGTTCTACCTTTTATTGTAATGATTTCTTACAGAGCTCCCACTTTCCAAACTCTGAACTTTCAAGACTACTGCCTGGATGTCAGAGCCCTTTCGTCAGAAACACCAGAGCCTTCTGGAGTGATGGTCCCCAGTACTACAAAATCCCTTTGGAAAGCCACAGCTCTTAAACCATCACTGGGAAAGACTGAACTTTAGTTTTTTAGAGAAGGCTGTCACATCCCTGGGATTTGTAATGAGAGGTATTCAAAATACAGCCAGGCAGAGCTTTCGCTGGTGTAAACTGCCAGAGGGTTACACTGAATCATACCCATGCATGACCTGGTTTATGGTTTTGTTTTTGCTTAAAGTAATTAGGCCCAGACTATCTCATATGCAACTTCTGCTCAGAGAGCAGCAAACCGTTTGGGAGGGGGATAGAGGGTGTCCCAGAATGGGTGGGTCTGATCCACACACACACATATGTACACACACTTATACTGGGAGTCCTGAAACTGCTGAAGCAAAATGTACTCCTCAAACTAGCCATCCAGCACAAGAAATGTTGTACTACTTAAACCAGAAGGAAGTAATCTCCTCTCAGTGCCATAACGGGCTCATAATGCTAAAATATTCAGATAATCAACCATCTACCATGAAATCTGCCTTTGCTTTACTACTTTATGATCCTCACACATTTTGCAGAGTTTGAGGCTGTTTGCTCTACTTTAAAATGCAGTAAGGCTTTCCTGTCCCTACATAATAAAACAAAATCCACAGCCCAAACTCCTACAGCTCACAACAACAACAACCACCAAGCTATGCAGCCCAGGAAAATTACTGACACTTTAAGAGGACTAGAAAAAAGTACACCAAGAGGAAAGTTTTTCCGTATTTGAGGGAAGGTTGTCAGGACAGTAATATAGTACTGTGAGTAGTGAAGACTGGGAGATTTATGTGCCAATTCTGTGTATGATTTATTTAGATGAATTGCTCTGTATCAATATGTAAAAATCAAATAAATATAACTCCCTATACAAAGGCTTGCTCCAGTCCCAATGTTACAGTGGACAGTTTTGGCAGAAAGTCAGGATGTGCATTAAAAAAACACTTTTTGAGAAATCTAATAAATAAAAGCTCTGAAATATGGTTTCCTACTGAGAAAGGCATTTTAAATCATTTTGATAAAGAACCTAAATTAGGCCTTAAAAGGAGGGGGAAGCTAGGTCCCTGTAATTAATTATTTATAGGTATTTTGAATATAAGAGTCCAAGAAAGCTGGCCTCCATCCCCCATTCTCTGCCACAATAAATGGGAAAGAAACAGCCATTCCCCTTCCCCCCCAACCAAATTAAAAGTCTGAAGTGTTAGAAAGGGGAGGAGAAAACCCAAATTAAAATGGGGAACAGGCACCTGAACAAGGAACTTCAGAAGTCCTGAAAAACACCTGCACATTTTCTACTAAAATAAATGATATGAGCAGGGGACAGGCCTTCAGTTCTCCTCCACATTACTCAAGAGAAGTGGGCTGTTACTCACTCTAGTCTCCCAAAGAGGGAATATACTCTTATTTGTTAAACACCAGTGGGAATGCTTTTAGAAGTGAATAAGCATCTGAATAGCCCTAGTCTTTCTGAAAGTCAAAGCAATTCAGAGACTGCACGGAAGTCGAAATTGCTGGGGACTTAAGCTTCTAAGTCACTTAGGTGCTTCTGAATATGTCAAGCACCGCTGACATTCTGCATGTGTACAGCCGCCCACGGGCCCTGCCTTAGAGGATTTACAGTTTGGGGACCTGCTACCACTCGCAGCAAAACCAGTGGGGTTGAAGAAGTGTTGATGTGGGAGGGTCTGCAGCTTCGCAGCAGTAATCGGCACCTCCCCATACTAGATATCACACCAAGCCCAGCAACTCAGGTCCAGTTCATAAGGCAGGAGGCTCTCCATGGGGAGGCTGAGGAATGAGAAACTAATGCTCAAAAGCACAGTGCGTGTGCTGGAGAGATTTCTGCTATTGTGCTTGTACCTATCACTCTTCCTACCGAGGTTACTGAGCTATTAATCTCTGACGGACATCCAGAATCTCCCTCCCCGTTCTCAGCAGATTCCTTCACCTCATACTCCCTTCTGCCACCAGGCATGGTCATCTCTAAAGACTCTCCACAAGGAGCCATTCATTCTCCTCTGCTCCATCAGGATTGTCTTCCTCTGAGCTCAAGTTCATCCCTTTCTTTAAATCTGACCTTCAGAGCTTCTTTTTCATTGCAGGGCTCTGTGAGGTATACTACAGCAAGGATCACCACTGCACTTGCAGAACCAGGAGGTCACTAACAGCTGGCACTTTGCTAAAGAAGGAAAATACACGCCTTAGAAAATTGAGAGACACTTAAGACCTAGAGTTTAACAGAGTGGATTCGCACCTACATTTGGCCTGGCTGTGTGGCCATAACTTCATGGGACACAAGAGCACACCTTTCATTGACTGGGGCCAGTTACATGCCAAAGTCTTTCAGTGTCCTCCATCACCCACTTCCATGCAAGAGGAGACTGTCCAGACTTCCAGATCTCTCAGACAGCTTGCAGTCCTGATGTGTGCACCACCAGAACTTGTAGATGTCCTCTAAGGTCAGAAATAGCAGAAGAGCTCAACCACACAGTGCTAGTGCCCAGTTTTTAGCTCTGAAGCTGACACAAAAATAACGTGGCCAGGTTTTCAAAAGAACTCAACAGCTTGAGGGCTTTGTTGAATGTCTGCCTGTAAACAGAACAGTGGGAACTGCAGGATGAAAATCTGGCCCAGGCTGGGAGTACTGAAAAAACTGGCCACGAGCTCCTCTGAAAAGGTTGTCTTATATGACCAAATGAGAAAGAGAGACAGATAGGCTGATTGCACAAAAAGAGAAGGTGCTCGCTGCAATTACAGACAATGGGATTTTGTCCCCCAGCTCAAAGTGGGTTTCAGATTTCTCCCAACCCACCAAAAATAAAAGTTCCTGGACAGTCTGAAAGCGCAAAAAATAAGAAAAAAAAAGAAGTGGAAATTTGAATTTAAATTGAAACTTAAGCATTAAAAAAATTACAAAAACATTTGTTGCTGTCATGAAAACTTAAATGCAGGCTTCTGACATTTTAAACTTAATAACCAAAACCATCAGCCATAATGATTTCTCCATCCGATTCAGCATTAATATTCAGACAAATGCCAGGGGCTGTCACTTCCCATATTAAGGCAATCCACATTCGTTTGCATCCAGAACACCTATGGATGTTGTGCTTCTGATGAACAAACTGTAATTTTTAAGCTGAAATGAAAGAAAAGAAAGCAGTAGAATAAGACGGCTGAGTGTCTTTTGAAAAACATCAAAATGCATTTTCTTTTAAATCCCTGAAAAAGGATCTGATTATTTAGGGATCCTTTCCTCTTCACTTCATTATCGTTATTTTGTCAGTGTTGGGTTATCCAATTACTCAGCTAGAACTGGAAACTTCATTTTCATGCATTAAGGTGTAAGAGGACTAGCTTGTCTGGCTCAGTAGTTAGTACTTGAAGAACAGCTATAAAGAGCAGAGTCAGGAAGACTGCAGCACAAGAGGAAATCCTCAGTAGAATTCAAGTGCTTTACGTCTGTCATAAACACACTTCCAGATCAAATTAAAGGAATTTCTTTTAACTCTATTCACAGCCTCCAAATATTCTGCTCAACAAGCTGCCTGAAATCTTAGTCATTCTAAGAAATGAATCATATTCCCCTTGTCATCTGGCTGTTCTCTGCTGACTGCTAATTCACGGTATATTGATTTTAAGACTCTGTTAACACATTATATTTTTATGTTAAGACAGGAAAGCTTTTCTTGCTGAAAAATCATGCCCCATCCTCATTCCTTGCAATACTCAGTTTTGTTCCTCCTCCGTTATTTAGAATGATTGATCAACACAATTTAATCAGCTTTAAACAGCTCAGTGAATTGTTCCACACTATCGTACCACCTACATTTTTTTCTACCAGTATTTAACATCACAACGTGAATTCTGCATATTAGACTTGTGTGTTTGCCTATTGATGCAAAATTTTAAAAGACCAAATAATTGCTGGGGTAACACATTGGGGTCCAGTAGAATTGTATAACAGAGATTTTGGAAATCAACTGCTCACAGAAATAACTTATCTAGAAGGAAGAATTTATAACAAAGATCATTAGAATGACAAGAATATTTTTCATCACTGATTTAAAACAGATCAAGATTTCCAAAGACGCCTGTGAAAATCTATGCTATTTCAGCTGGCAATTAAAATTCATAATGAATTAGATAATAAATATTTTGTTTGCTACTTTTGAAATGTCATTAATGGTGAGGTCTCTCATTGGACTAGTACAAAACCGCTGTTGGCAAAAATCTAAGTACAAAACACAAAGGCTTCATGTTTCAGATGCTTATAAAACTTAATTCCCCTGAATAACACTACTAATTTGGGTCTACTTGTATGCTTAAAGATTGTACATAAATATTTTCGGCATGTAGTAAGACCACAACTTTGCTTTTATTTACATGTTTCTAACAGGCATAAGATCTCTGTCACTTCAAAATAAAATAGTTTCACTTAAACCGAAGTTATTTAAACATTCAATAGATTCACAATTCTTTGAGAACTTCTGTATTCATGCCAAAATTTTCAAAAAGAGGAACCAAAAGCATTTAATTTCATAAAAATGGGTATAGGAATGTTATTTTTCCACTCTATCCAAACTTGAATGAATTATTCTGCAAAAAGAATTTCAGTGGGTTTTTTTGACTTGCAGACATTCGGTATATCAGGTGCTGGTTGCAAATATAGTGCAGGCAGCTTATCAATTTTGTTTCTGAGTTACACTGTTCTCAGGGGAAACACATTCATAAAACTTACCTTTTAAGTGTAGATGAACATTCTAAATATGAAGTTTCTTAGTAGCAAAAAAGTGAGAGTAGGAGCTGAAACTCTATTGATCAGCAAATTACTGAAACAAGCACAAAACTATTTAAGACTAAAAGAACCACAAGAAAGGATAAAGTCATTAGGACACAAATAAAAGTGTAATTTAAATTTAAATGTATAATTATACAGTATATGCATATATATTAACATTAAGCATACTCATATTTTAAAAACTCATCATATTTTAAATATCTGTACTTAACCCACTGTGGTGGGGAAGAAACAACATAAAAATGTAAAAGTATAGCTTGTTCTGTGTGGTACGAGACATATGAAAGGCAAGTTTGAGTCCAGGAATGATGAAATGTCGAGTATGTCTGGGACCTAAATGAAGCCGACCCAGAGCCCCCACAGAATTATAGGTTTGGGGAGACTCTTTTTCATATCACAGGAAACTACACACCAGATGCAAAATCTGTTTGCATGGATACATGAAGTATATAAAAGAAAAAAATAGCATTCATAATTTACCGCCAATATGTAAAATCAAGCAATATGCAACATGAGAATTGAGGAAGCTGAGAAAATAAACCCAATTATATAGCCTAGAATGTAAGTAACACATAATACATAAAAACTCCAATTTAGTTTTTACCCAGTAACGTAAACAGTAACATAAACCTACTATTAAGAGTAGTTTACTCAACAATTTTGGCTGAGAAATACGCTGATGGGTAACTCACCCTTACCATTAAGCTGTAGTTTATTAACATTTCGCATCTGAGACATGAATAGAGTGGAGGATTAAATTAGAGGATCACTTCACTGCTAAGACTAACACTTCAGTCAATGCAAGATTTTGTCCATTCAACACACCTTACAAAGAACAGACCAAATTCTGCTTTCAATTACTGGGGTGCAACTTTGACTGAAGTCAACAGATGTTGCACCTCAGTAACTGTTAGCAGGACTGCATACTGAATAAAAGGCTGGGAGAAAAACTCTCTGATGAAAACATTTTTGATGGAAAACTGATTTTTCAAATAAAGGAAAGTTTTGTGAACAGTGTGTTTCACAGAAAAAAACTTATTTTCATCAAATACTTTTCTGCTGAAAACTCGAAACATTTAGTTTTCTTTTATTTTTAACGACAGGTCAGATTTTTTTTGGAGGGAAGAAGTCTAATCATTTGACATGTCACTAGAACAAAACTATCTGTGGATCGAAAAGGCAAAGCCATACTGAGAGTGCCAAGAAACGGAGATAGGAAATGAAATGAGAAGATGGAAAGCTGGCATCCCTCAGAAAGCATATTACAAATTCTCAGTTTAATATTTTAATTCCTTAGGGAGAGGGGTCAGATCTAGATATGTACGTGGCTTTCAGCATGGCGATATGCAAGTAGTTCAATAACAGGAATGAACTGAAGCATGGTCTGGGCATTCGGTGGTGGTGGGTTTGTTACATGGTCACCAGCAAAACAGTGGCTGGCAGAAACACACTACAGCAATATTTCAGTTCTCATGCACTGGACAAAACACAGGAATAGGGCTCCAAAAAGGGAGGGAAATTAAGCCTCCATAAATTTAGCAATTTCCCAGGGTGTAAATCCAAGCAGGGGTTTCAGGAAGCAGAACGTGTGAAATAAGACAGGTGTCTGTCCCTGACCAAGGCAGTCTGGAAGTGTTTAGTGCATACCGTTAAGTGTTGCCTCGTCTACTTCAGTGCTGGGAGAGAAGCAAGTATCGTGAGAGGAAAACAGAGAAAAAGCAACTGCTTTGCTCACAACAGTACAGAACTTCCGGGAAGGTCAGCTTGGCGCTTTAGGCCGTAAAGGAGAAACATGAGTGAGACTATACACTTCACTTTCATGGGAAGTCCAGAGAGTGCCATGAAGTCAATAGGACTACTTTGAGGACGAAGAATCACTCGCATCAAATAAAAATTTCAAGATTCGGCCATAAAGCATGCGAAATATATTGTATCATGAAATGTGAGTCAGCGCTGCAATGATACAGACATTACTCATACATATGCTAGACACCTCTGCTGTATGACCAAACCTAATCTTCTGTTCTTGGGTAAGATTATTGAAAACAGAACTCCTACGGCAGATAGTTGGGACTGGACAGCTCAGCTCCTTTCCACCTAAGAGATCTGGAAAGTTATATGAGATAGCTGCTGTTCCTCTCTGGCCAGGCTCCCATATGGTCTCACCACTCGATCAGCGCGCAATGGTGCGATATCCTTTGGCCGTTGCAGATGCTGTGTGATGAGGCCAAGTGCTCATGCTCGTTCTGGTAGACATGAGGAAGAGGTGATAGAGTCCTAGACCAAAAAGGACTCTTGGTGTGCCAGGAAATGGTATGTTAATAGCTAAATAATGTTTAATAGCTAAGGCTGGACAGTGAATCAAGAGCGTTACCCTGGAGGATTCCTCTTTATTAGTTGCATATGAAGATTTCTGGGAGAAAGGAACATTTGTGTTAACTTCTATTCCTTTCATATCCAAAAGCCTCAGAGAATAGATCCCCTAATTTTTTAGGCATTGTGAAATATGTATAAAAAGAGTCGCCATTGCACAGACCTTGCCTGCTATTTTAAGGCAGGCTACCGAAGTGAGTGTGGGTTAGACAGGCTGTGAAAGAGGGGGAGGAAGGGAAGGAGAAAGGTTAAATAGTAGTAGGAAACATGGCTAGAAAGGACTATTTGCACAACTGATGGTTCTGAGCCGTTAGATTATGCTGACAGTGTATTAATCATATGTTACAGCCATATGCACACACACTGATAAATTTATAGTTGTCTGCCTATAAATGAACATTAGATGTAAATATATGTAAATTATTGACTATTTTGCATCATGTTAATAGGATAAATATTTTAAATATTTTAAATATAAAAATCTTTTCACATTACACCATCAGAAGAAATTACAAAAATATGTATGTGGGAGATGAGCTTATGGCCTACACCAGCTCCAAAGATGAGGCTTGAAATCCCAGATTGCCCACAGACTCCTTCTGTAACTTAGCAAAAGCTTCCAAAAGCATCCCAATGAGTTAGGAGAATAGTTCCTAAGCCCTGGATTTAGAAAGTAACTGAAGTTACTAAGCAATTTACTTGCTCTTGAAAGACCTTCCCCTGGCCACTCTCGCTTTAAGTGTCTAAACCTGCTGTCCAGGTCCCTATATTTATACTGAATTTAAGATCCTTGCTTTTGCCTTGTTTGTTTTAGATGCTGGCTCCCCGCCACCAGAAGCACATTTCCCACTTACCTACCCATTCTATGGCCATATATGAAAATCCCAAGTGCTTTTTCCGTATTCCAAACAATTACAAATAGATGATGTCATGCAGGTATACCCTCGGACTCCACTCCCATTTCAGTTCATGACTCTCAATGAACTCGAGGAGGGTTAGTGAGACAAAGGATTAGACTCAATCTATGTCACTCCTTTGTCCCCTGTGCTTTTTACAGTGACCCGAGCTCCCAGTGTTTATGGGAGCAGCCTGGGACCGTCTCAGGGCACCATTTTGCCTGCCCCATGTTACGAAGAGGATGGAAGAACAGATTTTTCCCCGGACTCGGCTCCCAGACTGACCCATGACTGCAGGATCTCTGCACACCCACTGGATGAACCTCACCCCAGGCCAAGGCTTAAAGGGTGCACTGGGCTGTGGCTGTCACTGGGCACAGAGGGGTACTTTTACACAGACAGAACTAAGCATTAAGAGCTGAGCTCATTCCTTGCTTCATCTCTCTTTTGCTACAAGAAGATCTTTGTTACAAAGCTTGTGGAAAAGGAGCTGTTAAAAAACCCCACCTCTAATACCTAGATTTTTTTGAGTATGTGTATGTTGCGATTGCCTTGCTCTGGGACTATCTTCTAGGTTCTTAAAATATTCTTGTCTCTTTTTTTCCCTTAGTTTCCTTCCTTTTTTTTTTTTACTTTTGCCATATGCTGCCCTGATGACACTGCCTCCGGGAGGGAGTGTTTGGCCAATTTCCTTGACAGTGCTGAAAAGTCCCTTTGCATCCACCTCTCCCGTCCTGTTGCTCCAACTCCTGCACTGCTCACTATGGATGAATTCCTGCAGTGTTTCATCTAACCACCTCTCACATCCCTCGTCAGAGGCTTGTGTGCTCAGCTTACATCCAGTCTCATCAGGATGTCTTTTTGATTTAAGCCCTTGTCTTCTCCCTGCTAGGCCTAATACCTCATCTGTTAGCCACTGCTGGTTTTTGCATTGTTTCTTTATCCCAGTCATATTGTGCACTGCGTCTAGGCTGACATCTTCTCCCTCACACCGTGGCTCATTTGGTCCATTTTTAGTCCTGGCATGCTGATAGCACCTCAGACTGGCTATAAACTTCTACTCTGGAGCCGTCACTGATACATCCTGGAATAAATCTATTGCATGAAAATAGCTTTTGCTTTGGAATTTTTTGTTTGTTTGTTTGTTTCTGTGTATTTTTATGGGACATAACATGACTATCAGAAGCCAGGAGACAGGTAAAGGAAGAGAAGTGATGTTTGTTAGGAATTTTTTGGCAAATAGTCAGAAGCAAGTCAACTTTGTTCAGAGAAGAGAGCGTCTGTGGAACCGTCCTGTCACTGACTATAAGGCAAAAGGATTCAGTCTCCACCTCAAGACAAAATGTGTCCTTTCCCTTATTTTGCTCTTCCCTCACCTTCTTCTCCCATTTTATACCATATTCTTTATGAATAGAGTCTTCCTCTGCTTCCCTACTAGCCAATTAAGAAAAAAATCACTACAACAAAAGCAGAATTGGCTGTGCATAACAGAGATGCACAAGAGACAGCTAATGCATCTGCACAAATACCGGCCTTGATCCCGCGAAGATGTCTGCATTAAAGTCAATGAAAGATTCGAGTGCATAAAGTTAAGTGTATGTGTCAGTCTTTGGCAGACTGAGACCTTGAAGCCTGCTCAGACATCATGACTGGGTACAGACATAAACTTGACACTTGCCATGTTTCACTTAGCTTTGACAAAATGTGATATTCAGGGAGCTGCTTTAAAAATAAATACAAACAAATTCGCTATTAGTTTTATTACCCTTTCAAATGAGCTTGGAATATAGCTTTCTTGTTCGTGATACTTTCCTAGGAAAAAATGGCTTAAATTAAAGGAGAAATTTTTAAAGAAACTTGGTTTGTTGTTACTGTCATACTGAACCTTTTGGACTAACAGACAGAGTTATATGGATAGATACAGAATGAACGAAAAGAATGAACTAAAGAAAAATCAAACCCAAGAAAGAAAATGTTCCAAGAGTAGTTCTCGAAGATTTCCAAGGGCATTTGAGTAGCATTTCCCCCACTTAAAAATGCATCAAAAAGGAACAGTGGATCTTTACAACAGTAGCATGTCCTCACGTTTTCTAGGACAAGGCTACTGCTGGCTGGCTCAGGAAGAAAATGCTTCACCAATGCACAGGTCACTATTTTTTACTAAGTCATTATCAACACTCTTTGGAGACAGCACACTGGACCACATTAGGCTTGGCTATGCTATGGTCTTTCTCTATATATTCCCCCTTACCTTACATCCAAACAGACAGTGCATTTTTTTCTATATAGTTGTACATGCTGTGCTATTTGGAAAGAGCAAATGCAGGCTCTGAATCTAGTAGTTCAATTGATAGCTTTGCATGGTGGGCAGCTCTACACAATTCTGAGGAAATGCAGGAGCGTATTCATGGTAAAGCAGTTGCCATCTTGTATGTATTCTCACTCAAAAACTTGAGTCCCATTGTCTTGTTCACCTAATCGTGAAAGAAAAAATATATAGTGGGATAAATGGTGAATAACTGGAAAACAGAAAGCCAGTCTTCATGTACTTCGGGTCTAAAAGGTGCCAGTCATGCACACAGATGTGTACGCATCCACTACATATAAGTATGGCGAAATTTTAGTTCAAGATGTAAACTTACCTATTTTAAGTACTGTTGTACTCTAACCATGTATCCATGTTTGGTTTTCTTTGCAACTCTTCAAGGATGTTGGTAACGATAGCAGTCTTAATATAAAAGCCTTAAGAACAGCACAGACTAATGTCATTTCTGTGGTGAGAGAGAGAAATACCTTGCAACAGAAGAGAAAACCTTTTGTAACGTGTGATCAGTGGATCTAGTCAGAATGAAAAAAAAAAATACTGCTTGGATTTCTGACTATCAAATACTTCTCTGAACAGTTTTGCTGTGAACATTTGTGACCATAAAAATATTTCAGTGATTCATTGTGAAGAGCAAATGAATCTCAGAAAGCTGCAATCTATTCAGAGGCAATTAAATAACAGCGAGAGGATTCATAGACTCAGTTATTCAGCCAATCTAGCACTATGTTGAGAGACGGTATGTGACTTCACTGTAGTACAGTGCACTCTGCTTAAATGACACTTGCTCCATCTTGGTTGTGTTCAGCTTTTTCCACAGCTTTTGTGTTTCCTGACTTTCTTGTTACTATGGTGAATGATTGCCACAGGAGTGTACAGGAAGGATGTTTAGGACACAAGTAGAGACAGCAGCCAAAAATGGTAATGGGACAGTGTGAGTTACCAGCAGGTTCTTCTGCTTTTCTGTGTGCGGGAAGGGTAAGTGAGAGCTGGCAGCTCATCTATCACTGTGTTCATGAGAGACAACTGTACATCTCTTGTCCCAATACTTCAGCTCAGTCATGGCTCTTGCTTTACGGCTGGTGAAGGAGAGAGCAGCTCCCACAACATGGGCAGCCTTGGTGCTGGCATCTGTGCCTATGACAGCAAGGAAGTCTTGATGTCTTTGTATGCACAGTCTCTTTCTGGTACCATGTCCACAACCCACGGTGAAGGATTCAGAGGAGCGGGTGGATCTGTGGATCACTATTCTTTGTGATCCAGGGTATCCAGACAGGATAACTCAGCCCTGGATCTGTGCAAGTACTGGATACATGGAGTTAATAAAGTTGTGACCTACCCTTGTCCATCTTCATTCACCTGCACATTCTGATCAATAATGCATATTGCTTTTTGGCTTCTCTTCCCATGTGAGAGGCAAAGCCAATAGAGCAGTGCATGTAGCATTACTACAGGCACATTTATGTTTGCTGATGACCCAAAAGTAAGTAGGCTTGTCTGCCCTTGTGCAACCTTACCCTTGAATAAGGCCCCCCTGTTCCTGCTGCTGAGTTCCGTTCCCAGATGAAGATTGTTTAAGTCTTAAAGTAGAGAGTGTCTTCAAGATGGGAGCAAATTAGGAGACATGTCAAAAGAACAACTACAACAGGAACTCTTAAACGCCAGGTCTTAAATCATTCTGGTAAATTGTCAGTGTGCTTATATTTCTGCCTTACTCCCCCAAGTTTGGTGATGGATGACCACTGATAGGAATAAGTTGGAACTCATGATTTGGCACCCGATCCCAGCATTAACTAAATCATCCCACTGCTGCCACAAGAAAAAGCACTGGTTCTGATCCAGTTTAAGAACTTAAAGTAACCACATCAGAAAAATGAATACAGCACTGATTTGTAGCTCAAAGGAAGATGTTGTTAGGATACAGCACAAAATGTCAAGAGACTACTTTTCCGACTGCAGACAGCCAGTAGTTCCTTCTATCCCACTAAGGTGCATCAAAAAGCCTCCTCAAATGGATATTCATGAGGTTTTATTTTTGCCTAGTTCTGCGTATTAAGGTATCCAAAATATTTGAATACACTGGCTTCTCAATGAGATATTTAACAGGAAGAGGATTTGTACTTTTCTTCTGTAAGGTTGCATTTATATTGCGTTTTATAGGTCAGTAAACTGGCAGAGAGATTAGGTAACTTGCTAAAGACCACATGGCAGGCAGGTGGCAGAACAGGAACTATAGCTTGGAAATGCCTCTTGCTCTTCTGTCTGCTGAAAAGTCAGACTACGCTGACCCGTGTGAATGTAATGAGGAAGGGAGCGAGGGAGAGAGTGCACAAGAACTTCTCTCCTTTTATCACACCTTTGCATGCCCACGAGGGCCCTGACCCCTCCTACGCCAAGCCCTCTGCAAGGGGGCAGGTTCAGGAAGGATCAGGGTGAAATGTGAACTCACTATTTATCACTCTGAGAGGTCAGACTGAGAGTCTGGATGTGAGGCAGAGGCATCTTGGATTTCTTCCAAGGCTGGAGTAGCTGCTGTGGTATGTGCTGCCCAGGATTTTCCAGGGCAAATTCTGATTCAGCTGTAAGTCTTATTAGAGGCTCTGCCTGAAATTTCTTTCATTCTTATCCATTCAGCTGAGGGCACTCAGGGCATCCTGACCACTAGACAATATCCCTTCATATGCCGCAATCCTTATACCTCAGTGCCTGCAACAAGGCAGCTTTGCAGCCAATGGAAATTGCATAGGTCTGCTGACACAGGTTTATAGCTGCTAGGGATCTGGCCTCATATTTTGACTGTCATACACACAGCACAAGCAGCACTGCTCTTCCCTATTTTCATCATCACCAAGAAGATTTTGTTTAGGACTGTGGTTTACAAAGATCTTATTATAGAGAAATGAAAAGAAAACTCATCTAAAATCTGGTTACATTGAAAAATTCCAGCTGTCTTGCAATTCAATGCAGCTGTGCTATCTAGTATCTTTTTCTCTTCCTTTTGCATCTCTTTATAGAACATTAGCTTCTATAGAAAAATGCATTTTTTTTTAAACATGGTGATTTTTTTTCCTTCCCTCTTCATTATTTGCTGGCTGTTATTTCCACCAATGAAACCTACAGACTCTGACAAGGAAAATGCAAAGATATTTTGAGACAGAGGAACAGCAATGAGGAAAAAAATAGCATTCGTGAAGAGTTTCTACTGGCAATCTCTTGTCCATGATTTTTTTCCTTATACAAACTGTAATATGATGATATTATGCAACTGCCTTCACATATTAAAATCATTATGAGCAGTAGGCTTTGTGATATCATACAGCAGGTGCTAAGAACAGTTTTTGCTTTTTCCCCAAAGCGACTACAAAATTACTTACGATTTCATTATAGAACAATCAACACTTTGTGGGGAGAAGTTTGTATTATTTTGTGATTGTGTTAGTGAGGAAAAAAAAAATCTATCTTTCTGGGGAGTTTGCAGCATTCTCAGGGTGAAAACTAAACTGAATTAATTTGTAGCCAAATGCCTACGTCCTTCGCCAGGCAAAACTCTTGATGGAACTGGAAGGACTCCAATCCTCACTCAGCTCTCTGCTTTCTCATGCAAACTCAAGTCAGCAGGGCTCTGTGCATCTCACCTGAGGATTGAATAGTGCAGAGCTGTGGGCAAAATTTAGTTCTTCAGCCAAGACTGAAAGGGTCACTAAAAGAGCAGGTCTTACATTTATCTCACCTTTAGGACAAAACCAAAACCAAAGTGTTAATCAAAAAAATTCAACCTATGTGGGGTGAGGCAGGTTCACAACCAGGCAGATGTGAAGTCCAGCCAAAGCCTTTTGAGAGTCACCAGCCACTTCCAAGTAACGCATGTCTTTTATCTTCTCTCTGGAGAAACTCTGGGGCTTAAGAAAGCCTCACCTCTGGTCAGCTCAGGTTACTCCAATAGGAATAATTCCAGATGATTCCTGCTCCCAGAGGAAGAGACAGCCACAGCCCAAGGTCTGCAGGTCTCAGCACATGGAAGACCAGCAAGCTTATACAGAGTTGCGTTTTCTTCCCAGCATTCCCTGCCAGCCTCCAACGCCCACATGGCAGCTGGACTGCCAGCCCCAGAACTGCTTTATTTCGGTTAGAAACAGGGCAGAGATTTAGTTGTAAACTTAAATTTTCAGTCAGGGAATTGCAAAACTGTGGTGGAAATCCACAAGCCCCCATTCCTCACCCCTTCATTTTAATACCCCAAAGACTGCAATTCTTACCCCAAAAAAGCCCATGCTGTTGTCCTATCCATCCCAAAACATAATTAATATATTAAAAGGTACTTTTCCACTAAGAAAGCAAAATGTTTCCATTGGGTTGTATTTTTTATTCCCAGAAGATGCGTTGCTCTTATTTTATAAACACTTAGTAACAAACATTCCCTTTAGAAACTGAAAATATTTAAAATAGCTCGCTATATATTAAGGATAGATAGCAGAAGCACAGGAAAAACCTATACAGAAAAAAACATAAAAGTACAGTGAGGCAGGGTAACCAAATGATAACCAAATAACTGCAACACTTTCCCCCCAATGTGAACTCCTAAAGTGCAAATCACAACATTGTCAAAGCTCCAGCAATTCAGTGCAGTTTTTGTTACATCTGAAACCAGAGATATAGATCAATTATACTCAAGAGAAAATACCTTAACATCATTCCTTGCAAGAGTACAGCTTTGAGTAAGACATGCCACACTTTCAGCAGTGGTATTTTAAATACCAATCACAGTCGATCGTGGTTTCACTGCTGCAGGAAAACACTGGAATAATATTGTTTCCCAGCCTTGGTGTCCCATTAAATCAGAAGCAAGGCCCTCGGTAGCTGCTTTAGCCACTAGTTTCCAGACAGAGATACTTTAGAGCTGGCTCACTGCAGCTACAAAGCAAGAGCATAAAGTAAGGAAGCCAGGTGGTAGGTGATCACCGGGATAGGGGCTCTCAGTGGTTTTGGTGATGCTACTCTGCAACGAATTGATTTGAGGACCCCTCCATTTCTGAGGGACTGCCTGGGGATTTCCAGCTTTTGCCAGAGAGTGCACAGCTGGGAACAACAGGACACCTACTCAGCACACCCTCATGCCACAGTGATTGCTGACGGTCAAAGTCATGACCCTGGGCAACTGGATGCTCTAAAATAAACCCAACACTCAATGCATTGCTAGCCAAAATGAAAAACCACGTGTAAAACGGCTTAAATTTGTAGTTGCTTCATCACACCAGTCCACTGCAGAACTGAAACCAAACCAGTTACACTGATGGATTGGTCTAGTAGCGAATCAGGTAACATAAAAAATGTTTCCTCGTCACCATTACTATAAAATCAGTACAAACCCCTTTGTTCAGACCTACACTTCATCTCGCGCATGGGAGCTAGCCGACTGCCCATGGGCACGCAGGCTCTCCCTCCTCTGGGCAGGTCTGGTTTCCTCTGGCAGTGACCTCGCAGCATCCACACTGCAGAATTACGGATCCTCTCATTTCCCGAGCCTGCTTCTCATGCCTTGTAGGATAAATAGACATTTTTAAACCATTTGGTCCTCGGGTTAGGAGATTGAGATCAGAGATATAAATAAGTGATAAGGAACCAGGTGCTGACAAAACACCCGCCTTCAGTGGGAAGCAAACGCGTTGCACATGACAACCCCACAACCCCGGCACGAGGTGTGAGCTCCCCGGGCGCTGAGCCAGGGCTCCGGGACGGGATGGGGCCCCGCACCTGGACCTTATCAGCGACTGGAGATGCTCGGAGCGCTCCCCGGGCCGCCTCCGAGCGCAGCACCCCGNCGGCTGCAGCAGCGGCGGGGTGGGGGGATTTCCACTCCTGGCACTGAAAAGCGGTCACTTTCTTAGCCAGTGATGCAATCAAAGCTGGTTTCTTTTCTTTTTCTTTTTTTTTTTTTAAACAGGGTTTTTATCACAATTTGGAAAAAAAAAAAAAAAAGAAGAACATGAAAGAATCGGCTTGCTGCAAACCCCCAGCAAGTCCGGGGAATTCCTGCGTAGAGATGAATATGGGTGAAAATCTATATCACCCCAGGCACCAACTTAGCACAGGATGTTTATGAAATACTCCTGAAATGTAGTTTATTTACAAATCAAGTTATCCACTTAGGTGAGATACTTAAAACATTTATGTGTTTAGTAGACGGTTATTATTATTCCTTATCACTTGTTAAGCACCAGGTGCTCCGTGCTGTACAAGCCACGCATGGAAGAAGTCAGTCCCTCCTGCTAAGAAGGTACAACGGAGGGGCCTGGTCCAAAGTCTGGGGAAGTTTTTTCTGCATTGGGCCCTAGCTGATGACAAGAAGCCTAAGGAAACCGAGGGGGAAATAAAAGCTTTAAGGATTTTTTTTTTCCATTGGGTTTATTTGTTAGCTGTATTTCTTCAGAATACCCACTGGATCAAAGTCCATTTCAAGGAATTTTGATCACGAAATAACTGGATCAGAAGCTGCTTCTTTCTTCCCTTCTTACGTATCTGCATCAGAGGCTTTTTCCTTCTTCCTTCGAGCGCTGGGCAGAAAAGATCATGTACCCAGCCCTAACAAAACCCAGTTTCACACTACTAAAAGGAGGATAAATTGGAACACTCACGAAGGACTAGACGAGCTTCAAAAGAATATTTTTAGCAAACCCCTGAGTCCTAACAGTTTGTAAAATGACAAAAATTCCTTAGCAGTCTCCGAGCTGTATTCCGGTACACGGAGCTGTATCTCTGTGTGCTGGCACTGCACAGTATGCAAATACATCACATTCTCTATTTTTGTCTGTACATGCTTTTCAGTAAGGGCACACGAAAGCACTATCCCTTTCTCGTATAGAAAGCTATAACTATGGTAACAGGATGTCATCTGTTGCAAAATGCTGGGGTTGCTTTTTTTTTTTTTTTTTTTTAAATGGTGACTTTATGTCCCCTTTCCCACACATATGTTAAGATTTTGCATCTGTAGCAAACCTGTGTTCACTGAACTCGGTTTTAGAGCAGGAGAAAACTTCATGGCTAGTAATCTATGCGCTGTGTGTCCTCGCTGAGCAGAAAGCTGTGTCATGTGAGACACGGAACCGAGCACGCCGCAACTTTAGGGCAGAGGGTAGCAATTCTTTTCATGAAGAAGAATCTCTCTAACTCATCAAAAGAGAGGCAGACATTGCCCATACAGAGTTTAAAATCACAGCAAGAACTTGTTACCCTTTTGCAACCTATCTGGACGGAGCCTGTTTCTCCACTCGGTGAAGAGGGAATCGCTCGAGGTACACACACAACCCCTTCCCTTTTAACTGCCTCGCCGTCCCCTGAGGAATGGATGAAATTCGGCGCTTTAGAGCGGGGTTGTTCTTTGTTTGTTGATTTGTCCCCCATTCTGTTTTAAGCAGGTATTTCAAACAGAAACCACCTAATAAAAATATCGGCTTCACTGCAAAACCACTGTTAAAATCTAGAGTGCCTATACTATGTATATTTTGCATACAACAGAATCTATTTTTCTATGCCATTTCCTTTTACAAAATCAACCCCAAATAACCTCTTCCTGCCTATTAAGATTACATTCTTTCTAATGTAAAAGAGGTGGAAAATATACACGAAGTGGTTGAGTCTTTGTTATTAGGTGCTATTCCTCATCAAATGTTTAAAGTCTTTTCTCAAGTAATCTTGAATTTTGCAAGTGTTCAGCTGTATCAGAGCAGCCTGGGGACAGACGAGTCAGTGCTACCCCTGTATCAGTAATGAGCTCCCTCAGTGCCGTCCTGAATTAGGTCCCAGCCTACCAAGTTACAGAGCTTTCTCTTGCATTATTTTTTCTTCATGAATATTGATTAAGAAAATAGCTTGTTAATGAAGGGGGAAAAAGGATAAAAAATGCAATTTTAGAAGGTATAGTGGAAAAGATATTTCATAGCAAGTGTAACTCAGTTAAAGCTGACCAACATGCACCAAAAAACCCAGAACCCCCAAAATTCAAAGGCAAATATTCTGTCCTTAGCTCACCCCTTTATGGTAAGGTATTACAGCCCATTTCACACCGTTTAGAGAGTCACGCTCTTTGCAGGCTGTTCTACTGTGTAAATATGAATGCAGAGCAGAAGAGCCATCATCCTTCTTGCTAAATTCCCTAAACTTCAGGGAATTTAAAGACAGACCTTTAGCAGCATTTTAAGCCCTTTGAATATAAAATTTGCCCTTTCTCTCTTGAATAAAAACTGAAAAGGAAAAGCCCCCCAAAACCTTTTCTGGATGTTTTAAAGTTCATCGACCAGATAAGCATCAATGCTGATGGGGTGGGCATATTTTTTTAAAATATGATTCCTAAAAAAGTATGCTTTCCTTTCAGTAGGAGCTGGGCAGAAACGCGTGGTAGGATTTTTGGTCTCTGTTATGTAGGATGTCAGCTGATATGGTCTCTTGTGGTTTTAAAATTTATGAATTTAGGAACTGCTCCAGTTATCTATGAAGTCATTGTCCCTTTGAGTTCAGGGAGGTAAAAATGAAGTCAAATTAAAAGCTTTTAGAAAAATACCTTTTATTTGGTACTTATTTGAGAGGTAGGTGTCATAGTTCTGTGCCCATATATGTATATATGAAAGACTGTTTTAAATGGGGCTTTTTAATGTTACAAATTCATCTCCTATGAAGTTAAATTATTACATAAATAATCTCTTGAGAGCTGATTTTATATGTGAAAACTGACACGGCACAGCATGCTCAGAGAGGCTGGAAACATGCGTGCTAAACCTGTGTACTGACGTGTTTGAATTTTTTTAGGGCTCCTTAGCAAAAATATCTCGTATTTACAGTGAAATAAATTGCCTGCCTTTAATGGTCACTTTCCCAAAGCATCTGCTGAAAAGCTTTCGTCCACGTGCTGCACCTGCTAAAATCAGATTAAAGAACAACCAAAGCTGTTTTCTAAAGGGTCCATGTCTGGGGGGAGGGTGGGGAATTAAAAAAGGAACCACAGTCAGGAAGACTTTTTAAAAAGTGTTTTGTGATTTCAAAACGGGAAACTGAAAAGGTAATTCTCATTTTTTTAGATGAAACAAGTAACTAAAATAAGACCAAGATAAAAGCCAGTAATAAAAATCAAGTTAAAAGCTCTCCCTTGGTTAAGGTTTAATTCAAAGTATAAGAAAGTTTGTAACCAAATTAAAACTATCGCTATACCTAGCAATCCTCCAGTGGCCGTGCAGTATTCTGTAAAGAAGGGATCTTTGCATTCTACTAATTCTTCAGGGCAGAAATGCATCACCTTAGTTCAAAGGATAGGCGTTTTAAGGATGTTATTGGGTAAATGCTGAATTATATTAATCGGTTTCCTGGTTATTAATTTGGTGCTTGAATATTAGGGAAAAATTGCTCGGCTCTCAGTATTTGTCCTGATTGAAGGTTAGAAATGAAGGGAAATAAAACCCTGATGGACAGAATGTTTGTTTCGGTAATTACTAACAAAGCCAGCTGTGATGTACCTAAAAAGGACAGATCAGGTATTATCTCTGCTTTAAATACTACATCTGCTTTCAATATTTGTGGTCATTTCAGGTCTACTGTGCAAAGTTATTTAATGCTGCCATTTGTTGTGTAACACCAATGTATTCTGTGATACCAGAGTTCTGCCAGTTCAAAGGAGATGGCCCTATGGAGCATCTTTTTCATGTCATGGCTTTTGCTAGAGGCTTTTGTTTAAAGCGTGCTTCCAGCACGCTGCCTTGTCTCTCCAGCTCTCTCTCCTGCTCACATGTGTGAAATAGCAAAGTAATTTGCAATATAAATTACAAAATCAACTGTTGAGTTTACAAATTGAATATGCATGAAAATATTGCATAATATTACTACCTTCCTCAGCCTAATATAGGTAAATATGTCTGAAATTTATGTTGGTTGAAGAGTGGATATTTATATACTGTAGATATTAATTACAGTTGGGCTAATTTAAAGTTTCTGTTATTAATTCCTTTACAGTTTCACTGCCATCGGGATTAACTGCAGCCACCTACAAGCACAACCACTTGGTAATATTCTTAATTACACTGAGGAGACATTCTTCTTACAGTTAAAACAGTGCTTTAACAAGCACCTTCTAGTCTCTTTTGTTTATTCAAAATAAATATTAGCCCAGGGGGAAAAAAAAAAAAAAGAGAGACCAACACTCTGAGAATAAAAATGGGCCATAGGGACTTAGACTAGCAATGATTTTGGTGAGTGCTTAATTTCTTGTTGGGTTGAAAAAAGCCTGGATTGGCTACTGACAGGTCCCTATCAATAGGCAGACCCTGGAGGTCTGGCTATTTGCACATGGCCTGATTGACTTGTCCTTAATAGACATATAATTGTTGACAAATACCTTCCAATAGACTGTGGCAGGCATGGCCGAGCAGACAAAAGAGGCTGCTCTATGACAGAGACCAAAGCAGAGCGATTCAAGAGACCCGGCACCTTAACCAGGAAATAGCTGGCTCCCCCAAAGAAGCTTCTAGAGTAAAACCTGTAAAATCAACCCCGTTTTCTACCTCCAGCAGTGACAGCCGGCTCAGACAGAAAAAGCAGCATTGTCCAAAGAGCGTGTGGGATCCATTCAGGGTATCCCTTCTTCTCGGCAACTTCAAAATACACCTTAATTGTAACATACAGCTTCGTAACAGTAAACCTATGCACTTAGTCCCCCCCTTTTCCCAGAGCCTGTGGTTTTTAAAAATATGACTGGATTTTTTCCTATTACTCTTTGCTCTCCCTCAGGTACTTTGTCCTTAAGCATCCACCCCAGCTGTTATTAGGGACAGGATCCCAGGGTAGGTGGACCTTCTGCTGCTCTTAAGTCCTAATGGTTCCACCAGTTCACTAAATAATATTGTAATATAAATTTTTACAAGCAGAAAAATTGAGTGCACTGGCTGGAGGTGCGTGGTTCTGAAGCTTTCCAGTCTCCATTGATTCTTGCAGCCATTGTGGGTGGTTGGTGCCTCGGAAAACAAGATTCAAAAATGGATGCTTAATGCTGGTCACCTATTCGTGAAAATTTTGGCTGACTTTCCAAGGCACCTCAGGAAATCCGTGGTGGAGCCTGCAAGTCTACATCTAAGGATCTGAGTCTAAACGCAACCTCATTTTGTGCAGGGCCTTCACACACACACAATTCTAAACGAGAGAGTTTAATACATTTACTGTGCTATTATTTTCTGTGTTAAATAACAGCACAGAAAAGAAAACGAAGAGGTGTAGGCAAAGGAAAAAAAGATGATAAACTGCATTTATCTGTCCTCAATAGTTCTATAGTAGATATGTTGGGGAATTAATTACATGGATTTTTAGAATGTTTAGTACATTATAGGCATTGCAATACTTGTCACAAGACAAAAGGCCATTGAAATGATGCAGTACAGCCTTAGGCAGCCATAAAAGAACAAATTGTTCAAGTTTGTGCATCAGTGCGAGATCCAAAGAACCCTGGCTCCAAGAAAAATAGCAGTGAAATGTAGAGATGTACCTACTCTGTGGATTTACCCAGAAGTGGACTGAAACCTGGACTCTGGCCTTTCAGTCCTGGGTTTGGTGCACCTGCCCTTCCCTGTCAGCAGCAAGCTGAGAAATCACTCTTGAAAGCTTGCCTTGCAGGATTTCTTCCCTTGGTCATTTTGGATTTAGTAATGTCTTTCCCCTTGGGATACGGTGCCTGTCAGGTAGAGGTAACACCCTTATCCTGTGGCGTAAGCGACTCGCAGAGAGAAGACAGAGGGGTGGGGGAGGAGGGTCAGGATTTAAGGTCTCCTTAAATCTCTAAGCTAATGTCTTCAGCCTCCCACCTCTAAGCTCCCCCACCTCTTTCCTCCCCAACTAATAAAAACAACCATTAAAAAAAGAGAGAGACAGAGAGAAAAAAACCCAGTGCAGACCGTGATCACAGAGGCAAGCAAAGTAGGTTACAAATTAGTGTGACACCATCAAGGTGACACTGTAGACAACCTCTGACACCCGACACAAAGCTGAATGCCTTGTGCCAAAAAGACCTTGAGCCTTGTCTTTGATTCTTATTGATCAAATACATAGATTAAATACAGTATCAGATGGCAAGGCTAAAGCCTGGGATTCTGCATACAGCGAAGACCCTCAGACATGAAAGAACAGATATACAACAGAGATAGAGAGACAGACAGAGAGATGGAATAACTGTATTGTGAATAAACAGATGTGGGCTGAGGCAGGCAATTTTATCCGGCAGATGGGCAGGGCTTTTTGTACTTACTGCACTTCTTACAGGTCATGAAATCCAAATGTCAATAATATTAGGAATAAGGGACAACATTTTTACGGTGTTTTTGCAATCCACAAACATTCCTGAGCATGTGCATCCTGTGACCAGCTGCTTCAAAATGGTGTGCGCGCTTGTGTGTTTGTGCGTATATGTCCATTAATTCAGAATTACTCCAGTTACGAGCTTTTGACGCTCCAAACCCCTCTTTCTAACCCAAAAGAGATGGAGAGCTCTCGGCCTGTCCAATCAGATCATTTTCCCTCCTGCCTGCAGCAGATGTAAGCAATTTACTTTTTTATTTCTGCATATTCAGTGCGAGCGGAGCTGTTGGTGACTTCTCACCCCAGAGCCTGCAGGATTCTAACCCTATCAAATTAAAGCATTTTGCTCACTTATTCCCAAGCGCTTGGCTGGTGCTTAGCAGGCCTCCCGCTGCATAGCAATGGCGGGCGTTCGTGTCCGCTCATACCCCGAGCCTAATCAGAGATTATTAAGGAAAATATACAGTGCTTTAATTTGATGAGACTGGTTATAGGTACTGCAGTTAAAGGTCACACTCTTGCGTGTATCTCCCTCAGTCACTGTAATATTTTCCTCTCGCTTGACAATCCTCAGCTCCAAACAATAGGCCAAGAAGACACGTTTATTTTTGTCACGCTGTGATGAGCTCAATAGGGACAAAAATGAATTATTTAAAGTTCGCATAAACAAACAACCCCAGGCCAGGTTCCCCTTAGCCCACTCACCCCCTCTGCGTTTTTGTGCACATGTGTGCGTGCACATGCTTTGTCTCTCTCTCACCTTTAAAGAACATGCAATAAAAATCTTCCTCAGTTGGAAAACAAAGCCATTTAGATGTCAGGTCCAGATACGATGGTAGCCCGTGGCCACTGCCTGCTGTTGGCTGCTGGGCAAGACCCTGCCCATTCAAGCCTTGCAGAAGCGCCTGGGTACGTCCCAGCCTCAGGTGCCTGGAAGGACTTTTCAGCTTCTTTGGCTCTGAAAGCTTTCCCCACCCAGCAGGAGGTAATGGGGCTATCCAGGGCGAAAGAAAACACACACAAGGCCTGACACGGCAGGCTCCGAGCCTTCCTGCTGCCACAGTGGGAACCGAAGGGGTTCAGCTCAGTCCTGTGCAATTTAAAGGTTGAGGGAGTGAGGAAAGTGCATCAACTCCAACCTGCCCGCCTGTGCCACAGTAATCAGCTCGTGGCCTTGTCTAAATTCACACCGCTTCTAGCGGAGGCTCTGCGGGTGTGGAAGCAGGGGGGAGGGAGGGGATACAACAATTTTCTTCTGTCAGCCTTAACTCTGCTGCCATTCGTTAAAATAGCGAGGTGGTTTAGTCTCTTGTAAGAGCTGCGTGGTAGGGAGGGAAAGAGCGAGCCAGTGAAGAGACGGGTGGGTTAATTCTAATCTCCTTTCGAGCCTAATGGTTTGAGCATATGTGTCCATGCAGCAGACCAACAGCAGGCTTATCTACCTCCAACATTTACATGAGAATTGCTTTATGCAGCTGTATGTAAAAATTCAAACCACACAGTGTCACTGTATCACACAGGTCAATCCAAAGCCCAGTGGCATTATAGCAAGGGACAAAAGCCTTACCACTTCATCAGGGTTTTCTTTAGGACTCAGAGTTGTTCTGTTAAAAATGAAAAACAGCAACAAAAAAAATCTGAGCCTATTTCCACTGCTGCCCCCCTTCCAGAGTCCCTCCACGTTCCTCAAAGGCTGCCAAAATTATGAGGACCTGGAGCCTGATCCTGCTTTTGCCCCTCTCAGCAGGCTGCAGGGAGGGCTGCAAAGGATGTCAGGATCGGGCCAGCTTCATTTTGTGTCTGTGAATAATCCCGTTAGCTGATCCCTAGGCATAGACTTTTTATATACACATTACTGATGGGCAAAGGCAGAAGTGTTCGCAGAGGTGCGGTTTCACTATTTATCCTAAACAGAGGCAGACAGGCTCAGGCTGCTTGGGATGCTACAGGCATCCTGGTCCGTCTGGTAAATTGCTTGTGATTGCCTGGTCGTTGGTTTGTTCCCCCCCCCCGCCAAATTGAAGGGTCTGTGATATCTCCAGAAAAGCCACAGCTATATGTGCTGTGGAAATACATGCTGTATGCATTTCTTCAGAGAAATGAGGAATCCTGTGCTGCAGGAGCAATCAGGATCTTTCAAAATCACCTCAATTATATTGTGCTATGTTGATGGTATCCCACCTTCTGCCATTCAAAAAGCCACTCTGTTTCAGGACCCCTAATTCTAACTGTTTCTAAAGTAATCTGATAAGCTTTGAGTGGTAAAATTGAACAGTATTTCTAGCATGAACATGGTCAGATACAGCATTAGCAGTCTCTGCAGTGGGACTCCCTCAGAAAACGCGAAAGTGTATCAAGGGGGAAAAAAGTTACCTGCACTTTTTTTAAACTTCATAAAAACTTTTTCTGTGGAGGCTTGGGACAGTTCTTATTTTAGTCTGAACCAATTATTCAGCCTTAATACCTGGACCCTGGTATGCTTCTGTCTTTGATCAGAAAGAACTTGCCTGAAGGCCAGCTCAAGAGAGGTTCAAAGTCAAATGCTTTGATTTAAACCAGTCTGCTCCCACCCATGAAAGAAGATGAGAAGAAGCTCTCTAGTATAAGACATAGATAAGTGCAATGCAGCATGCCACATCCGGTATTACAATGCAAAGCATACGAAAAGAGATGTTTCGGGGAGCAGAGTGCTTAAAACACAAATCACCCTAACAATCCGGTGGGTTTGGCAGTGGTAAAACACCCTAGGGATTACAGCAAAATTCTCTAGCCTGTGAGAAACTTCACATATTCCACAGTAATGCAAGAAATTGAGATCTTCAGCATGAACAAGGACCAAGACTCAGATGCTCGTGGTCTGAGAGCCTCTGGAACAACATTTATAAGGGTCTGCTAGAAATGTATGGAGGATGGGATGCTGCTGGACCATTCCAGTTCTCTGAACAATTCTTTCCTTGAGACATTTTGCTACATCACTCCAAATAACCATTTAGCTATGTGACTTTAAAGACCTTTCCAGAGTTTATAAAACTTGGAGCACACTAGAGACCCCTGCCCTAGTATCTTATGAATAGTGGGATGATACCTACACTGCCTGCCATGGAAAGGGACAGGACTCAAGCCCAGAAATCACCCTGGATTCTGCACAAAGAAAGGAAGTACAGTCTTCTGATGGCAACTGGAGTTTGTTCTCCTTTCCTACTTTCCTCAAGTACCTTGATGAATATTTCAGCCTTTGAACATCCACATGCACAAAAAGAAAAAATTCTCTTTGGGCTTCACACAGGAAATGAAATGCAGGGAACACAATATCAAAATACAGCCTTCCACTGACAAGTGTCACCATTTTATTGCTCAGGTTGTAGTCACTCTTTGGGGGAGTGATCATTTCCCCACCATGTACAGCAACACGGCAGGCAGGCTGCACTGGCTGGAAATGCAGGGAGATGATTTTCCCCCTTGCCATTCAGAACTTCACTTTGTTGACAAGAACTAAGGGAATAAAAAGGAGAAGGGCTTTTTCGGACATCTTTCTCCACTTCTGGTGAATGAAAGTAACTTTCCTTTAACTATCAGCGCTGTGGCGAATACGTTTAGTCGCTGTATCCTGCTGGGTCTTTTCACTGGGGAAGGTTTTGATGACAGAGCCCTTCTTTTCTCCACTAACTGGTACCTTAGGCATTTTCCTATCTTCTTCTTTTCATTAATTTGCCCCTATCTATCCCTTCTGGTGTCCTGGTAATTCAAACAGGAGAAGCCCAGAATTCACTGCGGCATAATACAACTCTATTAAAGCAAACCAGATTTGAGTTTTTTCCTTGGAATGGGACCTGTCGCCTCTTTGGAAGAGAGCTCTCCAAACCCCATCCCCACAACCGTACCAGTGATTTCAGCAAGACTGCCCTTGTGTGCAAACTTTGCTGTCCAAGGCCTCCTTTCAAGACGTACCCTGATAGGGAATTAGAAAACAACCATGGTAACATGTTCCAGGGCTGCTACATCACCACACCTTGTGGTATCACACTGCTACACACCACCCTCACCGCACACCAGCAGCAGTGGCATAAGCAAAGGAGACAAGCTAAGCATTGCTGATATTGAAAGCAGCAACTCAGGCCACAAAAAGGGAAGAGTTTGAGGGCAAGGCTTTAAAACTCTTTTTTTTTCCCCCTCAATAATCAGTATAACGGAATCTTTGTTTAGAGATTATGTTTTCCTCCTTCTGACTGTCAAGACATATTCCTTCTTTTCAGGCTCCGGAGAGGTCTGTTATAAATGTACAATCCCGTAAGCAAAAGAAAATCAAAACCAACATGCAAAAAAGCATGCTGGGGTGGAGGAGACGCAGTACAAGGGATCAAACCATCAGAAAAGTAAAACACAGGGGAGGATAAACAAGCGCAGGAAAGAGAATGCACAAGAGAAAAATTAACAAACAGCATATGCTATATGGAGCAGGAGAGTCCAGCTCATAAAAAGCAAACGTTGTTCTCTCTTCTCTGCTTACAGAGTAATTCTGGAGGTTTTGAGACAAGAATGATGAGAAACTAATTTCCAAGGTGCACCTCAGATGTTTGGTGCACAACTCCACAGAAGACCACAGCTTGCTGTCATCAGCCAAGTGCATCCTCCAAGAGGTGAAATAAAAATTTAATACAACCTACCCTGTTAAGTTATCTGGCTAGGCCACTAAGGTGCTCATTTTCTGCTTATCAAATTCAAGTTTTGTAAATGCTGCTTGCTAGGCTGCTTTGTCTAAACCATGGGTTGCTGAACTCCACACGCTTCCACACACACTAGAAATGCTCTGGGTAAAATACAGAGGGAAATTTGACACAGCTTGAAATCTGCCTAGGTGAAAGGCACTGTTAGAAACCAGGGTGGAAAGAAGAATAGTTATTTCTTGGTTCAAAAGTTCCTGCCATGTTCTCTCCCAAGGAAGGATCTCTGCTTTTTCAGTATGCTGTCAGTCTCCACCTTTGCTAATGGGCAAAAACCATTTCCGTGCTACTCCAATATAGTTAGAGGGCACCTTTTGTAGCCCCTGCTTTTGAAAAAAAGTTTTTTGACTCCCATGGCACGACCTTCCTCCAGAGAGAGGTAAATCTACATGGACATGACAAGAGAGATCTTAAAACCTCTTCAAGCAGCTATGAGCCAGAAAGTGAAGAAAAAGAAGAGTCAGAGAACCTTGAGAACACATCAAGGTTCGGTAAATGTCATGGTGAGCCTTATGGAGCTCTGATCATTTGTGCTTCTTGCTGCAAAGCCTAATGCAGAGTGTGTGTGTGTGTGCGCGTGTGTACACGTGCATGTAGCTGGCACGTTTTCCTCTACACTGACAGGCCGGGGGGAACCGGATTTTTGATTGTGCCACAAAACTCTGGAATTCAAGCAGGGTTCACTGTTCATAAGGATGCTGTTGAAGACAGATGAGAGAAATGGGAACTTCAGAAAAATGTGTTGGACTTTGGAAAGGAAATTAACCAATCACAACATAATTTAAGTGAATGGAAAGAGAACAAAGGAAGAAGGAATGAAAATTGCTATGGGGCAAAGGATGGGTTGAGAGTGCAGAAAATTTCACAAGCCTAAATGAACACCTTGCTTTTATTTTCTCTTAAGAGTAGCAATGTCAAACATTAGGAAATGACAAAGACATTGTCATTTAGAAATCTACCTACATCTAAGCAGGAAACAAAATTAAAATGTCAGTGCATTTTGGCCAGGAGACTGGATGATCTCTACCTGAGAATGAGCACATGAAATTGTAGATCCAGCAGCAACTGTCAGTAGCTAATAGAGCTAGCAAAGTGGTGCACGATAACATGGGGACGGGATAGCAGTACCCACCCCTTCTGTACCTACTTCTTATACCTTATAGTGTCATTTTCTTCTTCTTAGAGTAGATAAAGGGGATTTAGGGAAGACCTGTCATTCACTCCTTAATAGCTTACTAGATTTTAGAACAAATTTGAAGAAAGAATCAAAAGGAGTAAAGGGCAAGCATTTTATCATACGGGTTACCTGAAGCTAGACTGTGCCAGGCTATCCTGTGAGGTTTTTTGATAAAAATTAATTTTTAAATTAAAATTCTTAAAATGTATCCAGTCTTCATTAGAGTATTTCAGCAGGTGCCACTTGGGAACTACTTGGTTCACTGGGGGAAAATAGAGAATTAGTCAGAACTCTAAGGTCTGGGTTGGTGACAGGGGCAGTGAAGATGTAATACGCTGCAGGGGGAAATATGGGGCTGCAGGGAAGATATTAGGGGAGTTCCTCAAAGATCAGTCTTTGGACTGATCTCATTTAATGGTTCATTAATAAACTTGGCACAAAAAGTAAGAGTGTTCAAATGAAATTTGCAGATTGTACAAAGTTGGGAGGCACCATCAACACAAACGAAAATCGCAATATCATGTAGGAAGAATTGGATGACCTTGAGGACAGAAGTAATAGAAATGGGATGAAATTGAACAGTACAAAATGCAAGGTCATGCACTAAAGGACTAATAATGAGAATTTCTGCCAGAAGCTGTTGGGAATGACAAAGGAGGAGAAAGACCTGGGTTTGCTAGTTGATTACAGGATAAATATGTGCCATAATATAATGCAACTGAAAAGGCAGATGCAATCCTAGGATTCATCACCTGTAATAGTGCTAATAACAAGAGGAAAATATTAATGCTACTACACAAAGCGCTGGTGAGACATTATCTGAAATACAGTGTAAATTCTAGTTACCCATGCTCAAGAAGGATGCATGCAAATTGGAGCAGAGGGTGCAAAGAGGGCTATTACAATGATCAAGGAACTGGAGAATTTCTGAGAGGAAACTAAAAGAGTCTCCTTGTTCAGTCTACCTAAACGCTGACTTAAAGGGACACAGATACAATTCAGGAACAGGGGGTGTCCATACCAGCTATATAAGAATATATATGTGTAAGGGAGAACCAGGAAGAAATGGCTATAAGATGGCTTTGAGTTCACATAACTTGGGAATTACAAGATGTCTCTAACCAGTGGAGTAAAGGTTCCTGAAACGGTGTTCCAGTGAGTCTAGTGGAGGGAAAAAATCCCAAACCAAAATCAGATCAGATTTGGAATGCTAGAACATAACATAACATGGTGGCCATGGGGCAGCAAAGTGGATTTGATATTCCAGACACATGTTCTTAGATTTACCAGTAGTCTTTTGTATTATTCCTTCAAGGCCCAGGAAGATCAGGAGAGACATCACTTTGCCATCCAAAAGGAGGACACCAGTAAACAGGAGACTTTACAACATGAGAAGAATTTTTTGGAGATAAGAGTTAGTCAAGTTGGTATCTCGAAAAGATAATGAAAAATTTACTTCATGTGTATGTCATATCCCAAATCCATTTTAGGGAAAGATACTACATTTTTAGCTGACAAAAACTGTGGATAAAAAATTGATTTTCTCCTCATTCTAAGAGCCCACTTGCCACCAGTAACATATGCTCTTTGGTTTTCCCTGGAAATATGTCTTGACATCAATAATTTATTAGAAGTCCTAGATTTGGTTGTCTATGACATAAGTCAGCTATTGGTACCCATATAGCCCACTGGAAACATTCTGGTTTTCACAGACTTATTTTCATGAGAAAGGAAATATGAATAAAATTGTAATACAATCTGGCGGTATCTGGGGCTCAAATCTCTGTGCTTTATATACCAAAACAAAAATTTGGTGACATAAAACTCTCTTGTCTCCCTGAGCTGAGTTTTTTTCAGCTCTGCCCTTTTTATGTACAACAGGACATTTTTTTTAAAAAAAGGCAGAATTTGCAAAAGGCCAGATAAAAAAAGACAAAACTAAACAGAAAAACAAAACCACCAGGAGACAGTGCAGGAGGAAACAAAACAAACAAGAAAACATCCATCTGAATGTTCACCCAGAAAATCATTTTTGCAACAGTTTGCGAGAAATGAAGAAGTGCTGGGAAGGAAAAACTCAGAAGAAAGCAGATATTTTTGCAGGCTGGGAGGATGAGTATTGACCTGATGGCTTTCAATATTGTATCCAACTACAGCATATGATCTCCTCAACTTCATAAAGGCACAAGTTCCAAAACCTTTCCCCACTGAGCATTACAGTAAGCCACAAAAAATGGAATAATTTAGCAACTGCTACTGTAGTACATAAGCAGGGTACTAATGACATTTTCAGTGCTGGGGCAGGGCATGTTACTTGCTTCCTAATCCTAGATGGAATTTTTCAGGAAATTAGTTTCTTCACTGAAAAACCTGGTTTCAAAGTGACCACTGTTATCTGTAAATTCTAATAAATAAAGCCAAAAAAAAGCAAAAATATTCAGAAAAGTCCAGACACACACTTTCAATGTTTTTTAACCATATACTTTGCTATTTCTCTCCAGACAATATTTTCAGTACAAATATTGTTGAAGCGCATTAAAAAATAACATGAAAACAACCCAAGCATTTTTGATATAGGTCAGGCAAAATATTTTTGATAACCTAATGCACTTTGGGGGCAGAGGATTGATTCTTGTGTGAAATATCTTTTTTTTTTTTCCCCCAAATGTCAGAAATGTCAGCCAAGTCCTATTTTATAATTTTTTCTTTAATCTTAGTTACTGGATGAGAAAAATCAGTTATTCAGCTGCTCTAATGGCAACAGTCGGAGGGACAGGGGAGATTTTACACTGCTGGAGTTTAGACACTTAAACTGGCCAATGCTGCTTGTGCTTAGCAAATAATAACCATGAATTGAATCTTCCATTGTCTAACAGATGCCTGGGGCCAGTGGAGGATGTCTGTGACAGGAATGCTATCAGAGCTTCACAACAAAACTACTGGGGAGTAAGGCTACATACAAAATATATAGGTATATACAAATAGGCATATAAGTATATAGAAATGTAATAGGTATATATAAATGTAGTCAAATGACCTGAATATATGAACACATTCCTGCTTTGAAATGGTGTTCTTTATTATGAATGTTCTTGGTGATTTGAAACCTCAGCTAAATATTACATTAAGAAATGTTCTTTAATTACAAACATGGCAGGCAGCAACAGTTATTTCTTTCTGCATTGACATGATAACATTATCTCACTGTAAATTCTTGATTCACTTTCTAAGGTAACTGGAATGGCTACCGGTGTGTAAATAAGGAAATGTGGGGATATGCTGTAGAGAGCTGCTGACTACTTACTGCTGTATGAGAATAACCTCATGCAGTGGAATTCAATTTGCCCATTTACATGGATGTGTCTTGGATGGGAAGTGTCGTTGTTCTGCCTTGCCAAGCACTACAGCTCCTGCTATGGAAACACAATGAAACCAAACAATTAGTTAGAATTATTGCTCTTAAAGAAAACTGATTTGCTTGTCTGTCTTCTAAGAAAAACTCGGTTACCGTATACTATCAACCTTGGCTTGACTGGCAGTGATTTTCCTGGTCTAGTCTGCTGGGAACCTTAAATGAACATGAGCAATTATAAACCCAAAGTCTTCAGCAATTTGTAGGCATTATCTCAGGATAATTGCCCTGAAATGTTCACATTGCAAAGCAAAGGTAGATAATTTAAAAATCCATCTTTCTCTGTCTGCACTACGAGTTGGGCATAACACTCTTCCCTCCTGCGGGCCTTGTAGTAGTATAATAAAGCTTGGAATTGGTCCTTTAAAAATGTCTATTGCTGTCTTTTAGAAAGCAAAGAGGCCAAATCTGAGTTTAACCTTTTCTGGCTTTATTATTTTTATAAAATGAAACCCAAGTCATATTTTCTGGCACAAACAGAGAAAAACTGGAATATTAAAAGTCAAGGGAACAAACCTGCCCTGAGGAGCTCTGGACAATAACATCCATTGCATGAAAGCTTTCCTGCTCCCTGGGTAAGATGAGTGCCCCTCAGAAGGAAACACTAGGTCTTGGCCTCCTCATGGCTGTCAGTGCACTAACTGAGCTTAATATTTTCTGGGAGTTTTACTTACAAGCTTCTAAAAGTGCTCATAAGTGCTCAGCTCCCTCTCTACAACTGGGAAAAACCTCCTGAGAAGTGCTGAACATTTCTCTCTTCTCATGACTCACACAACTGCCTCATCTGTAGGTGGTTTCCTCAGTTCCTTGCCCCCATCCTACCAAGCAGGCAACTGAAATGCATTCATTGCCTTACTGATTTATAACAGCTCTTCCCTCTACTGCAAGGAAGGAAGACTGTTTCTGGCTTACGAGCAAAGCACAGTGATCTCTGAGCTCCTTCTGCAAAGAACTACCAGAAAGAAGGATGTTTGGAGTGAGGAGAACAGAAAGGCTCACCCCCTCCAAATTTTTTTGGAGGCTTTTAGGAAAACAAGCCATCACTGTATTTTTTCTTGCTTTGACATAATCAAACCACACAAAAAACCCTCAGTGAAACTGGACTTTTGCAAAGCCACAAAGCTTGTCTCAGTGAAGAATGGAGAGTACTGACTTCTGAGAGAGGAAGAAGAGGCCCCCAGAGCAGAAACACCCGGTACAGTAGGTATCTAGTACCCGTATCTGTACTTCAATTTATCAAAACTAAAGAAGTCCAGCTCAGCATTTTCCAGGGAATTGTTATTAAAAAACCAGCAAATATTAAAGCTGCATAAGCCCAAACAAAAGATTGGGTATCAGAAAGACCGTATGAAGAGAGCATTTACTAAACAGCAATCAGTGAAGTAACTGGTATGTTGGAAATCTTCAATGGATGCTTTGGGTGTTCACCCACTACCCTTCAGTTTGGAGTCCTTACTTTCCTATAGAGAGTAGGAGAAAATTCAAGGAACAAACATTATTATCAAGGAAATATCCTTGCAATATTCTGAGTTCCTATAAATTTCATTGATTCTTGACTGTGCTGGTCTTGGGAGAAAACCTGAAAGACTGATCCAGTTCATTCCACCCCTCATGGCTCATCTGTGAACACCATGAGAAGATTGGGACTTGAAAACTTTCTGCCTTTTGCATCCATACCCCTTTTCTCTTCTCTCCCTCACTCCATCGTTTTTCATGCTCAGCTTATACCATAAAATTGCAAAGTACCAATGTTGACATGCTTCATCAAACCATTTGGGAGTCAATAACACAGTCACTCTCACCGACAATCACATATTTATTACTTGAGTTTCCTTTTGAAACAGGACTTTCTTTCAGGCAGGGCTCCATTCTGCACAGTGCTGAAGACTACAAAGCATGACAGGAGTGCAGGATATTACCAGCTGTGCCAAACACATGGCCAGATCAAATCAAAGGGTAGTGGACATGTCTCCTCCCTTACTCCAGCACTGTCCATTGCCGTAGCCATACAAGTTCACTTGTTTTTATAGGCCCTGGAGAGTTGGCTCTTTTCTTTTCCCTTTTTTTTTTTTTTTTTTTTTTTTTTTGGAAATAACAGAGGCACAGAGTGAACAGGGGAGAGAAGAAAAGGAAAAAGGGGAGTTACCAGCAAAAGGGCCAGCTGAGTGAGGTTGGTGACCTCATTTCAAGCATACTGGGGGTACTCTGTGACCCCTGTAATTTTACTGCCTCCTGAGTTATCGCTTGTGATTTCCACTGGAGTGAAATGATACATCAGGGAACAGTAAGGATTCCAGCAGCCCACAGACAGGCAGAATACAAAGTACCTGCCAAAACAGCAGCTCTACCTCTGGCAAAGATATATTTTTAACCCTTTTGAATGGACACTCCAACTGCCTATCCAGATCCCCTAAGACTTTGTTAATTGAAAACGCTAGAGAAGGGACCTTTTTTTATAATTGTGGGCCTAGCTCACAGTGCAGAAGCTCCACTGGCTTCTGTAACGTAGCTCTCAAGGAGCTTAATCCAGATTCAAACATCCTCTCTTTGAAGTTGTGGAACGGAGCTTGTTCCCCACGAAGACCTGCTTTCCTTAATGACCATACAAAAAATCCTTGCTCGCTCCAACGATGCTGTGCTCAGTGGAGTCCCACCAAATAGCAACGGCTTGTAATCTCAGGTAGTTTAGGAACAACACAGTGCTCCAGCAGAGACTGGACTGTTTTAAAAAACAGTTTCAAGGAAGATATTCATCAAGAAGAAGCTGATGCCAGAAGAGCTCTCTCCAGGAAAAAGAATGGAAACAGTATAGATATACTCTCTTTTGGGTTGAGTTTCAGCTTGCACAAAAACCAGTTTTCTGCAGTGTCTGACCCAGTCTTTAAGTTCATCATGGCTATCTTAAAAAAGTAAAAACAAATATGAAATTTAAAATATATGCTACATTCTGCTTTCAAGTTAAAAACTGGTACCTTTTTGAAAAACTAGTGAAGTCCTGTTTCATTTCTTGTTGGAAAGGGGAAAATAGTCTTTATTTCAAATTGGTTGAAAAGAGCAAAAGGTAAAGTGACAGAACAGAGAGGGTGATATACACTTCCCTTTACACAGAGATAAATGCATTGAAAAACTTTAACCAAGACACTTCTGGCAAGATTTCTTGCTTGAATTGAAAATGCATTTTCTATTTAAAAAGTTTAGGCAAGGAAGTTTGACTGAGTGCAGTATTCACACACCTTTTAAAAACTGCTACAAGCTGAACATGTAATTCCAAATCCCTCTGGAAAAGTCCTATAAAATTATTATCAAATAAATAGAATTGTATAGTAATGACAGGAAACCATCTGTGAAATTGACTGGAGAATTAGTTCCCTGATAGCAAATGCAGACGGCAAGGCAAAAAGTGCTGTAGAAGTTTGTCCCCTCCAAAATGTGAATATTTTTAATCATTCAGTGAAAGATTTCTTTCTTTCTAGTAGATTAATGTGTGAAGAGTGTCTGCACCAAAAGTGTGTGCTGAATTCCTTATAATTTTTAAAGAAGAAATCCAATCCAGATCATAACAGTAATGGCTTCTTTCTTATTCAAGTGCTTGTAACAGAGTATTATTTGAATGCCGAGATTGCGGACGTGCTTGCTAATGAATGCTATTGCATGGCAGTTTGTTACATGGGGACGCATTTCACCCGTTCCCCCATTTTTCCAACAACTGGTTCGTTTTGTTCCAGCCAGTGGTTACCCACCACATGACAGCATGTGCGTTGCAAGCAGCATAGGCCGGCTTTGAACCAACGATCTACAGCTCACCTGAACTAGTTAAGCGACTCTGATGCCCTAATACTGCCAACAGGGAGTTGTTGCAGGGTCTGAAGTGAAGGTAGAACAGATTTCTTCATGTCCCAAACAAGCAGAAGATCAGAAGCTACTCTACAGAGCACAGGCAATGGGAACTATCAGGCATGCAGCTTTGTTGTGATAGTTGGTCCTTCAGATCACAACTAAAAACAAGGTTTCTAATATAAATTTGTGTGAACTTTCCCTCCCTTCTGTCCCTGCTTTTGGCCCTGCAGAGCCTTTTGGCCATTTCAAGTTAGAGCCTTAGGGTTTAATTATTAGTATGACAAGCAGATCTTTCACAGAGGTGAAGGGGGAGTGCAGAGGTGAAGTGGCTGGAGACATCCTGCCTCAATAGGGCACAGGCAGCAATAACGCTTTCCCACGTTTCCCAGCTTAGCTGACTACGCTTTCACAAAACAGCTGGCTGGGAGCCCAGGTGACCCATGGTCCTGATCATACCCCTCAATCTCCCAGCTCTCTTTGGAGGGTGCAAAGCTGCTTTTGGTCCAGGGGCCCCACTGTGATCTGGACATAGGAGCACTTAGACTATATGCAAGAACACTGTGGGGAGCAATAGGTAGCTTTTTATGCGCAAACATCCATGTGTACACACACACACACACACGTGCTCCCTGGGGCAGAAATCTCTCTAAGCTCTTCTGACCTCTTAGTGCACCTTTCCATTTTGATCCTTCTGAAGTCCAAGACTTATGCTTTAGGTTTTGGCACAAGATGAGAAACAAAATAATCAACATCATTAGTAGGCAACTCTCCCCTGTGTCCCCTACCCTCATGCCATTTACATGCTACTCGCCCTTGTAATATTACTGTATGTATCAGACAAAACCCCACTATTTCATTGCCTTAAACAGGAAAATGTTTTCAACTCCCCTGTGCGTTCTTGCCTAGTTCATGGCTTGATTTAATTTTACAAGGCAAGAGCTGGAACAATTATCTGATTCTTCATGTACAGCAGGCTTTCAGTGGTCATTTCTGAAGTTTTACTGGTTCGTAACCTCTGTAATCAGAAGACCCAGTTAAAAAAAAAGAAACTAAGTGAACAGGCAGGAATCTGTTCATATTATCCTTTCCTAGCTGTCCAGGCTTTCATCCTCTTTTCTCCCACACATGCCCTTATTGCTCTGCTACTCACCCACCAATGAGGGTCTGTCAATGGCAGTGAGAGGTCAACATCAAAGCACTTTTACAGCTAGCAGCTTGCAGCTAATGCTGGCATTATGGAGAGAAATAGAGAGAGAGAGAGAGAGAAGCATAGGGATTGAATGAATGGCCCTCTCATATAGAAAGAGACCGAAGAATAGAACAAAACCTCCTATTCTCCCACTCTTTATAATACTCCTGGGCCGAGTGTGCGTATGTGGTACACAGCTGAGTTTGAACTGCATTAGCACTCTTTCAGTTTACAAACAAGAGGCCTAATTTAGAAGAAAAATCTCCTATCTGATTATTTCTTTGTGTTCACCCATGTGGTAAAAAATATCTGTACAGAGAAGGGAGGGGGGCTACAGAGGTGGCTTATTAACTTCTTTGGCTGTATCATGATTGTGAAGGGCAATTGGGAGATCATTGTTCATCCATAATTTTCAGACTGAAGGAAAAAAGTAGTAAGACAGTCCCTCAAAAAAAAAAAAGACTTCAATATGAATTACTGTTTTTCTGAAGAGGGAGATGGAAAGACTGTGGGTCAGTCCCAGACCAACTGTATTACTGATGCTAGTCTTACCCCCTGCCCACACAAAAACCCAGGAATTATTTTTGTCCTATGCAACTGGCATTGAGATTGGATGTCTTCCTATAAAGATGTTATGGCCTTGGTTTAGTGAATTTCACAATTGGATGAAATTACCACCTCATGCTAGGTAGATAATTGTAATCATCTCTCCTGGCTCACCAATCTATAATTCTGAGGCGGGGAGGAACAGGAATCGAAGCTTGTATGACTGCAAAGTTCTTACCCAGAGAATCTAGCAGCAGGCTTAGGGATGAATATTGTTTCCAGGACCGACAATGAGTATTATTGGGTTTTTCTCCCTTCTCTGGAGTCTGGGACATACCATCCTGCTAGCAGTATCTGGGTACATAATTTAACAAATTTCCAGCTCCTATGGGGAAATTCAGTTTTGGCAACATCTTTGATCTCTTCTGCGCTTTTCTAGTGTCATATTGATGTTACAGTATTTCTCTTTTACTACACACCTTACTCTTGTAATAAGGAGTCTCAGGAAAAAAGGTGCAAAAAGAAGTTACACTTATTTCACATCTCTGCAAACTATACTATTCCTAAAAGACTGAATGTGATCTGCTTGAAGCGGCCAAATGAAGACCTATAGGGCCTCTGGGGGAGAGAAAGGCAGCTTGAAAGAAATACTGGGAAGAAGGTCACTTGGGTTCTCACTTCCACTAATGCCTGAGGTTGTCTCAGTTGCCATTGAAGGAGACAGCTGGATACACCATCAGCGTACATCAACGCAGTGTAACACCTCCAGACCCAAGTTCTCTTGAAATCAGGGATTTCTGACAGCAAGTGCTAAGGCATGGATACGGACCAGCTAACTAGTTTTACATCCATAACTGGGACTTATGTCTACCCATGCAGTAGAGAGAGAGATATATATATATATATATAAAAAAATGCATTGTCCTAGCTAAAACAGTCTTTACTCCGCACAGATTTACATCGGGGTAGCTACAGAGATAAAAGAAGAAGGGATACAAGTGAAAAATCTTAGTGACTTTGAAAGTTTCACTATGTTTTTCCTCCTTGAATTTAGGAAGCAGAGATCACAGAATGGCTGGAAAAATTCACAAGTGATAGACGCAGAAAAAAAACCCTGATCTTGGAGACTAACCTGAAGAAAGTATCAGTGATCTTCGAAAACAGCTGGATTGGTTTAGGGGAGTCTGTGTTTGCTGGGGGATTTAAACTCTCTCTGTTTTCAGAGACAGACCCTCCAAGTTTGACATGTAATGAATACTAAGACTTGCCTTTCAAGCATAAATATGGCAGAGATCTTAACCATGCTAGTATCCACTACTTACTGCTTAAAAAAAATTCACCAAGACAAAAAAAAAAAGTAAACTGTAGCATAAATACGTCTGTGGCATGTAACTGCAGGAGATGCCTTGAATGCCTTTTGAATACTAATGCTTTTGTAATTTATTACAGATTTTTTCACGTTGAGTTTTGTAAGTATTATTTTGTATATTTTTGAATCAGAAATCAGCATAATCAGCATTAGACACATCCATTCAATTTTTTTCCCTGTATGTTCTAACAGGACAATATGGAACAGGGTACTGCTCTTGCACAAAGGCCTCTAGTTTTTTATATCGTTCAAGATAATGAATGTGCAACTTAGCTTGTTATATGCTGATTTATTTTCAACAGAAAGCACTCTCAGTAACCTCAGAGAACTGTGTTCCAACCATGTTGGGTAAATGGGAGAACTGCAAGTCCAGAAATCAATGAACCAAAGACTGCTGGATCAAAATTGGTGTTAATTGGTGGATAAAAGAATGACGACACAGTATCTCCCACCTGCCCTTTCTGGGAGTGCAAAACACCTGTCCCTAGGCTATAAACTGAAAAGGGCTGAAAGGATTAATTATATTACAGTCCTTTGGGGGTAACTGTATTGACTCGTTGAGCTCAGTAGAAGAAAAGGAGACAAAGGATATCATTATTATTACTACTACTGTTTTGCACACTCAATTGAGGGTAAGCCTGACTATATAAATCTACTGTTTTCAAGTCTTTGCCATGACATTGATCTGTTTTGAAAATCCACATAGGAGCAGTGAGAAGCAGTTTAAGCATGAAGTAGTTTTGGGAGCCAGTATACCAACTCAAAACTTTTATTTATCTTCTTGAAGATGGCTGTGATGGTTCATTAGTTAGTGCATATTCATAACTATAGACTGTTTCAGACAGAAAATAAGGACATAAATATCTAACCTTTGAAAAGGAACTCATTTACTGGAAATCCAACTTTATGAACTAAGGTTATAAATAACTTTGATGTACTGCAATCAGCATAGCATAATGAGATCACATGAATGGCTGAGTCGTCTTTAACCTTTGATTGTTTAAAAGTGCAGATATTCATTTGTACTAAGGATTAGTGGCGATGAACACTGAAATGAAGCTGAGTATCATCAGGCACAGGCTTGTATAGAACATGCCCCTGAAGTGAAAGTAGTCCCCTGCCCTCCGGTTTCTACCCCCAAGATTTCTTTCATTCATGGTAATTCAGTTGTAGTCTGTCAAAACACTGAAAGCGACATATATTTCAAATTTATCTGTAGGGATTTCGTAACGCTAGAACAGGGCTTTTTCACTTTGCCAAAAGATATCTCCTGAGAGAGGTCTGTTCATGTTACACACTTTTTAAGCAATTGTATTAAAATGCCATGTGTAAAATACATTTTTAAAGTTTATTCTCCCACGCAAAAATATCTGCTGCATAGTAGATGCATATTAGCGTGATACACAGAGAAAATTAGAAAGTTTCATCTTTACAGCGTCCTTCCTTGACATTGTTCTTGCAATTCCAATTCTCTAGCAAAAGATGCCTCTTAGTAACTGAGGGGGGATAATTCTTACTGATACTTTTTGGTTAATCAATTGTCTAAGCAGACAATTTAAAGATTATTTCATTGCAATGTTTCCTAGTAACGGATAGCACTTCCAGCTTTCTGAAGACTTCCAGCCATCTCACAACAAGTGGGACTTCACATGTACCAGTGAAGTAAACCACTTACTCCTGTATCATTAAACCCTTAATAAATAAAGAAGTTGAATCATAGGATAGTTATGTAACCTGTCCAAAAATTACAGGAGAAGAAAGAGCAAAAAGACCAAAGATCATAAATGTCCCAAACATGCTCTTCAACGAGAACACATGCAGGGTCACACATGCCAAATACTGTCACTTTGCACAGCTTTACTCCTCTGGATCTGAAAGCATTTCCTAATTTTGCAGGCTACTGCAATATAGTTTACTGACCAACTTCACGATGAAACAACTTCATTTTCAAAATTACTGATTTTTGTGGGAAAATAAGCAACTGTCCCACCCCAAAATACAGCAAAAAATCAAGAGAGATACAGAAAACATTCTTGACCAATCATTCTTTTATACAAAAAAAATGAAGATGGGTTTTCTTCTCTAGTTCTGCTCACTTTCCTTAATACTTTGTGCTCAGGATTTGAACCCTATTCTTGAGAGACGAAAAGCTTCTTCAGTATTTAAGGATATTAAAACTAGCCAGTGCATGCTGCAAACATTGAATTTTTTGTCCGTTAGGACCATTAGGAACACCTGCCTATTCCAGGAGGGATGTCAGAAAACGTGTCCAGGCAGAAACACAAATTGAGAAAACGTCTGCGGCAGCATACAAAATAACCACAACAGGATAAATAATAAAATATTTACCATGACACAGTAAGTCTCCCTCACCATGGCAGTGTAGGGCAGCCTCTCCGACAACATACTTCCAGCATTAAGTCATGGAAGTGGTGTCAGAAAATGGTTTATTGTAAGTTACGGCCTGGATTGCCATATATCCACTACACCTCCAGGAATCTGAACTCTGAAGTCATTTAGAGGTAGGGTTACATCTAGAAGAAAGGATATCTTCCCTGGGAGATAAAACAATACAGCACTTCTATGCTTTACAGATGTAGCAAGAGGAAAAAAACATTGGAAACGGACATCAAGCTGGAGGAAACTTTTCTGAAACCAGAATGCTTTTTCCAGAAAAGTCAATTAAAAAGGCTTGTTTCTTGAGCATTAATACTAACCCTGCCCCTCCTTTGGCCCTTAAACTGTAATGCAGAGTCTGTTTCTGATTTTAACTTAATCTGCTCTTATCACTTTGATTGAAATACGCAAAATCTTTGCCATCTATTTGATCACCACGGTGTGTGCTATAGCTTGCACAGAACATGCCAGCATGAATAATGTCAATAAACAGTCAAATCACACAACCACTTTTGTAGCAGTATTCCATTACTCTGAATACCTTTCCCAGGCCTTTCTTCTGCTGCTGCTGCTGACTGCAGAATTTGGGGGACCCAAAATAGCAGCTATTCCTAACCTTTATCTGAATTGCCCCAGCAGCAGTGCCCCACCAGCATTACATTTGAACAAACTGAAAGGCCACATTCCATTTAAGGGTTAATAAATTAATGCCATGGAGCAGCGAGAGCCAAATTAATATTTTCAAAGTTAGAAATTTTGATGTTCTTTTTAAAATAGAAAATGTCAATTTTTTTTACCCAGAGGGGGGATTTCATTCACAAGTAACCTCTCTCTTCCTTTTCTTTCAAATCTTCCTAGCTTTGATAAAGCTGATTGTTGACTGAAGAAGGTAAAACACGCCATGCTTATCCTTAGATACACCTCTAAATATTAAGTAGGACCCCTGTGGCACAGTTGTATATCATTGTCCTCTCTTACAGTATGCATGGAAAGACTGAGTGATTTCCTCAAAATTACACAGGCTATTGGCATCAAAACTTTTAGACAAATCCAAAATTGCCATGTTAAGCTGCACCCCATTTTTCTGGAACAAAGCCACTATGCATAATTTTCCCTGAGGAAATAAATTACAATTAAATAAAAATTGAATGAATGAGGGAAGAGAAGCCTAAATATTAAACTATATGTGTTGGAAGAGAATACAAATTTTTGGCTGATTCCACCGTGTCTATAAATTACAGCATAACGTAATGTATCATGTCTCAGATACAAGAACAGCATTGAAAAGAATAATTTAGTTTCTTATACACAGTTAATGATGAATTACCATTTACATGTTTCATCATTCACTAGTACATATGGCTATAATTCAGGAATCGTGACAGTACAAAATCTATTACTCTAACAAAAGATTTGTATCAGACAATTATCTTGATGGTTCCTGTCTTGTTCTTGGAGTAGCAGTGTATTCAAAGAGCTCTGTGAGTTATCTGCCAGCTCTGGAAGTTCTTAGATACCAGTGAGCCTCCCTCCTCAATCGTAAAAATGTAGAAGAAAAACTAATGTTATTTTTATGTGTAACTTAAGAATGCTCACATTCCCCTTTCTCTCTGTTCAGAAAGGCTGCAGTAAACCACTCATCTAGCCTATTCTTTCTGTTCTTTTAAGAGGATTCCATGGGCTGCATTTTTACCTGTGTTTTTCTTCAACTTTTATGTGTTATCCAGTCAGTTTCTGAGGACCTGGCAATTCTTCTTCTCTGCACAAAGTAACCGACCTGTTTTTCCAAAAGCATACTACATTATGATGTTCCAAACTGGACTCTGAAGGTCACTAATTCACAATTTAATGTTGTATGGGTTAGTCATTTTTTATTCCCCATACTTTATGTATAACTATAAACGAAAAGAAACCTTCAAATGAACTCTTTAATCCCTGAATATGATGCATATATTCATAAAGGCCTGTATCAAAAGCCATTTCTTTCAGTAGAATACAAGTAAATATGTTATACACCATAGGGACAGGGAATAAAGCCGTGAAATATTCTAATCCTGAATTAACTATTGACTCATCGTGCAAGCTTTCCCATGCCATTTAGCCTCCATAAATCTAGCTATGAGACTTCAATGAACACAAAACAAATTATGCCCAAATCCAACTGGGCCTATCTGGTTTCTGTCATGGTTTGACATCACCTGCTTCATTTTATAGCTCAACTCGCATTAGCAATCCATATCCAAACTCATGCAATCTCATCTGTGCTACAAAGTCCACAGAGAGAAGACCCATCTCTTTATTTAGGTTTTTCAATAACTTGGTGAAGCTCTTCCTGGGCATAAATCTTCCCTCAATACCAACATACATCTCGTTATTTTGATCCTCCACCCTGCTCCATAAGGAAGAGATGAAGTATTTTTGAATGTGGTCTCAACCTCCATTTAGTCAAAAAGTTTGCTTCTTGGACCAAGTATGAGAATCAAATGTATTTATTGACATTGTCTCTTATTTCCAGTGTCTTATCTCAGACTTTTTCAGTGAGTCTGTCAGATTCCTTGATTAAATCATATGCCTCAGCTTTGAGCCTGTTTTTCCCTCAGTTGACATCTCACCCTAAATACAAGCTTCTGCTTAGGGCTACCTCTTCCTCATTCAACCTGTCAATCCTACATTTATCAAAACCCAAGATGTGGATATCCTTTTAACCTATTTATCCACATTAGATAATTCTTGACTTCTCCCCAGGGAATATTTCTGGGAAGCTTTCCACTCTTTTGTCTGCTTATTAGGCTTCAAGGTTGTCGCATTTACGCAATTCATTTGTAGTTTCATTTTTTCAGGAAATGACAATTCATTTGTTGAGTTCCAACTCAGTTAAGACAATGTCCACAGGATTCGAAAGCTTTCCTGCACACAGTACTGAGGCTCCATCTGTGAAGAGAGTTTGACAGTTCTTTCCTGTAGCTGAAGATTCTGCCTTTCCAACAACAGGCTTGACTCCCTTCTGACTCAATTTTACTTCTGTTATTGTACTTTACCACTTTCAACAGATTGACAGTCAACTGATGATGGGAGAATTGGGACCTTTGTAAATGCCTAGATCTGGAGACAATCTCTACAGTCTTGGCCACAATATAATACTTAGAAAAACACATTAAAACATCAGGTGGGCATGAATACAGACACTGGAATCAGACCACCATAGCTGAAAAAAAAAAAAAGTTGAAATTACTCTCCTTTTACTGTTCGTGTAGTTAAGCACACTGGGAAAAGATGCAGAAAGTTTTGACCATCATCCCCCCCTCTCCCCTATTATCATGGCTTTTCTGCTCTGCCATTGGAAACAGAATGATAACCTTGGATTAAGCCATCCCCTAATGCAAATCCAAACTGGATCCAGTTGAGGTCTCAGCCTACCTATCAAATATGCACAGATACAATTAGTAATCCTACTGAATATGATTTAACCTGATTTTTCCATTAGACAATCTTACAGAGTGAAATCAGTGAAGAAGGGGTGCATTTATCTAAGGAATAACTATGCTGGTTCTGAGGATATCACATGCATTGCATCAGGAATAAAACTGTGCAAAGGTGTTTTGCCACAAAAGTTTTCCTTCCTGTCTGGAAGTGTCTGGAGCCCTATCAGTCTTTCATATAGCATATTACATTCCCAGGATACATCGATGTGTCACACTGTAAAAATAGTCCCAAAAGAAGCTTCACTGTAAACTTTACCGTGTTATAGACACATAAGTAAAAAAAAAAATAAAAAGAGCTTTTTGGATCCATACATTTTAACATGTAACTGTACCTTTCTCACCTGAACTTGCATACAGAGCTATGATAAGCAGTTCAAACAAGCTATTTGTACACAAGCTATTGCATACAGCGCCTGTTAAAATGATGTTTAATATATTGATAAAATATAAATTAGAATTAACTATGGAACAAAGTAGGAAGTTTTAAGAAAGTGAGCAGGAAAATAGGATTAGAAGGTGAAGTCCAGACTCAGGAAAAGGTTACAGCCTGTTAAGTGATAGGCAGTCACGGTCATGTGCTGAGTTAGCCCCGGTCACTCTCGTAAAGAGCACACACGTACACAGTTATCACAGATCAGCAGCAGTAACTTGTAGAAGCTGAGTCTTAATCCCCAAACAAATATGTCCATCATGCTAAATGGAAGTAGGTATGTGCCAGTATGCTTCTGTGATTTTAAAAATTCATTTGAAAGACTAAAAATAGCTTCTAGAGTACATTAAAAAAATGTGTTTCTATGTTGTTCTTTGTGACACCCGTTACTTCACTTGCAAGAATGTTGCAACACCGTCCATCTTTATGATATTATAGACCACAGAAAACACATGGGGAAGACTGATTCTCTTTACATGAAAACTTCTCTGCACCCATCTGGCAATATAAATAAAGCTTACTAGTGAACATAGATGACACTCAACTCCAGGCCCTTTACACTGCTAGACTGATGCAAAGCAAGAAGCCAGTGTCTAGTGTTTGTCTGGCAAGAAGAAAATCTATTTTTGTTTATAAAACCTTGTGGTAGATTGTTAGAATAAAAAAACCCCAAACCCCCAGATACTTGTGCCTATTGGAGGAGAGCAAGCTGAAATAGTGCTGAAGACTGTTGAATCTTCCAGGACATTAATAACCAAGAACCACTAGAAATAACCATGGTAACAAACAGTAGCTAAGTACAGTACAATCACCCTGATTACCATAGAATTAGCACAAAACAAATGTTTATTTTTCCTAAATACGTGTATTATGATGATGATGATAGTGTTAGTAACTACCCCAAATTACAGAGTATTTGCCCAAAATGCCAATGGCGTTGCATTAAATGCTTTGCTCTGCACTTATTTTCAGACTTGCTTGTAGTAATTTGTGTACGAAGTGTATTTATAACAGATTCTTTCCTCACTCTTTCTCCCACCCAGTCCCCCCTCCCTGACTCTCCACCAGCTCCACTAATTTGAATATCAGTTGGATTCATTGATCACTTCACAGCTGACCGCAACACGTTTCTGACAGTAGTCATCGCACCATCAACCTTTTTATAGGGCTCTCACCTAGTAGACAACACAGGCTTGATTTTAATTTACACTCAGGGATTGTGTACTCAGGGAATTATACTATAATAAATGAAAATATGAATTTAAACCAATAGACTATATGCAGGGTTGGGTTTAAGCACATTGAGGGAAAAAAGGTAGTGTGTTAAATGAAGTAGAAATGTTGGTAGCACAATGGGAGGGACTTCTGTTTGCTTTTCTTGAGCCCCTATGTGTCTAATCCCACTTCTTGGCTTAATTCATCCTGCAAATGATTCTAGGATGCCATCTGATTTCTCTGCTGAGCTTATCTCACTTCCACTGAGCCTCTGCTCATGCTTGCTGGATCCTGGTCAGCACGTCTGGGAAGTTAAAATGGCAAAATATCCTAGTCACTGTTTTGGCTGGGCTAGTTTATCTCCCCAAATGAACACAGCACTAGTCAAACAAGCACTGGGAATGATGGGCTAAGCTGTAACATTAAATCATATCTTTGGCTAAGATACTGGTCTTCACCATTTAGTTACTTCCTACCCATATCCCTGGATACTTGCTTTTGTTGCTTAAGTGTTATATTTTAAATCATGATCTGCTCCCTGCACATTGAGAGGAAAATAAATTATTCTTTTAAGGCAAGTAAGTTCTCTGATCCAGCTGAGACCTAGCACCACGGTTTTGCTGGTACACCCAAGACAAAGCACACTGTACAAGGATGGGAAGGAGTAGCTGGTGACAGAAGAAAGGAGGAACTTTGTAAGCCATCTTTCTTGCTAGAGGAGGAGTATTTTGGAACTGCCCCCTTACAGTTCTCTCCTAAAGATATCTTTTGGAAATGACTTAAGCTTCAGTATAAGAAAAATATTCTTGGGAATTGTGGGGACCACAAAGAAATTCTAGTAACACAGGTCTACTGGTTTATCAGTATACTAGGGCTGGTGTAACAGTTAATGTTTTTCCTTGTAAGTATGTTGGATGGTCCCATTACATTGCCAAGTGCAAAGAAATCCTCACTAGGAAAGAATCCAGCCCAAAGCCACATGTGGTTCTGCCATCTGGGACAATGAACACCAGATCAAGCAGGGATTGACACTGAAAGGATCCCGAAACTACAACTAGAGGACTGAGGCAAAGCTGTTGAGTCTGGCAACTAAGATCTAGAATGAGACTGTCACACTGATTGACAGACATTTGATGGACCTGATCCCCTTGTCACATTCACCTTATGTCAGTGGAACTGCATTAACTAAAACATAATGACTCCAAATTTATACTGGTGCCAGTGAGAAGGAAAAAAAAAAACCCCACAACAAAACCGGTTTTATATGCACAGCCTAGGGAAATGGTCAGTTGGTATAAGTGAAACTCTGCTGAAGTTAACAGAGCTAGTCTCGTTTACACCATCTGAGAGTATTTTACATGTATACATAGGGACATTACACAGCATATATTCTATAGTTTTCATTATTCAGTACACATTTCTCTGCAACAAAAGGACATACGTACACATACAGGCACATGCACAAGCAGATAAGAGTGCCATCATTAGACACATCCACTGTATGTATTAAAATTCCCAGAAAGTTGAAGTTAAAATCTAGTCACAGACTATCAGGCTCACATCAATGTGAGCCGTAATGACAGCTGGCACTCGGCTGTTTTCAAAACCCCCTTTTACAGTATACAGCACCATGCTTCGACACGCGATTGAAGTAATTAGCTGCCGAGCGGCTGAACGTACCCCGCAGAGCACTGGTGTCTCGTCTGACACATCTGGGCACAGAAAGTAATTGAAACAGCTGCTTCTACCCATATGGCAGCAAAAGCTGGTGGTAGAGAGCCTGCTGGCTAGGCTGTACCAACCTCAGACAAATTAGCCATCATTAATCCCAGAATCTGACCAGCATACACACAGCCACTAATCAAGACATCTGGGGGAGGGGTGCTGAGTGGGAGGGGGAGGGACGACTGCCAGGGAAGAAAGGGACCATTTAAGAGTATTCTTAATGGCAACAAAGTGTGAAAGAAAAAAACCCAAAAGCCTCATACTTTTTTTTAAAAAAAAAAAAAAAAAGCAGACCACCTCAGCCCTCCCTCACCAACACTTTTCTCAATCAGCTTCTCTAGGTGGCTTCGCCCACGCTGTTCATTAGAGGGCTGCTAAAATAGCAGCATTGCTTTCTGAAAGTGTCATACTGATAGATGCACGTGTCTGGCATCACACAAAGATTATAAATAGCGGCATGTAAGCTAAGAACCTGGGGTATTTTTACATTGTGGTGAATGCAGCAGTGAAGCTAACGCTGTAGGTGAAAACCAGTCCTATGCTTGTATGTAGGTACTTGAGGTGCACCCTCCTGTTCTGCAGGCCTGAGCATGGGGCAAGCAGACACATGTGGCTGTTCCCTTTCATGCCCGTAATACCATTCTTGGCTCTGAACTTTGTCACCTGCAGTGAAGTTGTGCAAAACCATGTAGCTCTTCTTGGCATTGTAAAATCCAGCGTGCAAGCGGGAGGACAGGGAAAACTTACACCTCATAACCACGGAAACAGACTGCCATGTAAGCAAGCAGTTTGTTTTGGGAGGAATGGATCATATGAAGCATGTGGTATTGTGTCTCATGTTCGGATTACTTTCTGTCTAATAAGGTGTGAGCCCTAATCTGAGTTTTTCCTGTTGCTGGGGTATTTATGCTGTCTCTCTGGATTCTCTGCAGCCTCTTTTTAATAGCTGAACTTCAATGCAGCCTTCATCTTCAGAAAGGTCACTGTTTTGCAGGGTTTTTTTCCTACCCATCCACCTGTGTTTCCCAAACTTACAGGAACACAGCACCCAAGATCTCTGCCCCAATATCACATGTTGAATGGTTGAAATTAACCAGCTGATTTGAGAGTTACTGAGGGAACAGGCATCCCACTGACTGCATACGCCATGCTGCTTCGGATGCAATGCTAAAAGACCTTTGAATGATGCCAAGTGCATATACATTAGCATTTTAGTTGGTTTTGGGAGTGTGCTTCTGATTAATCCTCCGTACTGTGCTTTGGCTTGAATTGTGGAATGGTCTGGGCTGCTTTAGATTCATCCACTCCTCTTGGATGAATCTAAAGCAGCAGATACATGCCACGAGTGCACCTACTGCACTCCAGCTGCTAATGGGACTAGAAAAAGCCAAGCCTAAAGCAGCCCCTCAAAACCAGAATAGTGTGGATGCCAAGTCCTCACTGTTTTGCTTGACAGACCACTCCTACCTGACTACTTGCTAACACACGTCATCTCCAACAGCATAACACTCTGGTGGCATAATAGTGTGAGCACAACAATTGTGTGTATCACTCCGCTGTTACCATACTTACTCTGAGGCAACCGAAAGACTTATTCACAAACTGGTTATATGCTGCAAGCAAGCTCTTGGCACTGCTGCTCTTCTGTTTCTGTTTTAGCTGTTCTCTGCACTGATTCGGTAGTACAAAGTGGGATCACTTGCATGTGGTCCTATGGTGTCCAAGAAGCAGCACATTCTAAATACTTTTGGGACCACACTGGGACAAATAGTGCTGCTGTTTGCTTTAAAGGAACTATGTTCCTGCTCCCAGCCCCCAACTCTTCAGCTTTCAGATCCAGAGATATAAAACAGGTTATTTTGCAGGGGGGAAATCCCACAATCAAAGTGGGAGAGGAGATTATAATCAGTGAATTGCATTGTACCCAAACACCTTGCAGGCTTGCAAAGCAGGCTCTGTCTGGCTCCTCTAGCGCTTCATTATGATCTCAATGCTGCACACCTCACTTTGCCCATGAGTGATGAAGAGTTTAAAACCACTTATGTCTTGCAGTGGAAGGAGAGATTCTGCCTGGATACTCAGCGAAAATTAAGTAACAGGTGCGAGGTTATCTGATGTTAGTGACCTCTCTCCTCTGCTCACATCTTGCCCTGTCCCTCCAAGCCTGACTGTTCTTTGAAATCTGCTTTGTGAACCAAGTACAATTCCTTACATAGATTTGGAAAATTTGGGTGCTTCTGTGAAATAAGTAAACATGCAATGTCTTTCCCCATTTGGAAATTAATTCTTATTGATATGCTGCTTTATGATTGTTTGGATGAAAGATGCCATGTAAGTGCAAAAGTCTGTATTACATCACACCACATTATGGCTTCACTGGAGGCTCATCTAAAGGAAGATGAGTTACGAGACAGCAATTGCACTGGTAATTAACAGAGTAAAAGAAGTTATGGAAAGCATATGAAAGACAAACATGATTTCTTTAAAAGTGTTTTCTCAAATGTTGTTCTCTCTAGTAATATGCTGTGGTTCCCTTGACATCCTATTCCTGGTTTATTTATTGTTTTAAACAAACCTGTGTTACATAAGAAAAGTTTCTATCTGGAAAGCTCTCCTGACAGCACATGTCTATGGTAACAAAACAGGCCTGTAAACTCCAGCACATTGAAAAAATAGTAAAAGCAACGTGACAATTTTGGCTGCTTGTAGCATCAATGCACGGGTTCTGTCTTGCCTGGCTTCTAACACACTGCTGAAGACATACGGCTTTGTGGGATGTGCCTGGTTAGAAGTAGAGGAGAGCAAGGTGGCCCCTTGTGATTTGTTTACGAGAATGTTGCTTCCATCAATCTACGTCTGTGAGGGATGGAAGTATGGTGTTAATGCTTCCCTTGACACATGGATCAGGTAACATTGCCAAAACATATCCCTCCCTTTCAGACATTCCACAGCTTCTGGATCGTGAAGGCAGATGTAAGCTGTGTCTTCTATCGAGGCATCTGCAATGTGGTCTTTTCTTTGGTTACAAATTCACTTTTTTTTTTTTTTGATTGCTTGGCTGGCAGGCTAAGCCACTCTTTTTCATCGAGAAGACTGTAAGAAAAGTCACAGGCTGCAATTTTTCTTCCAAATGCTGCTGGTTATTTGCTCTCCATTTCCTTTATTCTATGCAGTTTTATTTCTGTAGTTGGGCATTACAAATATTCTGCAATAATTTTGTTTCAGCAGTATAAAATTGTGGGTGTTTTCCAAGGACTGTATGGAACATTTTCTTTCATTTTTTTCAGGACTACTTCACAAGCTTTTGCAGATATACATTTTCTTTTATGTGTTGATAACTCAGTCTGATACATTAGCATAACTATGCACTAGTTGATCCACCACCGAAACACCTGGAGTGGTAGCCACTTCACTAACTCCCTATCAAATATCCTGATACAGCACTTCCCCTGGGATACATCCTAAACTAAGTGAGGAAATGACTCACTGATCATCAGGCCTTATAGTTTGACATGTTTAGGTGTCCTGGCTAAGCACTTGGAAGTAAATGAGATTTCTGTAATTTGGTGAATCAGCACAAGAAAAAACAGAACAAAAACCACTCAGAGGTAAATTAACAATGCACTTTGAACTGAACAGTTGAAACAGTTTCAAATGCTGGAACTAGCATTTAGATATTTAACTTTTTTGGAGGATGTTTTGCAGTTCAAACAAGTTGACAACATTGAAACAAATTAACTACATGTTACTATAACCTGAGTCTATAATCTTTTGTGAGGAAGTTTTGCTGAAAACTTCTTCTCCTTTGACAAAGGAATTTGCATGAAACGAACAGAGGTGGGTGCAGGAACAGAGCAAAACAGAATTTGATTGCTATAATCCTGAAGTCTGTGGAAAATGCGTGTGTGAAATGACACATTCAGACCAGTAGGAGATAGGGTGATGCTATGAGAACTACCCAAAGAGATATTCCCTGTGGCTGCCCTGGGTAAGTGATGAGTAAGGTACAAAGAGTACTTTGGAAAGAAGCTTGACAAAATTCAGGGAATGAATACTTTAACCAGCAGGAGAACTTTTAGCCTGTTGGACAGTCTCTGACAACTAAGTTCAGTTCTTTGAGACATTTAAAATCAGACTTAAAAATATCCCAAACCTTGGTGGGAAATAGGGTTCTAGGTATGGAACAGTCCTGAAACTGGAGAGAAAAACTTGGCACATTTGCACTGATTTTGCCTCTTTAATTTCTGTCATTGAGAAGGGTCATAGATTGGTTCAGAAAAAGGAATGCCTTTTGCTTTTTCCATGGCAGCTGGACACTCCAATTATCAACTCACATTACTTATCTTTGCAAAAAAAGTGGAAGAGCATTTTTTCCTGGCCAAGACCGTGAGAAAGGAAATGTGTGTTTCTCCTTTTAAAGGAGGGAATTTTGGGAAGTATGGATCTGAATGGTTGTCTTTTAGCAGTGACAATAAATACTCACCATATGTGAGCACCTGCAAGGCTGCATTGGTAAACATTTAACAAAGGGACCTCTTCCCCCCCCCCCCCCCCCCCCTCCCCCCCCCCTCCTTTCT
>WAAD01030686.1:2225-13378 GCA_013389945.1 Fregata magnificens
CGATACAACATAGCTTCTGTTTTTTGGGTTGGAGGTGAATAATGTGATCAAATGAGGAAGGTGTAGAGTTGTCTAATCCATCCCCTGTCACCACATAACTTTCCCAGTATATACTTGAATGCCTTGTCTGGTCCAGTTAATACAGCCATTAATTAGAAGACACTCATTTGTGCCTTGAGTTGTAACTAATACAAGCTAATTTGATAAAACTGGGAAAAGAGAATGTTGTATTTTGCTTGATTTTATGGGGGGGGTGGGGTGGTGTGAGATAGATTTTTGTAACTAAATTAATGACAGAATACAGGCATAACCCAAATGATGGTCATGTCTGAATGCTTCCAAATTTAGGGGAGCTAGTTCCAAGTTTTCTGGGTGGCCTTTAAAATATCCAAATTTCCAAATGTAGATCTGATGAACTTTAAAGAAGATTCAGTTCAGGTGCAGAGCTGAACTTTATGCTTTGGGCTCATCTCTTGGGCAATTAAATGTAGCGTAATAACATCCTACAGTGAGTGTTTGCATATATTAGCTAAAATGTTAGCAACAACTAGGGTGATGAGATGGAAAATTACCATTGACTACACGTTACAACTAGCTTTTGGTTATATTCTTTAACCTGTTTTACTGCCTCTTCTGGAGCTGTAAGAGTAAACATCTGCTTAAAAAGGCAATAAAAAATGAACATGAAATTGTGTCAAATTCAGGAGTGTCACCGGGGGGACCTTAGAAAAATACATTTTTCTCATCTATCTAGTTTTCCAGGAAATGACAAGCTAGCATATGCTTTCAATTTTTGAGGTCAAAGTTATAATTTTTGTTCGCTAAGTTACATAGGAGAAAACTTTGAGGAATCTTTCATATTGCCAAATATGTAAAGGGCAGCAATGGAAGAAGAAAACAGAGCTGTGGAACAAAGTAGTTCATGCGCGGAAGAGAGATTTATCTTGGCTCAGTAGAGCCATATATAAACTTTCTTTTTGCTGGTGACTTCAGAGTAGACTACATAAGAGAGGCAGTTAATTTCTGGCTTTGAACTACATCTCTTATTTAAATGCGTTCTTTTAAATTTTTAAACAAGAGTCAATGAATTAAAACAATAGTGGATATTTGTCTGGGTATAAGCTAATGGTATTCATTTGCTTATAAAATTCTTGTGTTTCAGAAATTACAGCTCTTAGAAACGTATGTGGTTTTATGTTTGATTTCTCCAAGAGCCAGTCTCTTAGGGTTGCATTTATGAAAATGTAGTAAAAGGCTCTTATTAAGAGTATAGATGGGTTCCTGTTCTGTGGGTAAATACGTATGGTCTGAAGACCTGCCACGACTGAAATCAAAGGCAAAATATCCAGTGATTTCATAGAACTTGGAATTAATCTACCTTCATATATATCTTGCTTTATATTTGTGTTTTCAAGTGAAGGACTAAGAGGGGAAAAAAAACACCCACTAGATAGAAATTTTCAGTTGTCATATTTTATGGATTTAAACTTCTCATGTTGTAGCACTTGAGCGTATTGATGTGACATTATTTAGCTGTGGCTTAGAAATGTACTTTCATCGTGTAACTGACAGTTGGTTAGAAACTGGCTGTAATAGTTTCCCTGTATTTATAGTAGTAATAAAGCAGATCACATAAACACAAGTGGCTTTCACACTAGGAATAAGTAAAATCATCTGAAGTTAATTTTAAGTGTATCAACAGGAGAACGCTTGCCAGCTTTTGAGTGACCCGTTACTTTTACTGTTTCTTTCTGGGGGAATTTGCGGGGAGGAGGGAGACTTTTTATAATTACGGTGTAATAAAAGATGCATTATATATTACATCACAGTGCATAAAAGTCAAATGTATAGGTCACCTTAAGGCATACATTACAGAATTATGTATAGTGCATGATTATTATAATGTGAAAAGACAAGTTGTTATCGTTTTCCATGTTGTTTTGCAGCAAGCTGTGACCTTTTTTTCTGTTGTGTTAAAAGCAGATAATGGCAGTTGAAACAACCTACTCCCTATTCTAAACCAGATAAGAATTGCATTATTTTGTGATTAAATGGAAACCAGAACAACTACTGAAGGGGCTTCAAGCAGCTAGACTGTGCTATTCTAGAATAATGATTTTTTCCTTAACATATTTAGAAGTCTGCTGCTTTTTCTAGATTCTGGTCAGCTAGAACAGCAACTTGAGGAGGCCAGCACTGCAAGGCGGGAGTTGGATGATGCTTCCAGACAAATAAAGGCTTTTGAGAAACAGGTCAGAACGCTGAAGCAAGAGAGGGAAGATCTTAATAAGGTAAAAGCATTTTGTCAGCAACTCTTCTAAACCCTAAAGACAATTTTATTTTCATTCATTTTGCTTGAAATAACTTTCAAGTGTAAAATTAAAGAGCAGACAACAAATACGTAGCGTGACCTGCTTTGCATTCTGCCTCTTTTTTGAAGACAAGGACATTATTTAACGCGTTGTATGTATGACTGCTGGGTGGTCCTAGGTGACTGCTTCCAGATAGCACACAACTCCATGATCCAAATTGCATGGTGGCTGCAAAGAAGGTTTTATAGCTTCAGATTAAGGTGATAATGATAGTGGTTAGAAGACAGAGTAGAGAAGAACTATTCCAGACAATGAATTTAATCTGAAGTATGGGTGAGACTGTAGCAGGGAAAAAATGTTAAGAATATGGTATTAAGGCTGTGTCACAGAAGTGTTTCCAGACGAGAGATGTGAAAAATTGCCCAAATATGAAGATTGAAAAGTAATTTGAAATAACTACAGTAAAGAATACCGGGTTTTATTTCTTCTTCTCTGTCTCCCTGATTCCTTGTTTTCTTATTTATAACATACTGTCTTTCATGGCTCTTTTTTGTATTCATGGTTAAATCAACTTCAACTTGAAAATGTAATCGGGTGTGAAATACATTAGCCTGTTTCTCATCATGATTATATTGGACCAGTATTTTAGAGTCCACACTGGATGTTGATGTGCCAGCTGTATTTAACACTCTTTTAACCCTTAAGGCTCTTAAAACCTTGAGAGCTGCTAGTTTGTCCAAGCAAGACCATTTCTCTTCTAAAACAACTTGTAGTGATTAGGACCTTTTTTTAACAACCTTAGAAAATGCTTTTGAATTTGTACAGATGTCAACAGTGCCAAATATTAACTCTTCCTGCCACTCGCCATTCTATCCTTAGACTCGCTTTTCCTTGCTTCTTTGTTCTGCTCCGGTTTGGCTGAACATCATTAAACCACTTAAACTGTTGTGGTCCCTCATTGGTAGTGTAGTAGCACAGATCTAGGACACAGCAAGCTTTGTGAAGGTATTGTGCTGTAGAGTTAGCACAGCACTAGCAGTGTTATTTCATGTGGGATCTTTTAAAAGAATAGTTATCATATATTGCTGTTAATCACTACAGTGTTTTGTTGTCTGAAACTTTCTGTAATATTTGATATTATGGTACAGTGTGTGGAAATCATACTCCCCATTGCAGGTCAGTTTTCAAAAGCTTCTAAAGTAGAAATTTTCATTGAGCAGAGTTTTCCATTCAATTAATGCAAAAACTTTGTTTAATCATGTAGCAGTTGAGATAAGTACTATTCTTTCTATTTCTTTAAGTAGTTCTTGAAAAACTACACTAATGACATTTTTAATTAAGAAGGCAAGGTGTTTTTATATTTTAATGCAAGTGCTTGAAAGCCTTTGTGTTGAACCTATAATAATGGAGTAAATTCCAACTTGGTTTACATTTATGCAGTTTTGCTAACTTTAGTAGCATAAAACCTGGCCTCCCTCTTTATTTATAGAGGCATACAATCTGTATTGTAGATGCACTGGTGAAAAGAAATTAATATCTAGTTTCTGTTCACTTTGGAGAAGGTGTTAGATGCGCATCCAAAGAGAGAATTGGCCTTGCAGCTTTCTAGGTTTATTACTTAATTCTTTTTTTAAACTGTAGGAACTGGCAGAGTCTAGTGACAGATTAAAATCCCAAGCCAAAGAGCTGAAAGATGCACACAGCCAGCGGAAATTGGCAATGCAGGAGTTCTCAGAGATGAACGAGCGGCTGACAGACTTGCACTCTCAAAAACAAAAGCTTGCCCGCCAGCTCCGAGATAAGGAGGAAGAAATGGAAGTGGTGATGCAAAAAGTAGAAAGTTTAAGGCAAGAGTTACGCAGAACAGAGAGACTTAAAAAAGAAGTAAGTGGTGAGAAGACTGTTTAGAATATGCAAGTTTTTCTGACAAAGTAGTTTTTTTATGTTATCTGTAAATCTTTAACTCTTTGTTGTTTCAAACAGTACTGATTTTGTTTTCTAAGAATTTGAAGTGTACAGTTTAGTGCTGAAGATTTATCTCTTACATCAAAAACCATCAGTAGATTTTGAAAAAAAAATACAAGAATCCTACCTATTAAAAACGTATGTACTTTTGTAGCTGGAAGTCCAAGCTGAAGCCGCAGCTGCTGAGGCATCCAAAGACAGGAAATTGCGAGAGAGGAGTGAACAGTACTCTAAACAGTTGGAAAGCGAAGTAGAAGGGCTAAAGGTTAGTCTGTTTTGATATTAACACCTGCAAACTTACTAGTCAACTAGGACTTCAATCTGTTTGATTGCTTTCAGATGTAGGACAAAAGGGCATTGTCAGTTTGTCACTTCAGTTGATGCTGAATATTAATGCAAGCATGCATTGCATTATTGTCCAGAAAAATGAACATTTGCCTAATGCACTTTTCAGGCCAGTGTGTTCACTGCTCACGGAAGTATTTCTTAATACTCAATGATTTCTTACCAAATTGCTTCCATTATTACTTTGTTTAACTTTACTTGGTAAAAGCGGGTTTTTTTTAGTGTAGGATGGTCGAGTATTTGAAGATAAACCTGCAGCCTGTGCAGGTTTCTGTATAGGTGATTTGTGTACTGTGTTGCTCCTCAGTGTCTAAGTCAAAAGAAAGACGATTTCCTCCACAATAGATGTCAACTAACGTAAATGTAAATGAAAAGTTTGTGTATTCTGCTTCTCAGCCAGAAATTGAGACATTTTTGCACAAGAGCAGCATTGAGCATGAAGAGTTTTGTTTATATCGATGAGATTGCTCACACATGTATGTATTTTTAGGAGCAGAAATTTAAGTAAGCCAAGAATGTTAACTGTTATTTCATTATATGATTTAGCATTTTATACAGTGCTCTGAAGAAATCAGACTTTCTCAAAAATTGCATGAGGAAGTTTTTTCATTTCCACATGAGGATTGCTCTTCACTTACAGCAAAATCCTGTTCCCAGTGTTTCGTCCAGTAGTATAATTCTAAACTTTTTGTGCAAAATGTCAGATTAGGCCTATTCTGGTCTTAACTTACATTAATAATGGGGGGGGGGCCTATTAGAATTCTCTGGGACATTTGTCAGCCTTAAGTCACTGCACAGAAAATTTGGGGGTGTTTTGCAGACATTCTTTTATTTTGCCTTCCTCTGTTAAATGAAAATAAGGAAATCCATTCAATATGAAATTTGGATTTATAAAGCTTCTGCTGCTGTGAATTCAGATTGTTATCTGAAAATTAAGATGCGTTTCTTCTGCTTTCATGAATCTTTGCCACCAGCAAAGAGTTTGTATGACAGTTTAAGAGGTGAGAGGAATTTATTAGAGATCTATTGAGAATAAACGATGTGCTGATTTATAACAGGGCAAGCTTATCAGAAGAGGAAAGGGGACTTGTAGCTTTCTTAGTAGTATTTCACAGTACAGTAAGCACACTTTGGATCACATGCGGTTGTTGTGATACTACATTATCCATTCAGTAAAAGCTCTGCATGCCTCCTTAGTTAACTTCAGGAGGCTATCATAGAGAAAAGGTCAATATTTAAAGAAAAAACAAAAGTTTCTTCAAATGAGGAGAACAGAAAAACCCATAAATGATGGCAGGTTAAGTGTAAACAGGATGTTGAGGGCTAAATAAGGAGAATTTAGAGTGCCCTTTGCAGAGGATGCTCACAGTGATTGTAGGAAGTTTTTTAAATCAAAAGCAGAAAGCCGCCTTAGGAAACTCATGGGGCTGTTTGTTGACAGGAATGAAAAAGGTAATCTCTGAGTTGACAGGGCTGTGGCATGTCAGACTTTACTGCTGAAGCAGGGGAGATTGCCACACAGAGTGCATCCTTTGCAGCAGGTTGGTCAGATGAGCTGGATCAGTCTGAGGATGATGTGCAGGAAGCACTAGAGCTGGCAGGTGAGTCAGATGCGAAGTCACCCAGAGCGGTGGCCTCGCCGAGGAGGTTCTGAAGGAACTCGGGTATGAAGTAAGAGAACTGCTGGCCGAGATGTGCACCCTCTTATTACAGACGTGCCACTGTAACTCACATCCAGAAGATCCTGGGAACTGAAGAGGAGTGGGTGTCACTTCCTTAGGAAAGGGGTAGAGGCTGTAGTAAAGAATAAGGTCAGTGACCTCATGGATGAAGCAGAGCCTACTGGGAAGGAGGCGGTGTGCCTTCTGTCCAGCCAAGTCTTGCAATACTCACCTGCTGGGGTTCTGCGAAGTTGTCAGTAAGTGTGTGGATAAAGGAGATCCAGTGGATGTCATGTATTTGGATTTTCAAAAAAAGCAGGCTCAACAGGAGTCAGCAGTGTGCCCTGGCAGCCAAGAGGGCAAACCGCATCCTGGGGTGCACTAAACAGCATCTATCTATGTGCCAGGAGATGCATTATGTCTCACTTAAAACAGGCATGTATGAAAATATCTATTTGGATGTCACTCTTAAATTTGGGCAGGAAGAAGCTGAGGGGAAATTATGCTAGAGGTTTACAAAATCATGAAGGTAGTGGATAAGGTGAAGGGAAATGGCTGTTTACCAAACCCTACAGTACTACGACCGAGGGGCACTGATGAAGCAAACAGGACATGCATTTAATACAGTACTTCATCACAGAATGGGGAGTGAACTCCTGGAACTTGTTGCTACAGGAGTTTGTGGTTGTAACAGTATTGGCAGGTTCATAAAGGGATTAGACAAATTGATGAACACCAGCTCCCCTGACTATGCGGAGAGGTACCCTCTAATACCTTTAGTCCAACAGTTGTTATATTCCAAGGGGAATGGACCTCATAAAAAAGGCAGGCCTGGATGCTGTCCCCAAATAGCCACTGCTTTAGGGAAGATACTGATCTGACCCAGTAAGGCATCTCTCAACATTGTTCTTCACAGTGAAGCTGAATGCAATACCGGAATGGTAAGACTAGTGAAAGCGTATGAGTAAGTGCAGAAGTTAATGACTTGGACCACATGTTGGAGGAAGATACCAAAAGAAGCCACTTACCATTTGCAATAAATTTCTGATTCTAATCAAGCTTCCATTAATGTTGAAAAATAGAGCTGTATGTAACGATGGAAGAGGAGGGCTTTTATTTTCATCAGAGCAATATTATAATACCTACAAATCTCTTTTCTGTTCTTCACCAGTGGAGAACCGTATTTATGGTTAGTTTTTAGGGCATTTCATAGGTGTGCTAGAAGATCTTACACTTGATGTTTACTTCAGTAAAGTTAGTTATAAAGCCTCAGGTGTGTATTCAGACAGCCAAAATTCTGTTTCTGGATTGATTTACACATATAGAAAGGGTGTGTTGGGTGAGTCTATTTTGGGCCAACTAGGAAATTTTTTGTGCTAATTTGTACAGCTGATTTATTTTTTTGTTTATTCTTTTGTAAGTTCATTTCAAGCAAATTTAGACTAAACTCTGCATGTTATATATTTAGGTAACATATTGAAAATGAAATTCTCAACTTCTTCCTTCCTACCTGAGCAACAGCAAATTATTAGAGAGAGGAATAATACAGCAATCCACATAAGTGATAATTAATAGGATTGTGATAAGGAAGATTGCATCTTCCTTAATATGTTGTATTTGGCAAATATTTATACTGTAAAACTCTGGGCTATTAGCATCACAATCCTAAGTAAGATTCTTCATATTCTTAACTGAGGTGAATTATTATTACTATCTGCAAATGGCAAGGTACAAGCCTTGAAGCAATACAAAATAGCACTTGTGACAAAAGGCTAATCTCATTAAAGACAAGCCAGACATCTTCCAAGACTTTTAGTGGTATGCTCATTTAGGATTACTTTACTTAAATAGCAAGTTTTTTCGTGCCACCTGCTCTATTATTGCAGTATTTAGTGGTTGTTATTCTTTATTCTTCGCATTCAAAACTTGATGTCTGTTAATGTTGCAGTTCTGGTAACCATAGTATGTGATATACATCTCAATACATACAGTAATATTTACAACACTGCTGTCAGTTTGGACTCTTCTGCTTCATAACTGCCTAATGAGAGAGATGCTGTGTGAAGGTTTTTTTGTTTGGGTTTTTGTGTGTGTCTGTGCGAGTGAGAGGGAGAGAGAGAAAGACTTACGGCACAGAGTTACAGCATCTAACTATCTACGTGCCAGGAGATGCATTATGTCTCAGTTGCACCATTTGTCCACTTGAAACAGGCATGTATGAAAACATCTATTTGGAATTTGTGCTTACATGAATTCAAGATATATTCTCTCTTTACTATATCACACTGGTTCTGTAAGCCAGTGTACAATACCATCCAGCTCCCTCTTTTACTGCACCATTTGTCTTATGGTCTTAATAGTATCTTTTCATTGTGGAAAAAAAATATGAAATACCATTAAAACATTTCACGTACCTAATAGATGAGGTTGCAAAGCCTAAACTTTTTATGTGCTCCATTGCCATATATGTGTAGGCAATTCGGCATGTTGGGCAGTAGCAAACAAGTTCAGTAGTTAACTGCCTGAGCATGAAAGAAAATTCCAAGTATACTTCCTTTTTTATACTTTCTTTTTTTTAATCTTTCTTTCTCCAAAACTATCTTCTGTTAGGATGGCATCTTTTTTCTCCAATTTGTCATTCTGCATCCTAAGGGCAGAATTTTACTCTTAGATCAAAACAGATGGTCGTTTTGATGAGTTAGAGAAAACAATGTGGTAGCAGCACGTATCTGGCTCATACATTTAGGGGGTTTTGCGGTGTTCTGCTGACACTAACAGCAAGGCCCAGCTTTCTCGTAGAATTTGTCATGGTAGAAATTCAGCTCATCTGAACGCTCTACAATGATGTTTAGCTCTTAAAGTCTATTCATGCATCAGCAAAACAAAATTATCCAAAGCCATGTTTAATTAAGGGTAACTGAGAGGATTTTAGTATCTCATGGTAAGAAAGGAGGTATAATTAACAAAATACATTCGATCCTCCTGAAGGTGTGAGACAGTCACCGTAAGGGAGCAGGTTTTCCAGTTACCTTCACTTTCTCAAAACACAGTGTTTTTATTAAGTGATTTCCTTTCCTTAGACTACCTTTAATTACATATTTTTAAAAATAGGAAAAATTCCAAACCAAGTTATACAGGTGTTTACATTAAAAAGTATTTCCATACTTGGATTTCAGTGCATGTCATGCCACTATCTCGTTTTGAACCTGATCTTGCTCCTCCTCTATGTTATGGCAGGACATTGAGTTTAGTGAGTGCAGCATTTGGTGCAAATGTGTATGTATCCTGAAGCAATGTGTAAAGACTATTGAAATGCCAGAAGACCTCACTAAGAGAGCTATGCAGCTGCGAAAAGTGAAGTAATTACTCTTATTGTTTAAAGCTTGTTTTTCCTATTAGTCCACTATGATGTAAATGGTTAGTTTGAGTAAAACAGGTCAGGTTTCCCTCCTGATTGATGCAATCCATATAGCGTTTCTCTAGCTAGATTTTAGTCCTCGGTTAAGCCTCTGCTTGTCTTAGTATAGCTTTTCCACAAATTATTTATGCTTTAAAATATGTTGACTGTATGTCATAGTCCTTATTCTGTATTTCTGAAAGTCACTTGAACTTGTTGCTGTCAACTATGTGAGTGGGAGCATAAAAATCTTCTAATTCTGTGATCGCTTTCTGACTGCATGTAAGGGGAGGCAGAATGTGGCCAGAGATGTTTAAAGCGATGATCAAATTTTCAATGGCTTGAAAACTATTGCTGCCTTTAAATCACAAAATGATGAAGAGTACAGTTCAGATTTGTGCTCTAATAAATTTTCAAAAAAGTTGAGATAGATGTGTTTAACTCAAGTCTGTAATGGGATATTTTCTAAACATAGACTTAGGAATATTGAATTGTTATTAAGCATAATTTTCAGTATGCTTGAGCGCTAACTTGGGGCTGTTTATTTTAGCAAAAACAGGTTGGTCGCTCACCTGGGGTAAGCAGTATAGAACACCAGCAAGAGATCACTAAATTAAAGGCAGACCTGGAAAAGAAAAGTGTTTTCTATGAAGAGGAACTATCTAAACGTGAAATAATGCATGCTAATGAAATAAAAAGTCTGAAGAAAGAACTACGGGATGCAGAGAGCCAGCAGCTTGCCCTCAAGAAGGAGATCATGATTTTGAAAGACAAGTTAGAGAAAACCAGAAGAGAAAAGTGAGTATTGTATGGAATTTACCTTTAAGCTCAAAACATCTTTTGAAGTCTCCTAGTGTGTTTCCAAACACACTATCACTTCCTCAACTGTAGGGCAGACAGGTGGATTTTGGCTGAGCTAATGCCAGGATTGAAAATAGTCACCTTTAAAAATACAGCAGAAAAAAAAAATTCACAACCCTGTACTGAAACAGTTAATTTTGCACCAGAATTCTTGCACTGGCTGACCATTCCAAGGTATGTAACTTGAGTTGCAGACTTGTAGCTCAGGGTAAGTCAACCCCTGAAGCCTATGTTGCAGTTTAAAATAGATTTTTTGACATTTTTTTTTCTTCGGTATTTTCATCTTTTGATGTGTTAGAAAATTGATGTGTTAGTAGAGATCAACTGTTGCTTACATTTCTACCAGCACAGGAACAGTCACTTAATGCAGACTAAGGTTAATCCATGCTGGGTTCGGTCCAGTGTTAACATCAGTCATCAGACTACTGTAGGCATAAGCTGCTTTATCTCTTCTGACATGGTAATTTGTTTGAGACCTGCTTTTTTCTCTCCCACGTGGTGGAGCTTATAACTGGCCTTGAGAATGTTCCTTGAGGCATTTATCAATAAAAACAAGTTTTTCTGTTGGATATGTAGTAATGGAAATAGTCATAAATTCAATGTGTTCATTTT
>WAAD01030692.1:7821-23967 GCA_013389945.1 Fregata magnificens
GCTTGGTATCATCTGCAAGCTTGCTGAGGGTGCACTCAATCCCCTCATCCAGATCATTGATGAAGATGTTGAACAAAACCAGCCCCAGAACTGAGCCCTGGGGAACACCGCTCGTGACCGGCCGCCAACTGGATTGAACTCCATTCACCACAGCTCTTTGGGCCCAGCCATCCAGCCAGTTTTTTACCCAGTGAAGAGTATGCCCATCCAAGCCGTGAGCTGCCAGCTTCTCCAGGAGAATGCCGTGGGAAAAGTAGTCTGAATGTATTTAGTCTTCTGTGGTTACTTTCCTATTCAGACAATTGAAGTAGAATTAGGAAATGTATGTTCATTAATGAGTGTATGGTGTTTTTCAAAGAACAGTAGGTAGACTTAATTCATTCTTTCTGTCCAGGCAAGTAAAAGAAGTCATTAGATTATGGTAGTCCTTGCTCACAACTTTAATACTTTACATCAGAAAAGACCCTGTTTGAGTTAGAATCTGAAGAAAGCTGTGTGTGGTCTTGGAAAGTGATTATAATCTGCTTTAAAGGTTATATGTATCTCAGGTCTTTATTAGCATAATGTGTCAACATTAGTATGACTGCTTTCTGCTTCCTCACTTTTTTTAATGTTAATTTTATTTTTAGCCTAAAAAGTCGAAGTAGTGGGTTTTTTCTGATGATGAAGAATATGTTCTTTGAGACGTTTGAAGGATGCATTATATAAATTTAAACTTCCTTCAACAGACTTGTAATTTCCTGTATCCAGCATCAGTGACAGCCTGCCAAGCTCTAGAATAGCTAGCAATCAAAAGCAAGTTTCTTTTCATTTTGGATTTTATGCCTCTCAGGCACACGCACACACACACAAATGTACAAATGTGCACATATATGGAATTAGAATCCCCAAACGGCAAGGTAGTGCAATTAGTGACAAAATAGTGTTTTAACTTACAGGGATTGATATTTGAATCAAAATGCTTTTAGGGTGCATATGTAATATTTTGAGGTTTGTTTTGTTTTGTTTTCCATTTAAGCCTTCATCCTATTTGCTTCATGTTCATTTAGAATTATTTCTAAAATAAAATCCTAGTTCATTACGCATAAAAGACGAACCCCAACCAACCAGCAGCTACCTCAGGCAGTCACACAGATTTCTGAGAAAGGGCCTTTGTCTGTTACAGTAGATCAATGAATCTCTTAATAATAATTTGAAGAGAGAAATATGAAAATTGAGTTATCAGTAATTACTTCTTTGCCTTTGTATCATTCGTATCTGAACTTTCACATTTTAAGGTGGTCTCGTTTTAAGAAAAAATGGAAAGCAATTTAGTGTTGAAGACAGCAATGACAAAATGTTTGTGGGCCCATGTGTGCTTTTCAGGGTTTCACAATTCAAAAAAATAAGGTCTTGCGCTATTTCCTTTAAGTTGAGTAAATCAGTCTTTCTCAAAGATCAGATATTTGTTAACACAAATTTCCCAAATCTTCCTCTTTGTTACATCTTAGTTCTAGTATCCTAGTGTTTTTCTCGGCTCTCATTAACATCAAGAAGGAAATACAAGACAAGCAAATCTGGTTTTTAAGACATTGTCAAGTGTAAGCTGCTACGAGACATCAGTCAACCCAAAGGAAGAATAAAGCTTTCAGATTTGTGAAGAAGAGCGAGGCTTACAAACATGCAAAATATTTTGTATAAAAAATAATGTAATATTCCTTTGTGTTTGGTAAAATAGAGTAAGAAGAGAAAGATTAATATTCAAGTGGTAATCATAAGGTTAGACTACACTCGGATAAATTAAAAAAAATCCAGCCTTTCTTCACAAGTGTAAAGAGGCAATGCTAGAAAATGGATTTAGCATCCTTGAGAACTAGATAATTCTTTATGAAGAATAAGAAGATGTATTGCATGTTCTCTTCATCCTAGCAGGTAGCTGAAATGGAGGGATGTCATCTCTGGCTTCTGTGTATTACTGATTAGATCTTGATATTTCTATTGAATATGGAAGGATAAATAGAATATAATCTGTCATTAGTCTTTAGGGCTCATTTTGTGAGCAGATATCATAATGGGAGATTGTAGACTTTACTAGAAGTACTTTAATAAATATAAGATGGATTTCTGGTTTGAAACTTGATCTTTTGCAAAGCTACAAATACAAAATACAAGAATGTCTTTGGGGGGGATATTTTTATGTTTTGTAATGTTAAATATTTTTTAAATGCTTGCCAATGCAAGTATTTGAAATGTCATAGACTGTCATCTTCAGAAACATCATAGGAAAAAGTATTTTGGGAGAAAACTACTTATAGTCACGATATTGGCAGAGAGTAAGGAACAAATGCAAAAGGCAGTATTGTAATTACCAAATTTTTGAGTGTACACAACTGAGCTGCAACACCATTTACCTCCATGTTCTTGATATTCAAATGTAGTTTTGATTTATCACTCCAGTTCCAGAACCACACCTAAAACAGCACAAAAAGCAGCAGTTTGGGCTGTAGCATCAAATCTAATATCTCTAATTTGTGGTCCTTTCCATTTCACAGGCAGAGAAAGCAGGTTGATTTAAGCTAGTGTTTCAGTCCTCCTTCATTCTGTCGGTTATTAGAACTCATCGAGTTGTCATGATAGCAGTATGACGTTTGAACTGACATGCTGTGAAATAGCCTAATGGAAAATTAAAAAATTTCTGTTGAAATATCATCACAGTGACATGTAATTTTAAATATGTCATTGAAGCTTTTACAAAGCAAACTTGTTTTTTCAAAGAAAATGTCACTGATAACTTCAATTTACTTCATCTAAGCCCTTAAAACCTGAAAGAATTACTAAGAAATAAAAAAAATAAATAAAACACAGAGGCAGCTCCTTCCTCCTGGAGGAGTTCAGGATGTTCATGCATCTCCAAGAGGCTTTGCCTACAATGCTACTCTGTAAACAGGAAAGCACATTGAAAATTTACTGCATGAAGAAAATTAATCTCAGTTTAGCATTATATCCTTTAAAATGTTTTAGTTTGTATAAGTAGACTTCCAATCCAAGACATCAGAAGGTGAAAATGTAAATCAAAATGCATAGTTTTCTGTCAGGTATGATTAGTCTTAAATTATTATATGCAAACATAACTTTTGAGAAATATATATTTTGTACATTTTCAAATAAACGTTTTTGTGGTTTACTGTGAACTGATCTTTTGTAAGCAAGCAATCTTACAGAGAAATTCAAGGAAAAGTCAATGCAGTTTTTGAGATTCAGTGCAATAATACCCTCTCTGCAAACTAATTTGTGATCACTTCTGAATTTCATATTTTTGACTTTAAATGACAGTGTATACAGTCCATATGTTAATTTTATAATCAAATTTATGAGCATATCTCTTTTGGTATGAATGAATAAATAGAATCTTAAAGAATGTGGTATGAGAAATAAATTTTTTCTGAAAATACTATTTCAAGTATTATGGTTGCTCCTTCTTAAATGTATCTAGCAATATTGTCATGTCACTGTTTAGTAGCAGTTCTTCCAACTTTGACTCTTTGGCTGCAATGATGTGAATGATATTCACCTTAATTACAGATAAAAAAACTTGTGGACCTCATGAATTCCAGTGCAAAAACAACAACTGTATTCCAGATCATTGGAGATGTGACAGCCAAAACGATTGTGGTGATAATTCTGATGAAGAAAACTGTAGTAAGTAACTTTTACCTCAGTACATGTTGTAGGGAGTAGAGTCAGTTTAGCAACATGTAAGAGGAGACGCTTCAATTTTGATAAACTGCACGTCTATGTTTTTATACAACGCCATCTGATCCGTTGAAAAATCAGTTGACCAGAATTGAAAATGTCCCTTGCTGAAATTGTCCAATTTTATTCATTCTGATAAAGAGCTTATTCAAAGTAGCTCAGTTAGCCTAGTTCTCTCCTACCTATAAGGAACCTGAATGCCTAATAAATCTCTGTAATACCACTTTCAGTAAGTTAATTTAGATCTGGTTCTCAGGAAGAAATGACAAATTCTTAATGGTTTTATCTCATAATCATTGTCTTTATAAAATATTTCAAGAGGGACATTCCACAAACAGTTCTCAAGTGCCTTCTCTTCAGCTGACAATTTATGTTCTTTTTTTCTTTTGTACTTAGAAATCCAAGAAATTAATATCTTGTTGTGTAGATAATCTTCAATGCATATTCCTGACCAAATATATATATACACAAATGTATATTTAGTATCTTCAAGGTAATAACCTAGAAAGCTTAATAAACTAGGCATTCTAATGCTGAGTACGTGCTATCTGCCCCTTTCTCCAATTCGAGACATGATGTCCATAGGTACAGGATGCGTGAAGACTAGCTCATTCTGCTTGAAAGGTTAAAGTGGTTTTGTCTTCCTTTTAATTACTATCTACATTTGAAAATGTTGTGAGTTACTGCAAGCAATAGTGCTGCAGTTTTCATATGCAAGTGTTTCATCTAAAGGGGAAAATGTCATGTGGCTCAGTAATCACTCAGAGCCATTTATTTTTATACCCTGGCAGGGGGTTGACACACAAAAGCTTTCTCAACTTTGTAGGAGATTATACTTAGGAATTGATTATTAGTGCCAGTGGGATTTTTCCATTTTCATTTATATTATAAATACCAAGAAATTATTTTATGTTCATTTTCTCATGTAAAAATCAAATAAATAGGCATAGTTTTGCTATAGTGGTGTTAATCTACATGACTAGATAATCTTTTGAAAACTTGAAAATTTTAAAAAAAACCAACTTCCACAAAACATTATTGCTGTTTGCAAAATAAGTGTCAAGCATCTTATTTGAAATTTGCCATGAGTGAAGTGGGATTTATTTATCACCCAGTATTAATAATATTCTTCCTTAAAGTTTAGATTATCATAGTACAAAGTGATTTTAAAAAAAAAAAAAGTACAAATAATGAGGGAGCACTCATCTATCACGGTTTTTTTTTTTTAGTATTTATTAAGCTTGCCATCTTTGTGTTCACATCAATAATTAAGTTATATATTCAGTTCTTGGCTGTTCTCTAGACTTGCAGATAAAGGAATCAGTAGTTAATTGTAATGGGTGGAATTAGTGAGTTGAGAGTACCCAGACACAGCCGGTGGATCAGACTAAAGGCCAGAATGGTGAACTGTAGTTGGTGTTAGCCTTTTTTTCATTTTCTTTTGCTTGTCAAATGCATATTTCACTTCTAACTGTTGACTCCTGTATTCTGCTGTTTAAATTAAATACAGTAGGCTGACACAGTCGTAAAATTCAGAATCTTGGAAGCATTGGGAAAATACATAATACTGTTCAGTTGTTTGAAATAGATGTATAAAATTCTTTATAGGCTGTCAAGCCACTTATAGAATAAAGTGTAATGAAACAAATATATACGAAATTAGGACTTCAAAAACATTTGACAAAATATATTACATTGCACATTATGATAAGTTGTTCATAGCATACATGAATATCAAAGGGCTTGTCAGGCAACTGTATCAGAAAATGAGTTGTTTTTCAAGAATGCAGAATGAATTCATTGAATTACAGAAATTCAGCTCAAGTATTTACATTTCTCTAGATAGTCTCTTCGCATGCACATACAGCATCCTGGTGAAGTCAGAAGTGAAACAGAATGCATGTTAAAAATATCACATATGGGTGTGAAAAATTATTAGTGGTATAATGCAAATAGTTGTGCCCATTATGACTTTGTTCTTTAACTGTATGTCTTACAGTCTATTGTTCTTTAACTATATTTGGGCCCTGCGAAATAAGTAGGAGTTATTAGGAAGGTTATAGGTCCATGCTGAGTTAGCGCTAAGCAAAGTAGAATGCATTTTTAACTCTTCCAAGTTAATATATTTTTGGAGGGTGAATTTGCTTTCAGAGTTCATTTGGATTTTTAAAAACAAACTAGAGCAAAAATAGTATTTTCTCTTTCAGGGAACTTAAAAAAAGGAAAATTCCATAGTAATGACTATCTTATTCCTGCTGAAAAGAAGGCACCAGTAATGTCTTATTGAATGTAATTAAAGAAAATATAATACACTGTAAACATTGAAGCAAACCAAATGTAATAATGCTGTAGAAAGACATGAATTCAATCAGTGTAAAAATATTACTGTTGCTAGAGAATCTTTTCAATGCTGCTTTGTTGCTCCTACAAGTTGTCAAGAAAACAAATTAGTTAATTTTGTCTTGGGATAAGTTTGTATCCCAAATGCAGTGAGAACTAGCAATTATTTAATGTTTAAGTGAAAATGTTTTAAACGAGCATATTGAAAGAAACTAAGCTGCAATGTCTCAGAATGTCAACTTGAGTAAATTTTGTGTGGACAGTGCTGTAAATTCGCATTCTTTACATTGCTTAAGGCTCAGCTGAGTTGATGTAAGTCAGACAATGGCTAGTGTCAGTTTTCTAAAAGCAGCTAGGTGTCAATGCTAGCCAAAGGCAAGTATGCTACTTTAGCATGATAAAACAATGTGTACCAAAGGTTTCTTCTTTTATGTACACCTACCAGTCTTATGCCTAGATTAACAAAGAACAAGTGTCGTCTTTGTTTTGGTGAAATACAACACTAAGTAAAGTTATTGAAAATAAATAAGAAAATCTACATTTAATGCCATGTTAAATATATTAAAAAACCTCACCTGTGACCACTTTAATTATCTTGTGTTTACAAGCATTCATTCTGCAGGATGGTCCATGTTATTGTTTTTAGCAGTATTGTAAAGGAGAATTATAAGGAAGGGTGTTTTTGTTTTTTCCTCCTCTTCCATTTTGTCATGTGTACTGGTTTTGGCTGGGATAGATTTAATTTTCTTCATAGGAGCTCCTATGGTGCTGTGTTTTGGATTTGTGACCAAAACAGTGTTGGTGACACACTGATGTTTTAGTTGTTGCTGAACAGTGCTTGCACATCATCAGGGCCTTTTCTGTTTCTCATGCTGCCCCACCAGTGAGTAGGCTGGGGTGCAAAAGAAGTTGGGACGGGACGCAGCTGGGACAGTTGACCCCAACTGACCAAAGGAATATTCCATACCATATGGTGTCATGCTCAGTTATATAAAGCTGGGGAAAAGAAGGAGGAAGGGGGGATGTTCAGAGTTATGGCATTTGTCTTCCCAAGACCATTACACGTGATGAAGCCCTGCTTTCCTGGAAGCAGCTAGACACCAGGCTGCTGATAGGAAGTAGTGAATGAATTATTATTTTGCTTTCCTTGTGTGCGCAGCTTTTGCTTTACCTATTAAACTGTCTTCATCTCAACCCACAAGTTTTCCAACTTTTACCCTTCTGAGTGGCTGTGTGTGGCTTAGCTGCCCTCCGGGCTTAACTCACAACATCATGATAATACTGTTCCGCTGATGTTATGTGGATGTATCATACTGGATACTCTGCCTTGCCTTATTGAAAGGTTTCAACTCCAACACAACCATCTAGTAGTAGAACTGGTGGATTCTCATTCATCACAAGAAAGTGTGGCCTAAGTATGTCCCCTAATTCCTCTAAATCTTTGTGATCTATTGCCGAGTGCCAGGATGAATCAAGAGGTCAATGTACACTTCTAAATCATGTTGGTTGAGGTGCTCCTATCCCATGTTTGTATTGCTGTTACTTATAGAATCATAGAATCATAGAATTATTAAGGTTGGAAAAGACCTCTAAGGTCATCAAGTCCAACCGTCAACCAACACCACCATAACTCCTAAACTAGGCCCTGGAGTGCCACATCTACACCTTTTTTGAACGCCTCCAGGGATGACGACTCCACCACCTCTCTGGGCAGCCTGTTCCAATGCCTAACCACTCTTTCGGTAAAGAAATTCTTCCTGATGTCCAGTCTAAACCTCCCCTGACGCAACTTGAGGCCATTTCCTCTTGTCCTGTTGCTAGTTACTTGGGAGAAGAGTCCAACACCCGCTTCACTAGAACCTCCTTTCAGGTAGTTGTAGAGAGCGATAAGGTCTCCCCTCAGCCTCCTCTTCTCCAGACTAAACAGCCCCAGTTCTCTCAGCTGCTCCTCATAAGACTTGTTTTCTAGACCCTTCACCAGCTTCGTTGCCCTTCTCTGGACACGCTCCAGCACCGCAGTGTCCTTCTTGTGCTGAGGGGCCCAAAACTGAACACGGTACTCGAGGTGCGGCCTCACCAGTGCCGAGTACAGGGGCACGATCACTTCCCTGCTCCTGCTGGTCACACTATTCCTGATGCAAGCTTTTTCTCCATACAAGTTCCACCTTTCCTATTATACAAATTAGTTTCTCTAAAAGTTTGCTTTGTAACAGCTGTTACAAGACATAGAATTCTCACAAGGAGCAAACGTATTTATTCTGTATAAATACAGGTAAAAAATACACTATAATTTTGAACTTTATATCCTATTTTAGAGAAAAACAGTTATGGTATTTTTTTCCTTCAGACTTGTATATCACTACATCAGTCTCCTAAAAAATCCTTTCAGTTCATGACTTAGTGCAATATCTATGCCTATTAAATGCAAAATTGAATCCCAAATATGAAATCATTGTAAATGTTTCTTATGAGATCCTTTTCTTTGCTACCATTTAAGTTGATGACAAATGTCTGTTGGCTCTACAGATTATTTTCAGACTTTAAAATGTGAAAGAAGTAGATCATCTTATGTGCTGTGTTTCAAATAAAATTCTTTCTAATAATTTGAAAATGCTTTTCTTGGGAAGGAGTTTCAGTGTTTTTATAAAGCAGAAGCTGAAGGATGCTGTCCTTCATTGGTTATACAGAAGTCTATTAATACTTATTCCTTTCACTAACAGTCCGAGCACTGATGGGAAGGTACTATTCTGTGTTCATATGTAAATCACAGAGATGTATTCCAGAAGCAGAAGAAATATTTCTTGCAGACAGAGAACTGAGAAGTTAGCTCATTGTGTACATTTTTCCAGAATCAAATCTCTGTTTATAAATAATTCATTAGCAGTATAGAAAATGTATTTGCTTGTATTTTGCAAATCAGTATAGAAACATGACAAATGTTTATTTGCATGTGAATTACTTTTTCCACAAATTATTTCCTTTACATAATTTATCATATCATGAACTTCCTCTTCCTGGCCTGTTGACAACAAAAAGAATCAAATGTCAGTGATTTACTAACATTTATACAATGAGCTTTTGCTTTGAAAAAAATTAGTAGTAGAAGTATGTGCATAATCTAAGAATCCGTATAAATGCTAACCTTTGATTTGCTTAAATATAACGTTGCTGGAGAACTGATGCAATTGCTGTAGATCTGCTTTTATTATGACTTTCCTACACTTCAAAATGAAAAGTTGTGCCTACCTGAAAAATGAAATTTCTCTTAAAAACTCTCAAACAGGGTAATTTTGACTTTTTTTATGAAGAAAAAAAAAAAAAGGTAGCTGAAAGGTTTGTTAAAACTATTCCTTTCTTGAAACAGTTTTTGATTTTTATAAATCCAGAAAAAAATCTAGGTTCAAATTTACCTTAGATCTGTGCAACTCATGTCTAGTATACTCTCATGCTGGTATTTACCAAATTCTTCTCAATTGGAAGCCTCTAATTTTGTTTTTGCTTTCCTTGATCACTGTGGTATGTTTTTCAAAAGCGTTTATGCTTCCACCTTCCATAACTAGCTAAAGGGCCCTTTAGCATTGCCCAGTCCATTACTGTCCATTGCTACTGTCTGCTCTCAGTCTCTCGTCTTTCTTTTTTACCCTTCCTCCACTCATTTAGTCACTGTCATTTACCATTTGCCTGAACTCTTTTCCCATCTCTCTGTTGAAAAGGTCTTACTAATTAATCCTTAGTCTTGATTTTACATTATTTATATAATGCAGTGTGTACTGTGATGGAAATAATCCCACAATAATCCTTGTTTGCTTTTTCAGTCCTGCTTTCCCAAAGCTCTCAAACTGGCAAAGTCTAAATTGCATGTAGAGACTTGCTTAAATTCTCCTCAATCCCCGCTACTTCTCTACCTTTGTTTAATCTAATGGTCCAAAGTCCAGACATTAACTTCATTTTTTCCAATATCTTTTGTAATGGTCCTCATTTTCAGGAGAAAAGCACGTAGTATTCTGCTGGAGGAATCTTCCACACTGGTCCCCTTGCCAGTGTTTTTGTGGCAACAGTAGCGAAAACGCAGAGCTATGCAGACAGTGAAGTAAATAGGCTGGAACAGCAAATCTCACCTTGTCAGGATTACTCCATCACTCCCTGCAGCCTGCTTCTTCTGTTTGCTTTGCCTATACCTTGAATTAATTTTGTGTCTGGTCTTCCCCTTTATTGTGTCCACCTTTTATAATGACTTCAGACCTCCCTGTGTTTTGTTTCTTCCCAGGGAGTAGAACAACATACCCATTTACCACAAAATATCCCACTTACCTTGCAACCTTTACTGTCTCCTACCCATCTGTAAGCTCCTTAGATTCTTCTTATCTAATATCTCCCTTCTGTTTCCCTAAAATTACTTGAAAATACCATCCTTATCCTTACCTTTTTTTTCCTTTTCTGTGTTTTCTAATGAATTGCCAGTCGTTTTTTTTTATTAAAGTATGCTGCCCATTGACTTTTGCAACTCCCTGTATTCTCATTCTGTTAAATCTCTCTAACAATTTTGTCAGTATTTAACTCAGTGGATTATTGTCATGCTTCCTCCCATACTTAATTTCTGCAAAATGGACTTTACTTGAAACTCTAAACTTTACCTCTTAGGCATTCCATTTTTTACCATCTCAATACTGTTCCCCCAAATGCTTAGCACAGGGGAAGCCAACTCTTGACACACACACACACACACACACATACGTTAAAAGGTACGTGATAAATGGTATGCTGTTGTGTGATGGAAAGTCAAAGATCTGGTTAGTTCTAATTACATTGGATGTTAACAGGTGCAAAATGAATTTCTAGTCTGTGGTATGTATCTCACAAAACTTGGAATTACATGCATATTTATATAGTCAGCATCACATAATTTTCCAAAGAAATTTTGCTAGAACTGAAATGAAAGTATTTTCATTACTATCTTACTATATGTAAATGAATTTAGTTATAAAATATTGTGAAACAAAATCCCACAGAAAAAAAAACCTTATCGTTTGCAAGTTAGTGGTTTTGACTTTGTTATAGTCATTCATTGATTGATTGGGGGGTTTTATGTATAAAATATTTTATGGCAATGCTAATAAACCTAGGGTTGTTACTTTTCTTTATTCAGAGCCTCAGACATGCACTTTGAAAGACTTTCTTTGTGCAAATGGAGACTGCGTTTCAGCAAGATTCTGGTGTGATGGAGACTATGACTGTGCAGATGGCTCAGATGAGGTAGGCTTCTTCCAGGAAAAATATTTCTTTAGAAAATTAGTAGTTTTATATTGTTGGAGAATGGATTCCCACATATGAATATTTTAAGAAGCAGCTATGGGAATTCTACACATGAATTCATATATGCAAATATCTTTACTAATTTAAAACTAAACCTATTGAAATAGTTGTCCTAAAAAGAGAACATGCAAATAAAATCAAGTCAGTTTAACAATAGTCTACATCTTTTTGTCCCAGCAATGATCTGGACCTCTTGCCATCCTGGAAATATTTTATGTCCTGGTTGGTGAACCGCTCTTCCAACACACAGCAGTGGTTTGGTTTGGTTTGGTTTGGTTTGGTTTGGTTTGTGAGGGTTGTTTTGAGAAAACACCGTGTAGACTGTTTCTTGTGTAGCAGAAGCTCACTGGATATTTGTTTTGCTGTTTTTCTGTTCTTTCCTGTCCCTTTTGTCCCTTCTCCTTTCCTGCCAGTGCTGGACCTCAGGTGCTTCCCACCTACTTAGATGGTGCAAGCCACCTTTCATGAATCATATCTACAAATATATTTTATTTCACAAGGCATTACTGTATTTCATAGTGTGGAGGAGTATGGGCTGTAACTTCTCTGATCAGCTGTGTATTTACCAATGTTTATATTAAACTCTTGATCTCTTATATATGTTGATTTTATTGTACCAGAGGTATTGTGAAACAGGCTGTTCAAGAGATCAGTTCCAGTGTTCCAATGGTCAGTGCATATCAGTGAAATGGAAATGTGATGGTCATGAAGACTGCAAACTTGGGGATGATGAGAAAAATTGTGAACCAGGTATTGTTTTAAATAATGCTGAGAAGTAAAATGAAGCAAGGAACAGATCAGAATGAACAAGGAGAAAATAAATCAATGAATCGAGATTCCTTGTACACTAGGAGTAAGGAGGAGTGCGAAGAAATCTGAGATACTTTATCTTTTGAACCTGTATCATTGTGTTGTCCTACTCATGTTTTGAAAACCCCACTTATGTACAGCTATGCAATATGAAGCTTGTTGGGGGGAATGGTATCTAATTTAATTATATTGAAATATAATTTGATAGTGTATACTGAACTTATAAAATTCTGCTCTGAAAAGAGCAGTAATTCTTGGCATGTTACTAAAATGTCTCTGGGGATTTTTTGCTTTATGGTGTTCATTCAATTTTTACTAGTCCTTACACAAAGGTTTTCTCTAGCAAATTATTATTTTTGTTGTTATTGTTTTATTTCCGTATTACTGTCTTGGAAAATGCAGTTGTTTATCTTTGCAGGAATTTTCCTAAATTTTTTGTAAGCTTCATCTAGCCAGGTGCAACTGGTAGAAGCCTATGACAAAACTCCCCTGATTTACAATGCGACAAAAATATCCAGCTGCATGTTAAATAAAACTGATTACTATGTATTTATTTTAATTGCAATAATGTATATTTTCTAAAACCATAGTTTCTTATAAATTAAGCTTATTTAGTTATAAACACTTACATAACTTTAGCTAAACCCTAAGCCCATTTTAAAGAATGCAATTTTTTTAATACATTTATTCTATGAATATGTACATGTGTGTAGTAACCATTGTTACCAAGCACAAGGAAAACACAAAAAGAGATTTCTCAGTGATAAAAAACACCAATATCCATTCACTATCATTATGCATTTTACTTAGGATGCAACAATTAAGTTTTGTCAAATATTTCACTGTAGTTTATGAACATTTGGAAAAGCTTTGGCCAGCTACAAATACATGTTTGCTTACTATGCTAACCAGATGAAAACATTAAATTATAAAGCAACTTATTTATTAATTCTATTTTTCTTAATCCTAAAATATGTGTTTGTAACCAGCATCTCCAGCCTGCTCTCCAAGTGAGTACGTGTGTGCAAGTGGAGGCTGTATTTCGGCATCTTTGAAATGTAATGGAGACTATGACTGTGCTGATGGATCTGATGAGGTAGCTGACAAATTTCTGTTGATTTTTTTTTGCCTACCATCTGACATGAAATTTGTTAACAGTTTCAGAATTGAAAATAATTAAAAGGGCAAATGGGGGTTTTTTTGCATCCATTGAACACTGTCAGATAACTTAGCCCCAAGATTTTGGTTCCCTGGTAGTTACATTGCTTTATGTTTGTTTGCTCTGTGGCCTTTTGGAGTAGACAAATTTGTTTCCCCTAAGTCAAAACCTGAGTGTGGTTCTGGGGGAGTTTTCTTCAGGGACTGCTCCGTACTGGCAGTGTGGACAAGTTTGTGTCCCATTTGGCTCCCTCTGTCCTCTAGATTACTCTAAAACAATCCTAGCAGGCACCGCAGCCTCCGGGGGCCTTCATGCCATGCTCTTCCTACGGGTTGCACTGTTGGTATCTTTTTAAAAAATTACCACCTTCGTGGACAACTTCAAGAAAAAAGACCAAAAATAATTGTTATTTCTCACAGCCATAAAGGTGCCAGTTAGAGCCTGAAGGATGCCTGAGCCAAATGCTACATGGTGTAGATGAAGACAATCTACTCCGGAGGTTTCTAGTCCTGATCAGTACGGATATGAGCCAGTTTGCACTAACTGGTCTCATGTCCAGGGTTGGTTCTCTTAGGGCAGTTGACTTCAGAAATGTGAATGTAGCCATTGTTCCCATTCCTAATACTAAGCAACATAAAGAAGTAATATCAGAACGTATGTAATATGTGGTTACAATTTCACTTGGACTTCAGTAACTATTAAAATTGCACATTCCATTGTCAAGGACAACTGTATTGTATTAAATACGTAGGGCAATAAACAACAGTGGTGGTAAGTTTTGTTAGGTTTGTCTTCAGGTATGTTGTTTTTCTCATCCATTAATACTAAGTTCATACCTGTATTCACACAGATGGATTGTGTAACAGAATGTAAAGAAGATCAGTTTCGATGCAAAAATAAGGCCTACTGCATCCCTGTCAGATGGCTTTGTGATGGGATCCATGACTGTGTGGATGGCAGTGATGAAGAAAACTGTGACCAAGGCAAGAGACACTTTTCTTTAAAAGGTTTACTTTATTGGTTTTTGTGTTAACATACATTGTAAGTTAGTGGTACCCTGGCCATGCTCAGTGATGGAATGAAAGCTCTGTGACCTCTTTCGACAAAGACAGTATAGCAGCTTCACAAGCAATTTGCAGGACGAAGCAAAACTTACATTGTTTATTTATATCTCATAGCTCATTGTTCCTTCTTTGTGTTTCCTTCCCCAAGGACCAAAAGGTTGTGTTATTACTGGAAGCATATTCTGTCTCATCAGAGAAATCGGTAACAAGTCCAGTTAATTTACAGTTTTATAGGCAACAATAAATTACAAAGCCATGCAATATACGGAAAAATTGCTAAATAAGTAATCTTAAGACCCCAGTTTTCTGTTTATTTCCATGGAGATGAAATATTGCAACTAACCAGAACCCATAAAACCACATTTTGAATTCTCGCTCTCCTTAGAGAGCAGAACTATGCACATAAGTTGATTCACATGAAACTAAACACTACGCTCAGACTTTCATGCTTATGATTAAGCTTCCAAATATGTTTTTGAGAAATACGTCTGTTGGTCTAATTCTCATAGTTGCTGCAAATTCACAAATCTTGTTCTAATATGTCTTTTCAATTGAGCAATCATTTATATTTACATACATAACTATATATACCTACACACACACAGATGTATGCAATTAAACATTATTAAACGAGTTCCCCATCGTATTCCTTCTGAGGGTAAGACCATGCAAGTCTTTATTTCTGATTTTTTTTTTTTAACTGAGCCTTGCTTCAGCTACCAGGCAGTAGCAGTGTAACCCTGCACAAAATTCTTAGTAAGTGTAGTAATTCAATAATTGTGACAAACACAGAACGTCTTACTCAAATTAAAGAATTTTTTTAAAAGCAAAATTTTATGCTGCATTTTGTCAGCTTCTTGTTTTTTCCAGATTTTTCTTCTTTCGTTTTCTTTAAAGTGAGTAGTTCTGTGTGTTATTCATCTACAATCACATGATATGTGTGTAGCTTCAAAAGCATAATGCAGTACAATAATAAGTAGTAATCAGAGATGAAGCAGGCAATTGTGGAGTAAAATATCCTTCCCTTATTTTGTTGTAAGTCTATTAACCAACACTTATCACTAGGGAAAAAAGAAGTTATATGGGATGATTAAGTTTGAAAGAGAGACCAGAAAATGAAGAAAACAGGAAGAATGTTCCAGAGATGTTTAGATGCAAAGAGAAAAACATCATATTTGGAAGTGTTGAAGAATGAATTGTTTCCAGAAGACTGAGATCAACAAAGTTTTAAAAAAATTCTAGTCCATTTTAAAACTGCTTTTAAAATATCTGGACTGTATCTCTTTAAAAACCAATGAAGTGTAAGTAAGTAGTAACGCGCTTATTTTATCTGAAGCCCACATTATTCTTTGGATAGCATAATGGAGCTTCTGTGAACTGCAAATTGCTTATAATGCAATAAGAAGACTTTTGCCTAGTTGGTTATTGCTATAATACTTTGTATTTATGTCACACTTATGATTTCTGTTATAGAAATCTATTCTATAAAGGAATTATGACAGGCAGAGCAATGACATGAAACAAATGCCAGTTTATCTCTCTGATAACTAATTTTTTCCTCTTTGGAAATACAGCAAACACAAATGGAGTTTTATTCTACAGCATTCTAAAACAATCTCTGTAATATTTATCTGTAGCCCACTGTGCATATTTATAAACATAGCTCTTTTCAATCTTTTTATACAACTAGAATTATGGTTTTATTGTGATTACACACACAATTATTTA